>CM042407.1:5188484-5683484 GCA_023634145.1 Thymallus thymallus | reverse complement strand
AATAGCAGAAAATTGCACATTAATAAATTGCTGACAGGCTATATGCCCTCCCACATATACGTTTCATGTCTCAGGTATAAAATGCAATAATTTAATATTATAAACCGGGTAGTTTGGTTCCTGGATGCCTATTGGTTGAAAGATGTGGTAAATCAGACAATATACCACAAGTATGACACAAAACGACTTGTTTACTGTTGTAATTATGTTGGTAACCTGTTTTATAATAGCAATAAGGCACCGCGCTGCATCTGGCCTAAGAACAGCCTTTAGCCATGGTATATTGGTCATATACCATTAATTATAAACTGGGTGGTTCGAGCCCCGAATGCTGATTTAGCTGACAGTATTTAGTATGATTTAGTATGACCAAACATTTATTTTTACTGCTCTAATTATGTTGGTAACCAGTTAATTATAGTAATAAGGCACCTCGGGGGTTTGTGGTATATGGCCAATATAACACGGCTAAGGGCTGTATCCAGGCCCTCCGCATTGTGTCGCGCTTAAGAACAGCCCTTAGCCGTGGTATATTGGCCATATACCACACTTCCTTGGGCCTTATCGCTTAATTATTACCATTGCATTGTTGAATAGTTGTTTCTGATTGGCTTGAAGGGTATTGTATTTTAATAGTTAAAAATAATAATAATTGCAGGTAATTCAGGCATTTAGAATTAAATGTGGCGCTTTATAGTTTCATCACATCATTAATATGAAAAAATGTTTTTTTTAAACTGTGTCCATCATTTGTCGCAATGAAGAAAGTTAGACAAAATAAAAATCCACCCCTGTCGAACGGCTACATTTTATTCACGTGAATGTGTTTTTGTCACCATATGATTGATGTGTTGTTTGTGCAGGGGCAGTATGGACCTTCTGGGATAAAGGGTGAATTTGGAATGCCAGGAAGACCTGTAAGTACTGTAGCTAAATGTATAACTTTACAATTACAGTAGGGGCTCAGTAGCATGACAGTAGTAGTGTCACACAAAGCAAGTGACATCATCTCAAGCTAGCGACGAGCTGGCTAATCCAGTTCATGTTAGACATTGTCTGTTAACACTGGACAGAGAAACGTCTGTGTTCACTAAAATTACCTTTATTGACTGCCAGACCATATACGTAAACCATGACTAGCCAGGGTGTCTAGAATTGTTTATACCAGGTGCCCCCAGTGGCCGCATTCAGTCTTTCGTATTTTCTCACCTTCAAAATGTGCAAAAAAGTCCTTTATCCATCATTGTCTAGCATTTATTTCAGTGATTATTAGTGAGCTGGACACAGTCAAGAAACTGTATTATTGTAGGTTCATTATCATTTCAACTCAGTTTCGATTTGATTTTAGTCATTTAAAAGTATATGAAGTTATCATGTAAACTTTTTTTTCTGCTCACTGATTGGATATTGAATACAGTCAGTTGTGTGAAATAGGATTGATTTCGGTCTCTTGCGATGCAATGCAACTAAGTTGCAGGCGATTTTGTAGGAGAGACATAGAGCTACCCAGATGCAACTTTGCATCCAGATTGCTTTGTGTGACATCGACTTAAAAGGTACAGATGTTTCCTTGCCTTGAACAGGTGTGGAATAAGTTCGAATGTACAAAACTATTGACAGTTTGTGTGTAATTATGGAAAGTATTGATATACGGAATGCTACTACAACAACAACTACTACTGCTAACACTACTACGAATATTATCTCTTGTAATTATTATTACTGCTATTATTATCTCTAGTGAATGCTACTTGCGTATTATCTAACTGTCCATGTCTGTTTCCTACAGGGTCGTCCTGGTGTAAACGGATACAAGGGTGAAAAAGGAGAGCCATCCACAGGGGCCGGATTCGGCTACCCAGTAAGTGTGACGTGCGGTATAACAATGCACTGGGCCGGTTTACAGTACAATGGAAGTGCACTGTCTAATGTAATCTCTTTTTAGGGTGTCCCAGGCCCACCCGGTCCCCCAGGACCACCCGGACCAGCTGTGGCTGTGGACCGCTTCAACGTGAGTCCAGGGTTGCGTTCATTCAAACGGAAGAAAACAGACTGACACAGGGAGGGACAACATTGACTTGTCCAATAAGAAACAATCATTTTAATTTTCCAGTGCATGCCATTGGCCACAAAAATGTTTGTGTGCAAAATACTGGAAAATATATCCATGTGTAATTTCCCATTTGTTGCAGGGATATGACGCCTCGAGGAATTATCCTGGTATGCTGACAATGATTTGCTGTTTTTTACATCAAGCGTAATACATCTCGAAGACGGAGGATTACATTTGGCACATGAGCATACCCAGCAGTCAACAAAATTCAGAGTTGAAAATGAAGAGAGAGTTTTTCTTCCTTAACAGTTCCCCATCAACGTTCAATTTGATTCGGCTATTGAAGAAAGAGGGATTGATGATCAACCTACTGCCAAGAAATTAGGCCAATGCTTATTCATAAAAAGCACCTAGATTTGGGGAATTTACTGATAAAAAAAAAAAAAAAACTGGAACATCAAATAGCGCTGTCAAGGTTTAATTTAGACTTCGAAATCCATTCTGTTTTTATGTAATGCTAACCATTCCATTAGCCAATAAAAAGTTACATTAGACTGCCATTGGGCATGGGTAGTGCATACAAACATTACAGTAGAGTGATACAAATTATATTTATTTCCAATCAAAATGTTTCCATATTTATTTTCTAAACTGTATATTCTTCACATGTTCTCTGTTTTTTGTAGCGACAAAGGGGGAGAAAGGTGATCACGGAGCTCAAGGTCTCCCAGGGACCCCAGGTAAGACTTTTATGTCTCAATACAGCACAGGGATAATAACAACCACTTGGTTTTATCTTAAGGCTACAATTCAACCTGTATTTTAAATTTTATTTCCAGGTGTGGCCTCTAACTTAGACATATTCACATTCAAGGTACAGTATTACCATTAATAATACTACAATATGAATTACATACAAGAATTTAGTAGCTAAAATAGTAGGTTTGTAAATGTTGGAACACTGGTTAAGATCGCGTAAACGTTCATGCAAAAAGCACAAATTTGGTGGAACAGGTGGTTAAAAGATATTCACAGAATAAAGAGGTGTATAAACATCGCTGATTAGAGAGTTCTTCTCAAATAAAAATGTATCTGGATTTCATTTATCTCTGTGTATTTTGCCTTTCTATTTCTCTCTGATTTGGTTTAAAGAGCCCTATAGTGCCAGTCCAGATTCTGCACTCTAATCTTCAATTAGCTTAAAACCTAACAAGGAGTGAAATGCTCTTATCCCATACCTACATAATGCTATCACGCTTAAGAAGATGGGTAAGGTTGCCAGGACTGAGCATTAATAGTGGTTTGTCTTTGTAGAAGGACCTGAAAGGTGAGCGTGGGGACTCAGGCGTGAAGGGTGAGAAAGGAGAGCCAAGCGGTGGCTATTATGACCCCCATTTTAGAGGACAGCAAGGCCCACCAGGACCCCCTGGAAACCCAGGACTTATGGTATGAAATTGAGATGACATAAAATGCATGTTTAAAGGAACCTGATATCAGTCATTAAGATACCTTACGATATCTGTCATGTCTTGCTAACACAAATGGAAATAGAGCCTTATAATGAATGGGGCATAACTAAAGTGAAACATTATTTTATATTTTTTTAATCACAGGGTCCAAAGGGAGATTCCATCATGGGCCTCCCTGGTCCCCAGGGTCCACCAGGCTCCCCTGGGATCGGCTACGACGGTCGTCCAGGAATCCCAGGCCCACCAGGTCCTCCAGGGCCCCCAGGGTCCCCCTCACTACCAGGGGCCTATAGACCTAACCACTGTGAGTTTCCTAACCAGTGACAAACACAGTGTCACAATAGTCTTCAATAGGGTATACTCCCAAGGTACATTTTTTGGAGGATTGAAGTGAGGTACACCACGTGTTTGGCACTGTGAAAAGCAACTACACTGGGTGTACAAAACATTAGGAACTCTCTTTCCATGACATAGCTTGAACAGGTGAAAGTTTGTTAAAACCTCTTAAGGATCTGACCCTTTTTTTTTTTTAAATGTTCTCCTAAAATGACATACCCAAACCTAACTGCCTGTAGCTCAGGACCTGAAGCAAGGATATGCATATTCTTGATACCATTTGAAAGGAAACACTTTGAAGTTTGTGGATATTATTATTTAGATTTTGTCCTATCATCGTTGAAATGCAAGAGAAAGGTCCATCATATTACTTAGATTAGATTTTGGCCACTAGATGGGAGCAGTGCATGTGCAACGTTTTAGACTGATCCAATGAACCATTGCATTACTGTTCAAAATGTTGTATCAAGTCTGCCCAAATGTGCCTAATTTGGTTTATTGATACATTTTCAAGTACATAAACAATAGCATGGTTTTATTTAACTGTAATAGCTACTGTAAATTGGACAGTGCAGTTAAATTAACAATAGTTTAAGCTTTCTGCCCATATAAGATATGTATATATCCTGGGAAATGTTCTCGTTACTGACGCTACATGCTTACTTACAACGTCATGCTAATCACATTAGCGCATGTTAGTTCAACCGTCCCGAGGGCGGGACATGGGTTAAATCTACTTCAATCAGTGTAGATAAAGGGGAGGAGACAGGTTAAACAAAGGTTTTTAAGCCTTGAGGCAATGGTTGTGTATGTTTGCCATTCAGAGGGTGAATGGGAAAGACAAAATATGTAAGTGCTTTTGAACGGTGTATGTTAGTAGGTGCCAGGCGCACTGGTTTGTGTCAAGAACTGCAACGCTGCTGGGTTTTTCACTCTCAACAGATTCTCATGTGTATCAAGAATGGTCCACCACCCAAAGGACATCCAGCAAACTTGACACAACTGTGGGAAGCATTGGCGTCAACATGGGCCAGCATCCCTGTGAAACACTTTTGACACCTTGTAGAGTCCATGCCCCAACGAATTGAGGCTGTTCTGAGAGTAAAAGGGGGTGCAACTCAATATTAGGAAGTTGTTCCTAATGTTTTGTACCATCAGTGTATATTATATCATATTGTCATAATTGTTTCTTCATCACAGCCATCAATATTCCTGGTCCCCCCGGACCCGCTGGACCACCTGGAACGCCTGGTCACACCTCAGGGGTAAGTGGTCATCCCACGTTCTGACATGCAGTATTCTTTATATTTGCATAGTTTCTATACTGAATGTTATAAGATCTTCAACCAAAACCTGATATTAGATCAAGGGAACCTGAGTGAACAAATAACATAACATTTCTATAAGTGTTGCACGGTATACCAGTACCACGGTAATATCATGGTTCCAAAACATCATGATACTTCTGATACCAATATGATACCACCAACATTTTAGAATACCGTAGTACTGTTTCATATGATACTACCAACATTTTAGAATACCGTAGTACTGTTTCATTCGATACTACCAACATTTTAGAATACCGTAGTACTGTTTCATATGATACTACCAACATTTTAGAATACCGTAGTACTGTTTCATGTGATACTACCAACATTTTAGAATACCGTAGTACTGTTTCATGTGATACTACCAACATTTTAGAATACCGTAGTACTGTTTCATTCGATACTACCAACATTTTAGAATACCGTAGTACTGTTTCATGTGATACTACCAACATTTTAGAATACCGTAGTACTGTTTCATATGATACTACCAACATTTTAGAATACCGTAGTACTGTTTCATATGATACTACCAACATTTTAGAATACCGTAGTACTGTTTCATATGATACTACCAACATTTTAGAATACCGTAGTACTGTTTCATGTGATACTACCAACATTTTAGAATACCGTAGTACTGTTTCATTCGATACTACCAACATTTTAGAATACCGTAGTACTGTTTCATATGATACTACCAACATTTTAGAATACCGTAGTACTGTTTCAGATGATACTACCAACATTTTAGAATACCGTAGTACTGTTTCATATGATACTGCCAACATTTTCATCCCTACCGATCTAAAGAATCTGCTGGCGCCTTTTATAAAATGTTTATAAAGACAGTTTTGTTTATAAATTCAGTGGAATTTAAGCAACAACCACTAGTCTCTTGTATGCGCAAGTCCAATAATATCCACTTCACTTTCATGCACATAATATGTGTGGCAGCTTTAATCAGCCAGCAGTCGCCTTTTATAACCAACTGTCTGAGTGCCAGAGAGGTAAAATGGAGCACCGTTTCGCGACAGGCATGCTGCAAGACGCTTTTCCTATATTTCTGTGGCAATCAAATTTACCTAGACCTACTGTCAAGTTACCAGGTTAGCTAGCTAGATAACATGACTGAACATCGTTGTTTATCAAACCAATAAGTAGCGACCCGGGATTAGTTTAAAACGGCACGTGACACGGCCCGCCACATAGATTGTGAAATTATATAAAATGCTTGAGAATCCCTATGGATAGAAAAAAAAAGTAATCTCCTTAGAGCTACAGAAAATTAAACGTCTCGTCTCTAGCCTAAACGGTAAAAAAAAAAAAAAAAGACCCATAATTCCGGAGATGCCCCATAATAACAAAGATTTTTATATTTAAGAAAAATTAGAAAATATCACATTTACGTAAGTATTCATACCCTTTACTGAGTACTTTGTTGAAGCACCTTTGGCAGCGATTACAGCCTAGATTATTTTTGGGTATGACGCTACATGCTTGGCATACCTCCAGATCCTCTCAAGCTCTGTTAGGTTGGATGGGGAGCTTCGCTGCACAGCTATTTTCAGGTCTCTCCAGAGAGGTTCGTTCGGGTTCAAGTCCGGGCTCTGGCTGGGCCACTCAAGGACATTCAGAGACTTGTCCCGAAGCCACTCCTGCGTAGTCTTGGCTGTGTGCTTAGGGTCATTGTACTGTTTGAAGGTGAACCTTCGCCCCAGTCTGAGGTCCTGAGCACTCTAGAGCAGGTTTTCATCAAGGATCCCTCTGAAAACATTTCCACAACATGATGCTGCCACTACCATGCTTCACCGTAGGGATGGTGCCAGGTTTCCTCCAGACGTGACGCTTGGCATTTAGGCCACAGAGTTCAATCTTGGTTTCATCAGACCAGAGAATCTTGTTTCTCATGGTCTGAGAGTCCTTTAGGTGCTGTCATTTGCCTTTTACAGAGGAGTGGCTTCCATCTGGCCACTCTACCATAAAGGCCTGATTGGTGGAGTGCTGCAGAGATGGTTGTTCTACTGGAAGGTTCTCCCATCTCCACAGAGGAACTCTGGAGCTCTGTTAGTGACCATCTGGTTCTTGGTCACCTCCCTGACCAAGGCCTTCCTCCCCTGATCAGTTTGGCCGGGTGGCCAGCTCTAGGAAGAGTCTTGGTGGTTCCAAACTTCTTCCGTTTAAGAATGATGGAGGCCACTGTGTTCTTGGGGACCTTCAATGCTGCAGACATTTTCTGGTATCCTTCCCCAGATTTGTGCCTCGACACAATCCTGTCTCGGAGCTCTACGGACAATTCCTTCAACCTCATGGCTTGGTTTTTGCTCTGACATGCACTGTCAACTGTGGGACCTTATATAGACAGGCCTTTCCAAATCATGTCCATTCAATTGTATTTACCACAGGTGGACTCCAATCAAGTTGTAGAAACATCTCAAGGATGATCAATGGAAACAGGATGCGCCTGAGCTCAATTTCGAGTCTCATAGCAAAGGGTCTGAATTCTTATGTAAATAAGGTATTTATGTTTTTTATTTTTAATACATTTGCAAAAATATTTTAACCTATTTTCGCTTTGCCATTATGGGCTATCGTGTGTAGATTGAGGAAACAAAATAATTTAATCAATTTTAGAATAAGGCTGTAATGTAACAAAGTCAAGGGGTCTGAATACTTTCCGAATGCACTCTATCTATCTGTAAGGTCTCTCATTCGAACTGTGAATTTCAAACAAAGATTCAACCACAAAGATCATGGAGGTTTTCCAATGCCTCGCAAAGAAGGGCACCTACAGGTCGATAGATTAAAAAAATCAGACATGAAATATCTCTTTGAGCATGGTGAAGTTATTCATTACACTACAAAGATACAGGTGTCCTTCCTAACTTAGTTGCCAGAGAGGAAGGGAACCGCTCAGAGATTTCACCATGAGGCCAGTGGTGACTTTAAAACAGTTACAGAGTTTAATGGCTGTGATAGGAGAAAACTGAAGATGGATCAACAACATTGCAATTACTCCACAATACTAACCTAATTGACAGAGTGAAGAGAAGGAAGCCTGCCCAGAATAAAAATATTCTACAACATTTTTTATTTATTTTTTATTTCACCTTTATTTAACCAGGTAGGTCAGTTGAGAACAAGTTCTCATTTGCAACTGCGACCTGGCCAAGACAAAGCAAAGCAGTGCGACAAAAACAACACAGAGTTACACAGTAAACAAACATAGTCAAAAACACAATAGAAAATCTATATACAGAGTGCAAAATGTAGTGCAAAATGCAGTAAGGTTAGGAGGTAGGACAATAAATAGACCATAGTGGTGAAATAAATTACAGATTATCATCATTAACACAGGAATGAAGGATGTGCAAATTATGATGTGCAAATAGAGATACTGGAGTGAAAGATTAGTGAAAATAACAAAAATAAATATGGGGATGAGGTAGTAGTGTGGGCTATTTACAGAAGGGCTATATACAGGTGCAGTGATCGATAAGCAGCTTTGACAGCTGATGCTTAAAGTTAGTGAGGGAGATAGGAACCTCTAGCTTCAATGATTTTTGCAATTCGTTCCAGTCATTGGCAGCAGCGAACTGGAAGGAATGGTGGCCAAAGGAGGTGTTGGCTTTGGGGGTGACCAGTGAGATATACCTGCTGGAGCGCATGCTACGGGTGGGTGTTGCTATAGTGACCAGTGAGCTGAGATTATGCGGGGATTTACCTAATAAAGACTTATAGATGACCTGGAGCCAGTGGGTTTGGCGACGAATATATAATGAAGGCCAGCCAACGAGAGCATACAGGTCGCAGTGATGGGTAGTGTATCGGGCTTTGGTAACAAAACGGATGGCACTGTGATAGACTACATCCAATTTGCTAAGTAGAGTGTTGGAGGCTAGTTTGTAAATGACATCGCCGAAATCAAGGATCGGTAGGATAGTCAGTTTTACAAGGGCATGCTTGGCAGCATGAGTGAAGGAGGCTTTGTTGCAAAATAGGAAGCCAATTCTGGATTTAATTTTGGATTGGAGATGGTTGATGTGAGTCTGGAAGTTGAGTTTACTGTCTAACCAGATGCCTAGGTATTTGTAGGTGTCCACGTATTCTAATTCGGACCCGTCGAGAGTAGTGATGATAGTCCGGTGGGCGGGTGCTGGCAGCGTTCGATAGAAAAGCATGCACTTAGTTTTACTAGCGTTTAAGAGCAGTTGGAAGCCACGGAAGGAGTGTTGTATGGCATTGAAGCTTGTTTGAAGGTTAGTAAACACAGTGTCCAAAGAGGGGCCAGATGTATACAGAATGGTGTCATCTGCGTAGAGATGGATCAGAGAGTCACCAGCAGCGAGAGCGACATCGTTGATGTATATAGAGAAAAGGGTTGGCCCAAGAATTGAACCCTGTGGCAGCCCCATAGAGACTGCCAGAGGATCGGACAATAGGCCCTCCGATTTGACACACTGAACTCTGTCTGCAAAGTAGTTAGAGAACCAGGCAAGGCAGTCACTTGAGAAACCAAGGCTGTTGAGTCTGCCAATAAGAATGCGGTGATTGACAGAGTCGAAAGCCTTGGCCAGGCCGATGAAGACGGCTGCACAGTACTGTCTTTTATCGATGGCGGTTATGATATCGTTCAGTACCTTGAGCGTAGCTGAGGTGCACCCATGACCAGCTCGGAAACCAGATTGCATAGTTTGCAACAACTTTGGCAAAGCAATTAACTTTTTTATAGTCTTATGTCACAAAGTGTTGTGTTTGGGGAAAATCCAATACAACACATATCTGAGTACCACTCTTCAAATTTTCAAGCATAGAGGTGGCTGCGTCATGATATGGGTATGCCTGTAATCGTTAACGACTGGGGAGTTTTTCAAGATAAAACATAAACTAAATGGAGCTAAGCACAGGCAAAATCCTAGATGAAAACCTAGTTCAGTCTGCTTTCCACCAGACACTGGGAGATTAATTCACCCTTTAGCAGGACAATAACCTAAAACACAAGGCCAAACCTACACTGGAGTTGCTTACCAAGAAGAGTGGCTGAGTTACAGTTTTAACTAAAAAAATAGTTGTCTAGCAATTATCAACAACCGATTTGGCAGCAGCTAATGGGGAACCCTAACAAATACAAGTACAAATTTGACAGAGCTTTAAGAATTGAAAATATAATAATGGGCCCTATGTTGCACAATCCAGGTGTGGAACGCTCTTAGAGACTTACCCAGGAAGTATCACAGGTGTAATCGCTGCCAAAGGTGATTCTACAAAGTATTGACTCAGGGATGTGAATACTTAGGTACATTAGACATTAATGTATTTAATTTTCAATAAATTAGCAAAAATGTCTAAAAACATGTTTTCACTTTGTCATTATGGAGTATTCAGTGTAAATGTTGAGATAAAAAAAAAATCTAATCCAATTTCACTTTAGGCTGTAACACAACAAAATGTGGAATAAGTCTAGGGGTATGAATACTTTCTGAAGGCACTGTATATGTACCATAAACCAGAGATTGCTGTATTCAGGTAAGTGGATTCAGTTGAGGGGCCTCAGGGGGAAAAAGCAGATGTAAAGGTGTACTGTATTTTGCATTGGGGGTTTTTTTATGGTCAAAAGTGAATGTATTCATCATAACTAATAGGATTCACTGTTTTGTTTGTCTGATTGATGCATGCAGTCTTGTATATGTACTATAATATGTACTGGTCTCCCCAGGTTACAGTTTTGAGGTCGTACGACAACATGATTGCTACTGCAAGACGGCAGTCGGAGGGCACCCTCATCTACATTGTCGACAAAACAGATCTTTACATCCGAGTCCGCGATGGATTCAGACAAATCCTGGTACAGTCATTCATGTTCTTTCATTTGAGAGATGTGTTCGTAAAGTAGGAAGGAGCTGGAAACACACATAACACATAAACTTCATGCCTATTGTTTTCCAGCTGGGTGACTACAGTCCCTTCTACAGAGATCTGGTAAGTTGTTCTATCAATATGAAAATGTGTAAAATAAAACAAAGAACATGTATCAACTTATTTAATGAATAGTTATTGATACATTCGAGGAAACAAAGTCATAGTCATAAAATATGACTTGTCATGTCAAATAAATAAAGGTCTTAATCTCCAGGACAACGAAGTAGCAGCAGTCCAGCCTCCCCTTGTTGTTAACTACCCCCAGTCCCAGGATCACTCGGCCAACAATGGAGCTGAACATTTCTCCCAAGGCAGTACCGCCACCCACCCCATCGAGCCTCCTCCTCACAAGCCCGTGGAGATCCCCAGGCCTGCCAAACCCGACAACCGCAACCCCGACCCCAGATATCCCCCTCAGTACGACCCCAGATACCCCCCTCAGACTGAAGCTAGGTACCCCCCTCAGACAGATGGCCGCTACAGCCATGTGCAGCCTGAGAACAGGTATCCCACCCAGCCCGAAAGCCGATACCCGGTCACCCACCAGCGAAGACCCGTTCCCCTTCCCGTTCCCCAGCCTGCCGGTCACTTGCACACATCAGGGCCAGGAGTGAGTACCTTTATCATCATTTAATGTGCCTTCCCAGGAAGTATGCATCTATCAAATGGTCTCATCTAAATAGTGTGTGTAGACCTAAGCTGAGCTGTTTTTATAACTCATCTCTCTTTTCTGCTCAGCTCCACCTGATCGCTCTAAACATGCCCCAAGTGGGCAACATGCGGGGCATTCGTGGGTCAGACTTCCTGTGTTTCCAGCAGGCTCGTGCTGTGGGCCTGAAGGGCACCTTCAGGGCTTTCTTGTCCTCCAAGCTCCAGGACCTCTACAGCATCGTTCGCAAGTCCGACAGAGACAGCCTCCCCATCGTAAACCTGAAGGTGTGTAAACATACTACTGAAAGCACAAGTCACGACTGTGGGATCCCACTTCCGACACCAAATTGACATTGAGTTTTAGTGAAGTAGCCTATTCATTTAGAATTTCATGAAATTCTAGCGATTGTTTCAATTCAACACTGTTCAGCATCAAATAAGTAATGAAATGCAGCCATGGGTTTTCATTTTAACCTTGTTTCTCTTTCTGACAAACATGTATGATCTCTCAATTTAGGACCAAGTGCTGTTTAGAAGCTGGGAGTCTATGTTCAGTAAGACTGGGAGCAGGATGAAGGAAAATGCACCAATCTACTCCTTTGATGGCAGAGATATCCTTAGGGACAGTGCATGGTGAGTGGTGGCCTACACAGTAACATCTCCAGTGTTAAATAAACTCTAATAGTGTTAAAATCTACAAAGTTCATCTAATGCATTAAAGTCCCTGTAGCTGGCTAGCGAGTTGTTTAAACTATTTTGAGTTGTTGTTGAGTTGTTCAAACTATTCTCAGTGAGTTAGCTTGTCCCATTTTGTTTTTTTCATAATTTGGTAAGAGTTTGCCAATGTTATATCTTAAAGATGTAAGGTGGGTAACCATCCAAGCAAGTTTTTTTACTTACGTTTTTGCTAAGCTAGCATTGACACCTCCAAATTAGCTATAGTCATGTGACTGATCACCCCCTGGAAAGTTCTCTTTTCTTTTACACATTTGGACAGATGGATATGTAATCTTCACTTTAACACTATTGACAGATAAAGATTACCCAATTTAACATATCACACACACATTTTTTTTTTTGTTGAAAATGTTATGTAATTAAAATGCATTTTCCTTATGGGGAAAAAGTTAGTACACCCCTACCTTTACCATCACATAAAATGGCTAAAATTAGAATTAGGTGTACCAAAACAAGTGCAAATGATTAGAAAACATTAGGGAGAAACTCGAGGGTCCAGCCTTCCATAAAGATTGGTCTGGTTTGGTCTTAACCATATGGGTGTGTGGTAACACATCATTCAAAGATCAAAAGACTTACCCAAGGCCCTCAGAAGAAAGATTATTGATGCCCATGAGCCTGGGAGGGGTTACAAATCCAATTCCAAGCAATTGTTTATTTTAATTGCATAACATTTAAAAAAAAATAAAAAATATATATACAGTGAGGAGAACAAGTATTTGATACACTGCCGATTTTGCAGGTTTTCCCACTTACAAAGCATGTAGAAGTCTGTAATCCAGAAAATCACATTGTATGATTTTTAAGTAATTAATTTGCATTTTATTGCATGACATAAGTATTTGATACATCAGAAAAGCAGAACTTAATATTTGGTACAGAAACCTTTGTTTGGAATTACAGAGATCATACGTTTCCTGTAGTTCTTGACCAGGTTTGCACACACTGCAGCAGGGATTTTGGCCCACTCCTCCATACAGACCTTCTCCAGATCCTTCAGGTTTCGGGGCTGTCGCTGGGCAATACAGACTTTCAGCTCCCTCCAAAGATTTTCTATTGGGTTCAGGTCTGGAGACTGGCTAGGCCACTCCAGGACCTTGAGATGCTTCTTACGGAGCCATTCTCGGCCAAGATCTCGCGATACATGGCCCCATCCATCCTCCCCTCAATACGGTGCAGTCGTCCTGTCCCCTTTGCAGAAAAGCATCCCTCAAAGAATGATGTTTCCACCTCCATGCTTCACGGTTGGGATGGTGTTCTTGGGGTTGTACTCATCCTTCTTCTTCCTCCAAACACGGCGAGTGGAGTTTAGACCAAAAAGCTCTATTTTTGTCTTATCAGACCACATGACCTTCTCCCATACCTCCTCAGGATCATCCAGATGGTCATTGGCAAACTTCAGACGGCCTGGACATGCGCTGGCTTAAGCAGGGGGACCTTGCGTGCGCTGCAGGATTTTAATCCATGACGGCGTAGTGTGTTACTAATGGTTTTCTTTGAGACTGTGGTCCCAGCTCTCTTCAGGTCATTGACCAGGTCCTGCCGTGTAGTTCTGGGCTGATCCCTCACCTTCCTCATGATCATTGATGCCCCATGAGGTGAGATCTTGCATGGTGCCCCAGACCGAGGGAGATTGACCATCATCTTGAACTTCATCCATTTTCTAATAATTGCGCCAACAGTTGTTGCCTTCTCACCAAGCTGCTTGCCTATTGTCCTGTAGCCCATCCCAGCCTTGTGCAGGTCTACAATTTTATCCCTGATGTCCTTACATAGCTCTCTGGTCTTGGCCATTGTGGAGAGGTTGGAGTCTGTTTGATTGAGTGTGTGGACAGGTGTCTTTTATACAGGTAACGAGTTCAAACAGGTGCAGTTAATACAGGTAATGAGTGGAGAACAGGAGGGCTTCTTAAAGAAAAACTAACAGGTCTGTGAGAGCCGGAATTCTTACTGGTTGGTAGGTGATCAAATACTTATGTCATGCAATAAAATGCAAATTAATTATTTAAAAATCATACAATGTGATTTTCTGGATTTTTGTTTTAGATTCCGTCTCTCACAGTTGAAGTGTACCTATGATAAAAATTACAGACCTCTACATGCTTTGTATGTAGGAAAACCTGCAAAATCGTCAGTGTATGAAATACTTGTTCTCCCCACTGTATATAACTTTCCAGGGGGTGTACTTACTTTTTCACATGACTGTATCTAGCTAACAACATCCATTTAGATGATACTAACTTACCAGCTGGCTTGCAATAGCTGCACGCTGCAGCTCTATGAGCTAGTCAGAGCAAAGCTTGCTAACAAGCCAAGCTGCTATATCGCTATCAACAGCCAGTTGCCCTGGGCAAAATACGTTTGGTCGGAGAAGCAGTCATAAGCATCATTCTTTGAATCAGAGTGATATCTTGTGATGGACGTCATCAAAGAGTATCCTATACCTTATAACAATTTGAACACTGGTTCGTATCCTTCTGCCTTAAATGTAAATGTATAAAGTCTATATTATCATAGAGTAAATGATACACTTTCTAAAGTGTTGGCTTTTTAACACTTTCAAAGAGTTTATGTAAATGCAAACACATGCAACTATTGTTGCATTCATTCTCAATGGTGTAATGTGTTAAAAATCTATTATTTTTGTTCTAATAGTTGACCACCTGGGTGTTAACTTTCGATTTACAAAATCAACTCTCTCTATACAGTAGTTGAATACCTTTTAGCATTGTATGGTCTAACCTTAAATTATACACATGTAAAGGTGCTTCATTTATCAATGTAAACCGCACCTTAACAGGGCTTATGTCATACTGCTTATAACAGTGTCATGAATTATCACTGTTAACTTGATAGATGTTTAATAAAATTAGTCTAATAAGGTGATGTACTTAAGGTGATTAACATAATTTCTTCCGATTTGTTTCCCTTCAGGCCAGAAAAAATGGTCTGGCACGGCTCTAGCAGCGAGGGTCACCGCCAGACTGACAACTACTGCGAGACATGGAGGGCAGGAGACCGCGCAGTGACAGGCCTAGCGTCCTCACTGCAGTCCGGCCAGCTCCTACAACAGTCGTCCAGCAGCTGCTCTAGCTCCTACATAGTGCTGTGTATCGAGAACAGCTATCTCTCACACTCCAAAAAATAATTTAAAAAACCATCCCTGTCACTTTGGTCCTAGTAAACACATTACAAGTGTGCAAATAGGCCCATTCCTCCTCCTTCCGGCCCTAAAAATATGACATCTTTCGAACTGGGTCTGCATCGCTTGCCTGGCAGAGAAGCTTCCCATTGTATTCTCCGTCCCTTCCATAATGCCAAAGAGACGGGTCAAACAGAGAGGTGTTTGCCTTTTTCTCGGTGCATTGGCACATATTTTCCAAAGGGTAGAACAACAGAAGAGAAGGTAACAGCAGCAGCATTTTTTAAATTGTATGCGTAAAAAAAAAAATGTTTGTATATGATATGTCAGTTTGAGTTTTATTTTTATTCCTGATTTTGTCAATGTTACTTTTGAAGCCGTCTTTAAATTTTCCAAATGCTTGTTTGTTTTATTTTTATTTCATTTAAGGCTTGTAGTTTTACGAAAGGGTACAGTAACCTTTTTAAATGATATTTTAAGAATTAAAGAAGAGATTAGATATTTATTTTTAAATGAAGTTTTGTGAGAACACAGAATTTGATTTGGAATAGTAACAACACATGAAAAATGCCTAATCCATATAGCACTTTTTCACAGATTATTTCATACATTTACACAGGTGAGGGTGAGTTTCCTAACTAATATGGTAAACTGTACGTTGCGAAAATGAGTGTGTGGTTTTAGAAATGCATGTCAAAAGAGAGAAGATATGATGACTCATAGAATAAATATTACTAATTACTATAATGTTATATACCAGGTCACAAATATGTAAAATGTGATTATAAATATGATTTCTTAAAATTCCACATACAGATGTAGGATCTTAATTTGATCACTCTGTTGCTGAGAAGTTTCCTGCACCGCAGGGAATGCAAACTTGTAGTGTATTTAAAGCTTCTTAAGTTTGTCATTTCCACTTTGAAATTTCAGACATGATTTGCCCTTACAAAAAATGTATCATCCCCTGCAAAAATGACCATTAATTATAATTCACTTAATAATTCACATTTCCTTTTGCTGCAGGATAAGTTTTCTGCTGTTGCAAACTGGTTCAAATTAAGGTCCTACATCTGTAGAAGTTTACTGTATATGGATACTTGCCATTTTACATTTGGTGAATATTATGTTTATATGTCCTTATTGGGCATAGCCTACACTAAATTCACCATACTCATATCCAAGACGCAAGTTACAAGGTCTTTCGTAACCGTAAAGCAGATGCTAAGACAAATTTGATTGAAGGGTAAATTTTGCTGTTAATCAAAAAATGTAATCCTGTTGATAATAACCTACCATTGGGGTTTGACATTTTTTTTTAGTTAAATTTGGTGCTAATCTCTATTGGAATGACTGCTGACTGTGATGGTTGAGGAAACCCAGATGTATTTTATTAAGACACTTTGTTGTAAATGGCCTCGTGTTGATGAATTTCTGAGACTGTCTTGGCTATAGGGCTACTGTTGTGTCTTGACTGAACCAGTAGGAACCTGTGGATATTCATTATTTTTGTAACCAGTATGTTCTGTATCATTTCTCATAGGCACTGAATAAATGTTGTTTTTTAAAATTCATCACATTGTGGATACAAAATGTTTTGAAATCTTTTTTTAAGCCCATGTTTTGTGTGGCCAATATTTCAAAGTAGTGTTAAATTATGACTGGAAAATGTATGTGCTGAGTGAGTGGGTGTAAAATATTTAAACCCATTTCCACCGGCACTTGGACATTAAATACATTCTGCTGCTATTATGAGGATAGAAATACAGCAGTTTCTATTCTCATCCAATTTCGTGGATATCATAATTTGTCTACTTACCAGCCAAATTAACAAATGTTTGGTCAACCAGGCAAAATCTTAAAGGTCAACAAGGAATATAACTAATAATCCCTAACATGAATTGAGATTTAGATTATATTGCACGTGGTAAAAAATAAAATGTTGATTTTCAAATTGATTCCAATGGATATTCCTCTGTTTGGAATTTCTCTTCTCTGAGTAGATTTTTAACCTTTGCCCCAGGAAACAAATCCCCTGTCCAGATTCATGGCTGTCGAAGACAACCACCTTTTGATGAGATCACAATCCCACCTCAGCACCTTTTACTCCAACAGCCCTGTCTACCATCAACGTTTTATGACCCACTCAATGGGATTTAGCTGTGTGGCCTTGCAAGCACCCTCTTAACACAAATCAATGTCCTTGGTGACAGAGAAGGTGACAGAGAAGGGTGCTCAAGGCTCCTTGTAGGTGGTCCCTTAAATAAGGCCATTGGAGTAGGGCTCAAGCATACTGCATATATGTGCCCTCAGTGCATATGTAGTATAATGGTCCATGCCAAAGCTTTTGGCACATTGTTCACTTTAACATCTGGACCTATCATACAGTACAGATTGGTGGTCCAGGTCCACCACATTGTTGTTGGCCATTGTGATATGTGGATTCTGTTCAATTAGATACATTTGTATATAGAACGACACATAGTTGTGAAAGGTTTTGTTCATTATCTTCATTGTGGTGATATGGTGTGGTATTTGCTGCTCCAGTGACCTTTGATTGACATTATTAGTTCTATGGAACATTGACTCTTGCAGGGCTCTCGATCCTTCCCAGACAAGACTGGATTTGTTCAAAATGACATTGAAAGGACAATTCCGAGGCAATGGAGAAGGATGTGATTGGAAAAGAGGAGGGCTCCTGATGCTGAAAGTGATAATGACTGTGAAAGACAATTTACTAGCTGCTAAGTATCCTGTGGTGCTCAGAACAAAAAGGTGACTGAATATGCAGCTCATATATAAAAACCAACATGTCAATACAGTAGCAGGAGAAAAAAATACACAGCGCCATACTTTTATCTCATCCACAGCTTTCTCCTAAGCGTCTCAACCCATCGAGCTTCAGTAGTGTGAATGGTATGGGGCTAATATTAATTGACTGGGGGGCTCAATGTTGTCGAGGCTGTCTCTGGTTGAAAGAAAAATAACTAGCATTACACGCTGTATGCTATTTTTCAAGGTCTTCGATTGAGTAAATCGTTCAGGGAAAATAACATAATATGCCGAGTGATGTAGTATCCACGTAAGTCTCCCTGACAGAATGGTGTGTTTGAACAACGTACAGCTGGCTGCTGTGATGCGCCCGTTGACCGTCTCAACAGCCTAGCTGCCATGGGAGAGCTATATTTAGGAGCTGGTAAGTAATAACTAAGCACGTCCAAATGATCCACACGGACGGTAATGATACAAGAGCAAGACGACTAGATATTGGGCTTAATTACATTTTGGGCGGAAGCGAAAGCTGTGTCTGTCAGAAGATCTGCCTCTGTTTATACGACCCCAGTGACTCACCCACGACCGAATTTACATATTGTGCAATCCATGCTGCTTTGATGCATAATGTAGCATGCTGGCATAATGTAGCATGCTGGCAGTGTCGATCAAAAATGTAATGTCTAAAGGTAAAAGTCTAATCTTATGCATACAAACTTGACTAACTGTTTAATGGATATGATTATTTGAAAAGCAAAGTAAAGTAAGTAAAAATTCTACATGAACCCTAGTTCAAAATGTAGCGACCTCGTCGAGACCCCATTGATATCAAAAGTGGAATAGCATATTCTGGCTGGGTCTGAGGCACAGTTCATTTTCCATATCTACTGAATGGTTGAGGACATTATATTTGATACTCTTATTTAAATGTGTTTTGTAGTTTTGAGAAATCTGAAGAGGGGTATCCATTAAACAGTAGATAAACGTTTGACTTAACTTTTCCTTTCATTTAGTTAGATAATGAGAAACTATTTTCCAATCCTTACAGTAAATCCCACAGTGATCCCTCTGACAATTTATGTACTTCTTTATTCTTTAAATATTTGATGAGGATGAGGTTATGTTGAGTGGCTCCTCCTGGCATCCCACAGCTATAGCTTGATCTCTCTCTCTCTCTCTCTCTCTCTCTCTCTCTCTCTCTCTCTCTCTCTCTCTTTGACTTACAACTGCCAAAACCAAGTATAAAATGGGACAAAGGCAATAAGAGTTTAAACTTATAGGACAGACCATCCAAAAACTACCATAGTTGTGGTTAAAAAGCCTTGAATTGGCAAGTTAAAAAAGGCAAACCAATCCTTTATAACGTCCTGAAAATAGTTGGAAGATGATAAAATTAGCGGTTGGTGAAAGTGGCTAGGTAAAAACAACCTAAGCATGGATTTCACTCTGTCGTTCACTTTGAGTGAACTATCCCTTTAATAACTTCATATTTTGGGTGAACTACCCCTACTGTCGATACATAATTTACCCGGGCCATGTTCACGGTTACCTTGCATTCATAGCTCACAGCTCACTACCCTCTACTGTCTCTGCAGAGCCAGCTGGTTGCATATCCAATGTGACATCTCCTTCCATCTCCCATGAATTTTTTATGGGCCTCTCATCCTACCCCTCTCACATGAAGAGGGTCATGTACACCATATCAGACCAATTCTATAAAAGCATGCTGTTGTAACTGCCAGTGTTGCTTTGGAATGGGTGACTCCTCTCATCCCTATGGTATCATCAGAGATGGAAGAGAAAACAAAGACAACCCACTCTCTCATTTTTTTTCTGTTTCATTGGAAGTCCATGAACTACAGTGCATTCAGGAAGTATTCACACCCCTTGACTTTTCCCACATTTTGTTGTGTTACAAGGTGGGATTAAAATGGATTTATTTGTCAAAATACTGTGTAATGTCAAAGTGGAAAACAATTTTTAACATTTCCCCAAAAATATTTTGAGAGTAATGGGCAAATGTATTGACTCAGGGGGTTGAATACTTATCTAATCAATATATATATATATGTTGATTAGATAAGTATTCAACCCCCTGAGTCAATACATGCTAGAATCCCCTATGGCAGTGATTACAGCTGTGAATCTTCCTGGGTCAGTCTCTAAGAGCTTTGCACACATGGATTGTACAATATTTGCCCATTACTCTCAAAATTCTTAAAGTTGGTTGTTGCTCATTTGCTAGACAGCCGTTTTCAAGTCTTGCCATAGATTTTCAAGCCTTGTGATTTAGGTTATTGTCCTGCTGAAAGGGGAATTTGTCCCCCAGTGTCTGTTGGAAAGCAGACTGAACCAGGTTATATTCTATGATTTCTATTCCGTTTCTTTCATCATAAAAATAGTCCTTGCCGTTGACAAGCATACCCATAACATGATGGAGCCACCACCACACTTGAAAATATGAAGAGTGGTACTCAGTGTTTTTGGATTTGCCTCAAACATAACACTTTGTATTCAGGACATAAAGTTGATTTATTTTCCACATTTTTTGCAGTTTTACTTTTAGTGCCTCATTGCGAACAGGATGTATATTTTGGAATATTTTTTATTCTGTACAGGCTTCCTTATTTTCACTGTCAATTAGGTAAGTATTGTGGAGTAACTACAATGTTGTTGATCCATCCTCAGTTTTTTCTCCTATCAACTGTTTTAATGTTACCATTGGCCTCATGGTGAAATCCCTGAGTGGTTTCTTTTCTCTCCAGCAACTGAGTTAGGAAGGATGCCTGCGTCTCTGTGGTGACTGGGTGTATTGATACACAATCCCAATTGTAATAAATAACTTCACCATGCTCAAAGGTATATTCAATGACAACTTATTTAATTTTTACCCATCTACCAATAGGTGCCCTTCTTTGCAAAGCATTGGAAAAACCTCCCTGGTCTTTGTGGTTGCGAAACCGTTTTCGAAACATGGCCCTTATCTTTAATTTTAGCGAAAATGTATCTTTCAAATAAAAAATATACACTTACTGAAGCACAGATCAAAAAATGTATGCACTCATTTACTGTAAGTCGCTCTGGATAAGAGTATCTACTAAATTACAAAAATATTTGTAATTTGTATTTATTTTTTACCTTTATTTAACTAGGCAAGTCAGTTAACAACAAATTC
Organism: Thymallus thymallus; assembly: GCA_023634145.1. NCBI lineage: Eukaryota > Metazoa > Chordata > Actinopteri > Salmoniformes > Salmonidae > Thymallus > Thymallus thymallus. The sequence goes on along the minus strand of CM042407.1, from coordinate 5,661,898 downwards.
TTATTTACAATGACGGCCTACGAAAAGGCAAAAGACCTCCTACGGGGGCTGGGATTAAAATAAATAAATAAATATATATATATATATATACAGCGGGTGAAATAAGTATTGAACACGTCACCATTTTTCTCAGTAAATATATTTCCAAAGGTGCTATTGACATGAACTTTTCACCAGATGTTGGTAACAACCCAAGTAATCCATACATACAAACCAAAACAAATAAGTTCAGAAATTAAGTTATGTGTAATAATGTGAAATGACACAGGGAAAAAGTATTGAACACATGAAGAAAGGGAGGTGCAAAAAGGCATGGAAAGCAAAGACAACAGCTGAAAACTATCAGTAATTAAAAAGCAATCCAGCCCCCTGTCAGTGCAAATTAGATAGATAGATAGATAGATAGATAGATAGATAGATAGATAGATAGATAGATAGATAGATAGATAGATACTTTATTGATCCTCCAGGGGGGAAATTTCATTGTCAAGCAGCTACAACAAAACACAGGGCAGGTGCAAAATGCCGCAACGAAAGTACACAAAAGACAGATACACGGTACATGATACATAGAGCGGCAGTATGAAAAAGTATAGAAATACAAGATATCTGGAGTGCAAAAAAAAGCTATAAAAAGACATTGCATAGTATGAGTGGTTGGCTGAATATGTACACTATACATTGGTGGATGTTGGTTGGTTAACTATACTATACAGGTCGATGGCAGAGAAATACTTCAGTAGCTAAAAATGCGTATGATATGAGCGAGGGAATAATAGTTTACTTAATAGACAGACTGGGTAAATGAACAGGTAAGTGAAAATTTTGCATGGTTAAATTAGCTGTACAGTTAGGTATACAGTTATATTTACAGATAAGTGAATACTTGCATGTTTACACAAACTGTACAGGTAGATGACAGGAAGAGATACTTTAATAGCTAAATGTGTGTATGATATCATTTGGGGTAATAATAGTATTCCCTTAAAATACAGTCCTTAGTGCGCAGGGTTTAATTACAGACAACTGCACGTATTGCACATTCGATATACTAAAAGCAATGAGAAAAGGTGCAACTGGCAGGATACTAATATGCATTCCTGAGTGAATGCCTACGTAGGTTAAGTCCAATAATTACTTACAATATTGCATGTGATATAATATAACAACTGTACATGAGTATGTATATACAGACCTGTATGAATAAATAGGTCCTGAGTGGATGAGTGCTGACGGACCAGAGTTACTCACGGATGGATGCATAATTGTTAAACTAGGTCCTAGCACCCCAACAGTTCCAGATCTATGTTGCCGACGGCACGGCACCCCGGTGAGGCATTATATAGTCTAATAGCCACCGGCAGGAAGGACCTCCTGTAGCGCTCTCTGGCACACCGTGGTGGGATCAGTCTGTGACTGAAAGTGCTCCTCTGCGTCATAACCATAGCGTGCAGAGGGTGGGTGACGTTGTCCATGATGGCCAGCAGTTTGGCCAGGATCCGTCTCTCCGCCACCTCCTCTAGAGTGTCAAGGCTCATCCCCAGGACAGAGCTAGCCTTCCTGATCAGCTTATTTACCCGAGAAGCATCACCGGCTTTGATGTTTGCTCCCCAGCACACCACTGCAAAAAAGATGGCACTGGCCACCACAGACTGGTAGAAGGTATGCAGTAGTTTACTGCACACGTTGAAGGACCTGAGCCTCCTCAGAAAGTAGAGTCGGCTCTGGCCCTTTTTGTACAGGGTCCCGGTGTTACCGGCCCATTCCAGCCTGTTGTCCATATGGACTCCCAGGAACTTGTATGACCCAACCATTTCCACATCCATCCCCTGTATAGGGACTGCAGTCAGTTGTGCCTTGGTTCTCCTGAAGTCCACCACCATCTCCTTTGTTTTGCTGATGTTGAGATGAAGGTGGTTCTGCTCACACCACAACACAAAGTCACTGATTGTGCTCCTGTACTCCTCCTCCTGCCCACCCCTGATGCACCCTACAATAGCAGAGTCATCCGAGAACTTCTGTAGGTGGCATGTTTCAGAGTTATATCTGAAGTCAGAGGTGTAGAGGGTGAACAGGAAGGGGGACATGACCGTACCCTGGGGGGCCCCTGTGTTGCTAACTGCCCGTTCTGACACACAGCTCTGTAGTCGCACAAATTGTGGCCTACCGGTCAGGTAGTCCGTGACCCAGGAGACTAAGGGTGCTTCCACTTTCATCCTCCTCATCTTCTCACCCAGTAGCAGGGGCTGAATGGTATTGAAGGCACTGGAGAAGTCAAAAAACATAACCCTCACAGTGCAACCTGCGTTGTCCAGGTGAGAGTAGGCCCTCTGCAGAAGGTAGATGATTGCATCATCCACCCCGATGTTGCGGTGGCATGCAAACTGCAGGGGGTCCATTGATGAACACACCAGGGGTCTGAGGTGAGCGAGGACTAACCTTTCCAGGGTCTTCATGATGTGGGATGTTAGCGCTACAGGTCTGAAGTCATTCAGGACAGTGGGGTGTGCCTTCTTGGGCACTCGGACGAGGCAGGATGTTTTCCACGGCACAGGGACCCTTTCTAGGCTCAGGCTAAGGTTGAAAAGACGATGGAGTATTCCACACAGTTGGTCAGCACAGACCCTCAGCACCCTTGGGCTGATGCCATCAGGGCCCACCGCTTTCCACTGGTATAGTCTCTCCAGCTCTCTCTTCACTTGGTTGGTGGTGAACGCCAGCCCAGGTGGGGAGGTGGGGGGAAGGGGGGTGTTGAGGATCAGTCCAGGGGGAGCAGGGGCGGAGGTGGGGTCACTGATTGTCTCAGCAGAGGTGCTGTGAGCAAAGTGGGGGTGGGACAGCCGTGAGGGTGTGTGGTCTGGGGAGCTGGAGGGGAGGTGGACAGGGCCAGTATCAAACCTGTTAAAAAATTGGTTCAGCTCATTAGCTCTGTCCTGGGTCCCCTCCGTCTGCCCACTGTTTGACTTTTTGAAGCCAGTGATATTTCTCATACCCTTCCACACCTCTCTCACCTGGCTCTGCCTCAGCTTGTCCTCCATCTTCTCCTTATACACTCTCTTCCCCTCAGCAATCCGCAACTTCAGCTCCCTCTGGACGCATTTCAATTTGTCCTTGTCCTTGTCCCTCTCCTTGAAGGCCCTCTTCTTCTCATTCAGCAGGGCCTTCAGGTCGCTGGTGACCCAGGGTTTATTGTTTGGGAAACAGCGTACCTTCCTGGTGGGTACAGTGTTGTCTACACAAAAATTAATATAGTCTGTTATGCAGTCAGTGAGTCCATCGATGTCCTCCCCATGAGCCTCACAGAGTACATCCCAGTCTGTTGTTGCAAAACAGTCCTGTAGGGCCTCATTCGCCTCCGGGGACCATCTCCTAATAGTCCTGGTGGTTGCAGGCTGCTGTTGGACCAAAGGCCTGTAGAGTGGGGTGAGGTGGACAAGGTTGTGATCCGATCTACCGAGGGGAGGGAGTGCAGTGGAGTTGTATGCATCCTTCACATTAGCATATAACAAGTCCAGAGTTGTATTATTCCTGGTTGTGCACTTCACAAACTGTTTGAACGTGGGCAGCGTTGAAGAGAGAGATGCATGGTTAAAATCCCCCGAAATGGCAAAGAAAGCACTGGGATGCGCTGTCTGTAACCTCGCGATAACAGAGTGGATGACGTCACACGCTGCGTTTGCGTCAGCAGAGGGCGGGATGTAAACAATAACAGCAATGGCCGCCGTGAATTCCCTCAGTAAATAGTAGGGTCTCAGGCTAACGACTAACAGTTCAATGTCCGGGCTACAAAACTTTTCCTTAAGAGTAATATGGTTCGGATGACACCATCTGTTGTTAACTAATAAAGCCAGCCCACCACCCTTACTCTTACCGGAAGAGACGCGATCCCTGTCCGCTCTGATGGTCTGGAAACCGTCGATAGTGACGTTCTGTATGAGGATGTTATCGTTCAGCCAAGTCTCAGTAAAACACATTAGGCTCGTTTCTCGATAGATCCTTTGTCCACAGACAAGTCCCTCTAGCTCGTCCATCTTGTTATGTAGAGCCCTCACATTGCCCATAATAATAGATGGTATAGCCGGCTTGTACTTGAACCTCCTCCGCTTTGCCTTACATTTCAATCCCGCCCTACGTCCACGGCGTCGTCTTTTCAATTCGTCCGGAATATCAAACTTTTCCCTGGGGAGCAGCAGCGCTGCGTGGGCTAAATCCAGGAGCTGGGCTCTGTTGTAAACAATAACAGTTGACGACTCCTGTCGACGTTCAGCTGTGATAAAATCCATAAAATCCATAATCCTGAACTAATCCTGAACTATTATAGTTCAACTGTAGCAAAATAACAAATAAAACTAAAGAAAAGAGACAAAAGAAAACGAACTAAAACAACAATTTATGCACGAACAACGGGAGCTGCTTAACAGGCGACCACTCAGGGCGGCGCCAGGTCTTCCTGAGTTCCTCAGTGCAAATTAATATCAGCTGGTTCAGTCCCAACTGATGGCCTACAAAAAGGTCTCATTGCCAAGGTGTCACACAAGACACATCTCGTGATGGGTAAAAGCAAAGAGCTGCCTCAAGACCTTCGCAACCTAATTGTTGCAAAACATAATGATTGTATTGGTTATAGGTGCATTTCTAAGCTTCTGAATGTTCCAGTGAGCACTGTTGGGGCCATAATACGGAAGTGGAAAGACAATCATTTCACCATAAATTTGCCTCGACCAGGTGCTCCTCGCAAGATTTCTGACAGAGGAGTGAAAAGAATAATCAGAAGAGTTGTCTAAGAGCCAAGGACCACTTGTGGAGAGCAGTAAGTAATGCACTCCACCGCCATGGCCTGTATGCATGCTCACCACGCAAGACTCCATTGCTGGAAAAAAAAAGCATGTTGAAGCTCGTTTAAAGTTTGCTGCACAACATTTGGAAAAGCCAGTGAAATACTGGGAGAATATAGTGTGGTCAGATGAGAGCAATATTGAACTGGTTGGATGTCATAATACACACCATGTTTGGAGGAGAAATGGCACTGCACATCACCCTAAAAACCATACCAACAGTGAAGTTTGGAGGTGGGAACATCATGGGTGTGGGGCTGCTTTTCAGCAAATGGTACTGGCAAACTTCACATAATTGAAGGAAGGATGAATGGGCAAATTTACCGAGACATTCTTGACAAAAATCTGCTGCCATCTACCAGGTTGATGAAGATGAAACGAGGGTGGACATTTCAGCAAGACAATGATCCCAAACACACAGCCAAGGAAACTCTCAATTGGTTTCAAAGAAAGAAAATAAAGCTGCTAGAATGGCCCAGCCAATCACCTGACTTAAATCCCATTGAAAATCTATGGAAAGAACTGAAGATCAAGATTCATAGAAGAGGCCCACGGAACCTTCAAGATTTGAAGACTGTTTGTGTGGAAGAATGGGCCAAAATCACACCAGAGCAATGCATGCAACTAGTTTCTCCATACAGGAGGCATCTTGAAGCTGTCATTACCAACAAAGGCTTTTGTACAAAGTATTAAATAAATATCAGTAAGCGTGTTCAATACTTTTTCCCTGTGTCATTTCACATTATTACACATAACTTAATTTCTGAACTTATTTGTTTTGGTTTCTTTGTATGTATGGATTACTTGGGTTGTTACCAACATCTGGTGAAAATTTCATGTCAATAGCATGAAATATATTTACTGAGAAAAATGGTGACGTGTTCAATACTTATTTCCCCCGCTGTGTGTATATATATAGAGACAAAACAACACTACTTAAAGAGAGACCTAAAACAATAACATAGCAAGGCAGCAACACATGACAACACCGCATGGTAGCAACATAACATGACAACAACATGGTAGCAACACAACATGGTACAAACATTATTGGGCACAAAGGGCAAGAAGGAAGAGATGACAATACATCATGCAAAGCAGCCACAACTGTCGGTAAAAGTGTCCATGATTGAGTCTTTGAATGAAGAGATTGAGATAACACTGTCCAGTTTGAGTGTTTGTTGCAGCTCCTTCCAGCGAAATGAAAAGACAAGCGGCCCAGGGATGTGTGTGCTTTGGGGACCTTTAACAGAATGTGACTGGGGGGAGTGAGGCCTAAGAGTTCTATAAATAAGCATCAACCAGTGCGTCTTGCGACGGTGTACAGAGATGACCAGTTTACAGAGTATAGAGTGCAGTGATGTGTCCTATAAGGAGCATTGGTGGAAAATCTGATGGCCGAATGGTAAAGAACATCTAGCCACTCGAGAACAACCTTACCTGCCGATCTATAAATTATGTCTCCGTAATCTAGCATGGGTAGGATGGTCATCTGTATCAGGGTTAGTTTGGCAGCTGCGGTGAAAGAGGAGTGATTACGATAGAGGAAACCAAGTCTAGATTTAACTTTAGCCTGCAGCTTTGATATATGCTGAGAGAAGGACAGTGTACCGTCTAGCCATACTCCCAAGTACTTGTATGATGTACAAGTACTTGGGAGTATTGGTTTGCAATATTACAACAACAAAGACGTTACTTCAAACAACTAACTCAGTTTTTTCCCCCTCGGACATCATTGCACTTGCGATAGAACAGCAGAGTATATACAATTACATGTTTGCCACGATGCTGGATGCTCATATCCTCAAAACAAAAACAAATGCGTCCGGGGCGCCTATCGTGGATTTCAGCTTGAACATGCACCTCAGTTTTGATTTTGTGAGAGTAGTATATATATATTATTTTATTTTATTTACCCCCCACCCCTTTTCGTGATTACAATCAACAGGCTCAGGAGAGGTGAAGGTTGAGTCATGTACAGGGCCTTAGACCACTGCGCCACTCGGCAGCCCAAAGTGCCCTTTTGGGTGGTGGTATAATTTCCCCCACAATATGTACTTTTAGTTGTTTGAAACCCACTGCCCACAAGTCGTCACCCAGTACTTTGACCAGCAGCATACCACCCTGTATTTCACTGCTGGCTTTGCTGGCTGAAGCTAAGCAGGGTCGGTCCTAGTCAGTCCATGGATAGGAGACCAGATGCGGCTGGAAGTGGTGTTGGAGGGCCAGTAGGAGGCACTCTTTCCCCTGGTCTAAAAAATGATCCCAGGGCAGTGATTGGGGAACATTGCTTTAAGAACACAGAATTAAACAATTAATAAAAGTCCCATGATGGTAGTGACTGCTTATCACGTATTAACCATCAGTTATTCACATGACTTTACTTTAATAAAATATTTAAATTGCTGTGTATATTCTATTTGTTTTATTTGATGACTTTATTACTTGATTTCAAGTCATCTCTATAGAGCTGCTGCCTATGCTGTCTGACAGAATCACTATTTTAGTAGTTCACCGTAAATAAGGCACACTTTTATGACTGCTGAATACCAACTATCAATCACGTAGATCATGTATTTTCAGGCAGAGATACCTCACGAAGAAACTGCTCTCTGTGTATCCTCTCTTGATCGTGCATTCTTCTTTCCCCTTATGTAGCAGACATAAAAGAAACACAGACCGGACTAGTAGCCTTGCAATGGATTATGGTCATTGTAATCAATGATCACGTTTGATGCGCTAAACTATGTAGGACATTGGCCTGTTGGAAACTACAACTCCCTACTACATCGCATAGTTCAGGCATGATCTCTAGAGAAACTGCAGCGCAATGTGCGCATTGAGCTCAGAAAAAAAACAAATGAATGGAATTCAAACAATTGAATCAATTAGTTGTTTAAAAAAGGAAAAATAACCGACATTTCGGTTAATCACTCAGCACTACTTCAGCTGCAGAGGGGTTCCAGAAAGTGAAATCAAGAGTCTTCTCGGCATGGCCAATTACCACCATTACTGCGCCACTACAGGTGCTCACAAAGAAGGGCGTTCCGTGGCAGTGGGGTGAGGAACAGGAAATGTTGAAGAAGCTAAAAGACAGATTAACCAGTGACACCACCATGTCATACTTCGATTCACAAAAGGAAGCAGAACTCATCGTGGACGCCAGCCCTTTGGGTGCCATTCCCTATCAGAAACACAAGGGAGAGAGACACACTATAGTGTACCTCAGCTGCACGCTCAGTAACGTGGAGACAAGCTACTCGCAAACAGAACGTGAAGCACACCACCAGTACCTACAGTATATCGCAACCCATTCACTCTGGTGACGGATCACAAACCACTGGAGATGATCTGGAATAATCCATGGTCAAAGCTGGGATCGAATGGTGTGGACTCAGGCTCCAGCCATACAACCTCAGTGTCGGGTACAGAAAAGGAGCAGACAACCCAGCATGGATCGGCAGACCATGGAGGCCTGCGTCTTGTGACCATAGAGTATGTGTAGGTATGTATGGCAGGACCATGTCGGAGAGATAGGTAGTAGCAAGTCCATGTAATGCTTTGTAGGTTAGCAGTAAAAACTTGAAATCAGCCCTAGTTTTAAAAGGAATCCACTGGAGTAATGTGGTCCGATGAAACAGACGCAAGGCTACAAGAGTTTTGCTAGTACAGACTGGGATATGTTCTGGGATTCATAATAGATATCATTGAGCAGTTTACCACATCAGTTCATCAATAAGTCCATAGATGACATCATCCCCACAGTGACTATACAAACTTATCCAAACCAAAAAACATGGATTACAGGTAATATCTTTGCTGGGCTAAAGGCTAGAGCTACCGCTAACAAAGAACGGGACACTGACATGGATCTATACAAGAAAGCCCGCTACGACCTCCGACGAGACATCAAACATGCAAAAGGACAATATTGGAGAAAGGTGGAATCCTATTACACCGGCTCCGATGCTTGTCGGATATGGCAGGGCTTGCAGATGATAACTGATTACAAAGGGAAATCCAGCCGTGAAATGCCCAGTGACACAGATCTCCCAATCGAGCTAAATGCCTTTTATGCTCGCTTCAAGGAAAACAACGCAGAGTCCTGCATGAAAGCCCCTGTTGTTCCAGATGACTGTGTGATCTTGCTTTCCATGGCCCAGGTGAGTAAAACGTTTAATTAGGTTAACACTCGCAAGGCCGCAGGGAGTTACGGAGGGTGCATTCTCAGAGCATGCACAGACCAGCTGGCAAGTGTCTTCACTGACATTTTCATTCTCTCCTTGTCCCAGTCGGTAATCCCAACATGTTTCAAGCTGACCACCATTGTCCCTGTTCCCAACTCCAAGGTAACCTGCCTAAATGACTATCGCCTTGTAGCACTCACATCTGTAATTATGAAGTGTTTTGAAAGTCTGGTCATGACACACAGCAACAGCATCATTCCTGACACCCTGGTCCCACTCCAATTCGCATAGCGCCGCAACAGATTCACAGATGACACAATCTCAATTACACTTCACACTGCTCTCTCTCACCCAGACAAGACGGGAAATAACTATGCGATAATGCTGTTCATAGACTGCAGCTCAGCATTGAACACCATAGTCACCTCCAAGCTCATCATCAAGCTCGGGACTCTGGGACTGAACATCTCCATCTGCAACTGGATCCTGGAATTCCTGACGTGCCGGCCCCAGGTGCTGATGGTAGGCAACATTACCTCTTCGACACTGATTCTCAGTCCCCTCCCGCACTCCCTGTATACCCACAACTGCGTGGCCTCACACAGTTCCAACTCCATCGTCAAGTTCGCTGACGACACGACTGTAGTAGGCCTGATTACCAACAATGACGAGATGGCCTACAGGGAGGAGGTAGGCACTCTGACGGCATTGTGCCAAGTAAACAACCTCGAGTTCATCTCGAGGAGCCGAAATGGTCAAACCACACAGACACCGTGGTAAAGAAGGCACAGCAGCGACTCTTCAACCTCTGGATACTGAAGAAATTTGGCCTGTCCCCTGGGGGCCTCACAGTGTTCTACAGGGGCACCATCGAGAGCATTCTGTTAGGCTGCATCACAGCCTGTTACGGCAACTCCACCCCCACAGACCGCAAGACGCTACAGAGGGTGGTACGGCCAGCTGAACTCACCATTGCGTGCACACTGTCTGCCCTCCAGGAGACCTACAACACGGAAGGCCAAGAAAGTCATCAGGAACCCGAGCCACAGCCTGTTCTCCCTGTTTCAATTGCTCAGGAACAGGCAGTATAGGAGCATCATGTCAAAAACTGTAATACTGGCCAATAGCTTTTACCACCAGACCATCAGGCTGCTGAATAGAAACCACTAGTCAGCTACCTGCTCCCCCTGTCACCTTCCTGACCCCCAGACTTCCTACCCCCCTCTGCTCCCCTTATGGACCCCCCTCACGGACATTTACCCTACCACCACTCCAATGGACATTTATCATTGCCACAGTTTTCTATATACAGTTGAAGTCGGAAGTTTACATACACATTAGCCAAATACATTTAAACTCAGTTTTTCACAATTCTTGACATTCAATCCTAGTAAAAATTCCCTGTCTTAAGTCAGTTAGGATCACCAATTTATTTTAAGAATGTTAAATGTCAGAATAATAGTAGAGAGAATTATTTATTTGAGCTTTTATTTATTTCATCACATTCCCAGTGGGTCAGAAGTTTACATACACTTAATTAGTATTTTGTAGCATTGCCTTTAAATTGTTTAACTTGGGTCAAACGTTTCGGGTAGCCTTCCACAAGCTTCCCACAAAAGATTGGGTGAATTTTGGCCCATTCCTCCTGACAGAACTGGTGTAACTGAGTCAGGTTTGTAGGCTTCCCTCCTGCAGCAAAGCACCCCCACAACATGATGCTGCCACCCCCGCGCTTCACGGTTGGGATGATGTTCTTCGGCTTGCAAGCCTCCCCCTTTTTCCTCCAAACATAACGATGGTCATTATGGCCAAATAGCTCTATTTTTGTATCATCAGACCAGAGGACATTTCTCCAAAAAGTATGGCTTTTTTATGGCGGTTTTGGAGCAGTGGCTTCTTTCAGGTTATGTCGATATAGGACTCGTTTTACTGTGGATATAGATACTTTTGTACCTGTTTCATCCAGCATCTTCACAAGGTCCTTTGCTGTTGTTCTGGGATTGATTTGCACTTTTCGCAACAAAGAATGCGTCTCCTTCCTGAGCGTTATGACGGCTGCGTGGTCCCATTGTGTTTATACTTGCGTACTATTGTTTGTACAGATAAACGTGGTACCTTCAGGCGTTTAGAAATTTCTCCCAAGGATGAACCAGACTTGTGGAGGTCTACTAATTTTTTTCTGAGGTCTTGGCTGATTTCTTTTGATTTTCCCATGATGTCAAGCAAAGAGGCACTGAGTTTGAAGGTAGGCCTTGAAATACATCCACAGGCACACCTCCAGTTGACTCAAATTGTGTCAATTAGCCTATCAGAAGTTTCTAAAGCCATGACATCATTTTCTGGAATTTTCCAAGCTGTTTAAAGGCACAGTCAACTTAGTCTATGTAAACATTTGACCCACCGGAATTGTGATATAGTGAATTATAAGTGAAATAATCTGTCTGTAAACAATTGTTGGAAGAATTACTTGTGTCATGACCAAAGTAGATGTCCTAACCGACTTGCCAAAACTATAGTTTGTTAACATAAAATCTGTGGAGTGGTTGAAAAATTAGTTTTAATGACTTCAACCTAAGTGTATGTAAACTTCCGACTTCAACTGTACATATCTATATTATTATTTTTATTATATTTGTATTATCTTTCACTTTACATTACTACTCATTACATCTGTAACCCTGCATATGACTATTAAATTCATTTATTCTAGTTCTGGCTTGATTTAGGGAACCTTTACTGAATTGGCCCATATACATTTTGTTATTGGGGATGAAATGCAATTCCGGTAGAAAACAGAAATAACTGACATTTTTTTAAAAACATTTAAGGTCAGTTTCCCGGACACAGATTAAGCCCTAGTCCTGGACAAAAAATAATTTAGATTCTCCATTGAGCTTGTTTTTTAATCCAGGACTAGGCTTAATCTGTGTCCGGGAAACCGCCTCTGATAGTGCTATAATCTTAAACCTTTTTAGTAAGTGACAATTCAATAAGACACGGTTGAACTAATTGCATTAAGACAAGGTGTTATTTTCCGATACATCTGTGCATATCGTTTCCAGAGGAAGACTAACTCTGGGGTTTAATTCTGGCACTGACAGCTGGATGTGGCACTTTGCCCATGCATATCAGACCATGTTATAGTGCACTCCCTATTGACAGAGCCATCGATTCTGGGCCCCTGCATAGTATCTAGAAGGTAGTTCACTTTAGAGAAGCTCTCAGACAACACAGGGGAGCCCAGACAAGCCCGATGCACTGAAATGTTCCCAAATCCTGTGACATGGGCTGTGTCCCAAATGGCATCTTATTCCCTAATAGTGCATGGGCTGTCCATAGGGCTCTGGTCAAAAGAAGTGCACTCTGTAGGGAATAGGGTGCCATTTGGGACACACATTTCACAGCTGGGGCTAGCTAGGAAGTCTCCCACAGAGAGAAAATCTACCTTTCAACATGTCGGTGGGCACATACGGAAATGCTTTCAAAGTCTACTTTGCGTGCATTTAATGGAAAATTAAGGTTGACAGTTTGCCATTGATCACTGATCAAGCTGAGAACTAGCGGGGGGTTATCGATCTTGAGAAATAAAATCAGACTTTTGAAATCAAGCGTGGCCCCGACAGAGAGTGCATGAGTCAAGTGTGTGTTTATTCATCTATGTGCGTGCGCATGCACGCCTGCACATCTGCATGCATGCGCTCCCATGCATGTGTGTCAGTGTGCAGAGATATCCATGCATTAACTCCATGCCACTTCGCCAAACCCGGTCTGCAGTGGAGCATGCAATGTTATTGTGCTGGGTTAAGTGCCTAAAAATCAAATTACTCTAATGTCTGTTGTCGTCTTAAATCACACTTATTGGCTAAGTGCACTGGTCTGTCTGTCCTTCAGAGGGGAAGCTTCCTTCACACTGCTCCCTGAGTAATAATTCCAATTGGATATGAGCAATTGCACTTATTGGCTGGGGCACGGCACTGGCTGCCGGGTCTCTGATTTGCTGCCAGGGGTGTCTATCGGCTGCTCGCTATTGGCTCCTGGGAGAGAGTGGGAGGGTAGCTCTCCCTTTTCCTCCTCCCGTGGTAGAGTGTGTGAATGCGAGGACTCCGTTCTCTCATTGTTTGAGTGACTGCAGGTATTGGTGTCTGCCTCTTGGCGCGCGCGTGTCTGGGAGTGTGTGCGTTTCAGAGGGAAAGAGATTAAAAAGAGAGAGTGAGGCGAGCAGTGTGTTTCTTCTTCCCCTCTAGCCTCCCCGTCTCCCTGCTCCCTGTCACTCCGTTTTTCCTCCCTCCCGGACCACCCTTCCTCCAGTCGGATAGACCCTGGACCTCCCCAGGACCCACCTCCCGGACCACCCTGCCTCCAGTCGGATAGACCCTGGACCTCCCCAGGACCCACCTCCCGGACCACCCTGCCTCCAGTCGGATAGACCCTGGACCTCCCCAGGACCCACCTCCCGGACCACCCTGCCTCCAGTCGGATAGACCCTGGACCTCCCCAGGACCCACCTCCCGGACCACCCTGCCTCCAGTCGGATAGACCCTGGACCTCCCCAGGACCCACCTCCCGGACCACCCTGCCTCCAGTCGGATAGACCCTGGACCTCCCCAGGACCCACCTCCCTTTTGACTCTCCTCACTTCTCCGACCTGATTTTGACAACTGAGCAGGTAAGATGCTCATACTGCTACGATCTCTCTCTCTCTCTCTCTCTCTCTCTTGCTCTCTCGCTCCCTCTCCCCCCCTCTCTCTCTCTCCCCCCCCCTCTTTATCTTTCTCTTTCTAGCTTTCAAGTTCTTCCTCTAGCAGTTCCCCTCAAAATTATGCATGTTTTGAAAGTGGAAGGTAAAGGGAGATTAAATCTGGGAGGTCACAGACTTTTCTCCCTCCAACTGATATCACACAGAGAGCTTACCTTTTCTCCACAGTTATCTTCATCTTTCCCATCTCCCTTTGCAATCTCGGGCCCTCAGGGTTCGAGCGGAAGCTAACACAAAGAGAAGGAAATTATCTCTCCTACTTCAAACTGTTCCGGGCATAAATGGTCTGTGACTGCGCACCATATTTTGGTCGCATCCTTAATTGATTTGCACTGTTTACTGTTGTTTGCAATAACTATTTATAGATGTCAAAGTGTCAGCGTGCGCTAGCTACTTCGCCAAATGGAGAATACACAGAAACCAGAACGCATGACATTGCACAAACGGTAATGACTTTACAACGTTCACTACTCCCTTGATTGAATTGAGCAATCTTTCTCCAGCAAGCAGTTCCAACATTAGCATGCTCTATAAAGCATTTCTGGCATCTTTGTACTCCACACATCCTGTGCTTTGCCAGGAAGGGGATGTTGTGCGATACTAAAGTGATTTTTAGACGTCAATACTACTGGGCCCCTGGAGGTTTCAACAAATTTAACTCAGCTTCTGATGCTCGGCTATTTCAAAGGGGCTTCCCCTATGTGAAGGGTGACCTTTCTATATGTGATAATGATTTTTTAATTTGCTCTGAAAAATGCATCCGTGCTAAAGCCTGCTGGGAGTATGGGGACCTTCAAGTGAGAGCAGCTCTCTTGGGGGGGTAACAGCCCTTGCTGAGATTGTTCTGTACAATTACAATGGACTATGAAAGTACTGCGAGTGCCCCTTGAGACTACATAACTTTTGTCCTTTCTACTTTAAACAACATGGGTTAATTTAGTCTATGAGAAATGTACAGTGCCGCTGTGTCATTTATTGCAGCATATAGCTGTTATTGAAGTTGAGTGTCAGGGAGAAGAACAGGTGTCTTCATTAACACCAATATCCCTATGAAGCCGAGCTGGCTCTATGCCAAAGGCAGGATCAAGTTTAAGTGGCTCTCGAAATTTCCACTAAGCTTTTGAAAAAAATGTTTGCCACTTGAATAGGTGTCCGCAATATGGCAACAATTTCAAATGTTTATGTTTAGGGATAAGTTCAGACATTAACTCCAAATTCTTAAGGTTAGGCATTACCTCAGAATGGTTAAGGTGTGGGATAGGCTTAAAACAAAAATATAAAAAAACACTTTCCATCACTGAATTCGAACTTGCAACATTTGTAATCAGAGGCAGATGCTTGGCCCATCCACCATCCCTGTCCACAACGCCCGAAACCTACTTGAAGGTAACAGCGCTCACTGTTGCCCCTAGTGGCCGGTGTCCACGTCATCACCCGATGTCCTCAGACATGGATGGATGATGAATACTGACTTGTATCACGGGTGACCTGGCTGCTTCTCTCTCTCTCTCTTTTATTTTTTTTTTCTCTTCTCTTTATAAGGGGTGGTGGACTCTCTGAGACACAACACTAGTATGTCATGTCAGAGGTTAAAGTTCAAATGAGACCATCTTGTTTGGTAATCCGATGGATAGGGTTGAGGAAATGTAACTAGTGTCATATTCCTTGACATATTTACGGAGGCTAGGATTGACAGTCTTTGCAATTGGCATGATAGTTTTAAGGGTTTTGAATAGAGTTTCTTTACAATACTAACGGCCTTTGATCTTGGGGGTTTCTGATTGGATAAGACAATTACACTGAGATCACAAGGCACTTATATTATTCAAGAACCAATGGGTATCTGTCATTAATTGAAGGGGAACAATAGTCAAAAGTTTAAACTTAAAAGAGGCTTTGTTCTTTCAACGTCATGCTAGTGTGTCATATTCAATTATTTAAATATACACTAGATGACTAATAGGGGGCGCTGTGTTCATTCACCCACCGTGCCTCTTCTTGGCACTCCCCCAACAAAATATTTTGGACGCAATGGAAATGCATTTATTAATGCATACATTTGTTTTTGGCATGTTTATTCTAATTCAGTCACCTAAATGCAAACTTGTAATTATATTATGTGAGCTAAACATAATATTTAAACACTTTTCTTAAAGTAAAAAAAAAGTATTTTTTGAGATGCATGTAATTCTGTTCTAGAAACATTTAATTGAAACACTGTAGAATTCCATTCATCCCTAGAGGACTACTCCTACTGGGGACTGCCAATATGGCTGACCGGTGGCTTAAAAGCCTCTCAATGGCCAATACATAGCATCAGCAATCCAGGGTTTATATACATCATTGGTACTATTGTGTGGTAGCAAAAGTGAAGTGGAGATGTTGCTAAAACTTTACTTAAACCCATAGTAATGCACTAGTATTCTTTATTCTTCTTGTTATGCCACATCATAATAAATTATACCTTATGTAGTGTTATCGAAATGTTGGGGACTCAAATATATAACACCATTAGAAAATCATTTGTGACATATAGTATCACTAAGTAGCCAAATTACTACTAAACAGTTGAATTGTCAGAAATTAAGAAATAATACAGTACAAGAATGACAATGAGTCTATTCTTTTTGAAGAACCCTCTTCTTGTCTTGAGCCATGCTCTCAAAGCAGCTGGTCCCTTTCTGCCTGTTCCGGATCTCATGCTGTCCTGGCTTGGGAGTTGCCTCGGCGTGAAAAGGCCACTGACATTCACTGGCCGGTGTCCCCATGTCTGCCAGAAGGGATGGGGAGAGCACAAAGCAGACACATACAGTACCAGTTGCATGTACTCTGGTCAGCTCTGTGTTCTGTTGTCATGAGCACTCTTTAGTTTGACTTTGTTTTTGTCTAATTATGGGCATTCATCAGTTCCATGTTCCGAATGATTTGAGCTATGTTGACATTTTCTGTTTTTGTCTTTCTCTTAAATGACATTTTGGAGTATTTAGCATACACCTTTATTTCTGCAATAATCACACATCGTTTGAACCCTTTATAGGCCTATGAGCTGTAGGCTATGATATTGCTGCGGGTGCATTGTTCAGAGCATGTCCGTGGTCAATACATTATTCCCGAACAACATATTGTAGATAAGAATAGTATAATTCTAACACCTTAATGCCATTTTGATGCCCTATGGACACAGCTGCACTACGCCACAGCAATGGCGGGACACTGCCTTGTGCCCCACGTTTCTCTCCCTCTCTCCTTCATCTCAGCCCTGATTGGTAAACAGGCCTCTCCCACTGCACTGGGGGCTGTAACTTAAAGGCGTCCGGCCCGTGTCATAACTCATAAGGAAATGCAATGGTGGAGGGGGTTGAGGCTATAGGAGAGAATTATGACCTGTGAAATCAGGGGCCTTTTTTTCTCGGCAGTGTAATATAAGCCGGCGATGGGCCGTGAGATCAATGAGAGGCTGAAGAGCCCCGGAGAGAGAGCGAGAGAGGGGTGGAGCTTGGCGCTTTGCCTCCCGCTGCCTGCGTTAACGTCGCACTGGGTGGTGCAGTTAGGTCGTAAATAGGCACACTGCCACATTGTCCAAAAGCTATTTTTATACCCGTTAATACACAGGGGGTTCGGAGAAATGCTCTAGTGGGAAGTAACGTGGAAATATTATTGTTGGCTAGGGACAGGCCTGGCTTTGTTGATCAAAGTATGATTGGTTGGCATGGGAGGGATGCTGTGATATGGTATGCAGGAGTTCAACACTCTGCTTGTGCTGTTTGAACACAATGACTCCACAGATGAATGTTTATTGTTTACAATAAAAGGAGAATTTTTCCTTGCACGGTGAGAACAATGTTTCATCTTATCCTTGAAAGCCATGGATGCTGGTTTCAATTCAGTAGGTTTAAAGTGGTCATTGATCTAAGGTAGTCACACTTTGGGGTTCTGCTTTTAATAGTGCCCTCAAAAGCCATGGCCAAAGACCTACTGTACTGTAACACCGTGTACTCTTGCAAAGAGACGTGTCTGCAGCTTATTCAGAAATGCTATCTGGTAATGTCAAGAAAAATGTAAGGGATACGCTTGAGCCCTGTCTCTTAGCCTGCACGCTCTCAGCGTTTTTGCTTGATTAAGGAAACCCATTTTGAAGTGCACGGTAGGTGCGAGCGCAAGGGCTGACAGCTTAACCACTGATTATTCAAGCCTCTTAGGCTAAGCCACGGCACTCGAGTGATGAACATCGACTCTCTCTCTCTCTCTCTTTCATTCTGTCTTCATTGAGGGAGCGGAGTTTAGGAAATGGGAAAAAATTGAGACAGCCCGCAGAAGGCAGACCTGTTGTCTCGTAGCTCGTGGGGATCAGTGCATGGCACAGTGAATCATGTGGTGCAGAGGCTTTATATAGACATAATCCACCCCAGTAGCGTAGCAGCGATGGTTGACTGTGTGAGGCGAGCGCACTGGCCAGGCTCTCCTACTGCGCCCACTCCTCCACCATAGGGGTGTGAGAGTGTGTCACCAGGTCACGTGGTTATGCCATCACCACTTCTGCAGAGTGCCAGTGGCTCGTCAACACAGCAGATACTTCTAGGGTTAAAGAATGTTCCAGAAATGGGGAAGACTGTGAAGTATTCTCTGAATCTTGCTTTGTCCAGTTTTCTTGAACAACTTTAAAGAGCTTTCCCCATGATATGCCTGTCATGATATGACTAAGAAGTGTGTGGCAAAAACAATGTGATCACAGTTTTGCCATTTAGTCTGTATTGAATTGCCTTAAAATTATCTCTAGAAAGCGCACACTCTAGCATTAGACAATAACATTATGAGAACGTTGCCACACGTTCGACATACATGGTACATCCTTTGTTTGATACTGGACTGGGGATGATCATCAGCTTGTGTCAGAGATATCGAATCATAACGAAAGCTCTTCTCCTTGGTAGTTGGGCTGTGTTGGATTATCCCTCCGACTTGTTGGCACAGCCACAGTGACACGCCTGCCGGACAGATTGGCCCCAGTTGGGGGGGACATAGGGTGTTGAGGAAAAAGGTGTAGGCTGCCACTGAGGCGTCATTATTACCTTTTGTTTGTACTACAACCTTAGGGTCTAAACAGTCCCACTGCCTAACCAAGTTTGAATTTAAAATACCAGGTGTAGTAGTCTTAGGGTTTGGTTTGGTTCCCCTCTCACCCCCTTTTTGAGAGAGGATGGAGGATGTGCCCCTTCGGCTTGCCTGACACACTTTCCCTGAGCCGTAGTTTTTTTGGCTCCCAAGGCATCCGCAGAGCCCGCTAAGTCAGCAAGAACGCTGCCGAGTGTGCATAAGCAGATGTAGAAAAGAGCGGACGGCTGTAGGAAGACTGAGAAATACTTCCCTCTCTGCTCTTTGCAGTGTACTATTGTGTCACCCGCAGAAACCTAAATGAGCTTCAAATCCCATTATTCGCTTTATCCCACCTTCCCTAGTCTCGGTGCTAATTCATTAGTCACTTAAAGTTTCAGACCCCCAGGCCTGATTTTATCAAAACTGGTAACCAGGTTTTTGGGTAAGACAAAACAGCATTCCCTCTAGCTCTACAAGAATTTATGTTTTGAATAAATTTAGTCAACAAAATTCTTTGTTGTGAACCAAAACAGTTTTACTGTATTCTAGGTTTAACACGTTACTTTGCAACTCTAGGAAAAAAAAAACGTTCTCCACCTTTTTTAAACCTAGCCCTTCGTTTCATTCCTTTCTCCTTCTCTAACCCCCACCCACACCCCATCCTCTTCACATTATGAATGAAATGCTATTACCCTCTTCCTACTCTCTAATATTCACATAATGCAATGCTGAAACTGTGTCAGTGCTAATACTTAGCAGGCCATGGGGGAAAGCTGCTTCCTCTCCTCATCTCCTTTCCTTCATCTCATCAGACACATGGATCGGTGAGGGTAATATAAGGTAATATGCTGAGAGCCATCAGGAGTGTCTGCTGTCACCTCACCAGTTGTTTAATGATAGGAAGAAGGAAAGGAAACAAGGAAAGGAAGCCACCTTAGACAATGAGATGAAGTGCAGGCCTGGACCAAAATCCTGTTTCTGTCAATCATGATATGAAAGGGTCAAAGATCATTGGTTTACAGATACCAGGATGTTTTATTTTATTTATTTTTATCTGGCTTTTCGAGACTGACACATTGGCCTCCTGACAACAGCAGAACTCCTCGAGGCATTAAGTGGTGTGCAATTAAGAACAGCTCCTTGATTTTGACATTTTTAAAGAGCTCATCACCAAGTTGAGCCGCAATCTGTTTCCCGCAGGCAAATCTAAGTAGCAGATTACTTAGCATGGGGAGATTTCTCCCACCAAGTTTGGAGTTTGATCCATCCTTATTTCTTGAAAAGCTTAGCAGCCTACTGTAGGTATTTCTTGAAAAGCTTAGCAGCCTACTGTAGGTATTTCTTGAAAAGCTTAGCAGCCTAGGTAAAGCATAAACTAAGCCTACTGAGGTAAAGGATAAACTAAGCCTACTGAGGTAAAGCAGAAACTTAGCCTACTGAGGTAAAGCAGAAACTTAGCCTACTGAGGTAAAGCAGAAACTTAGCCTACTGAGGTAAAGCAGAAACTTAGCCTACTGAGGTAAAGTAGAAACTAAGCCTACTGTAGGTAAAGCAGAAACTTAGCCTACTGAGGTAAAGCAGAAACTAAGCCTACTGAGGTAAAGCAGAAACTTAGCCTACTGAGGTAAAGCAGAAACTTAGCCTACTGAGGTAAAGCAGAAACTTAGCCTACTGAGGTAAAGCAGAAACTTAGCCTACTGAGGTAAAGTAGAAACTAAGCCTACTGTAGGTAAAGCAGAAACTATCTATTCTTCCCTGGCGGGGGACAAGAAAGTGTGTGGGGGAGGAAGAGGGGGTGGTATGGGTGATATTCAAGTCTAGGGAAATGTCTTTGAATTTTTTTTTCTGTGGGATTAAGACATTAAAGTCTCCAAATCATCAAAGTGTTTTAATGTCACTGCTTCATGAGAAGGGGATCTGCGTTGCCGCTTGAAGGTGTGAGCATGTCAAACGCTGCTAAACGATTCAGCATATTACCCTTCCTCTCCCCCACCAATCTTATTTTATTTTACCTGCATATTCAAATGACTAATACCTCTTTTGTTGTTGAGTCGTTCGTGTTTAGACTTCGACATTATGTTCATGGTTATGTTCCAGAATTATGTAAAATGGTCTCTTCAGTGAGAGAAAGTCCGTGCTAATTTGTGTTTGAACAAAATTTCAATCAGTTCACCCATTTACACCATTTTGTATCTGTCATATTGTCAGGTCCACCTTGAAACCTTAATTATTGAGGCGATCTTTATTCTTCTGTATGCGTGTGTGGTTATGAGCGATTAAGAGAGTGCGTAAGTGAAAGTGAGTGAGAGAGAGATGAAGACAGAGAGGGAGGGAAGGTGAGACACAGAGAGAGATGCATTAGACACAGTTACATTCTTGATATTCCACCTTGAGGAGCAATCAAGATAAATGTAGGACTTGATAAAAGGGAGAGAACGGGATGAAACAGGCGTTGAAAAATTTACTCTTCGACAGATTTATGAAATGGGACATATCTCATCTACAGAACATTTTTAATTGTCCACATGTGGGGAAAATAACAACTGTGACATGTCCATACACATAAGGAGGTACTTAAGTAATAAGGCGGTGTGGTATATGGCCAATATACCACGGCTAAGGGCTGTTCTTGGGCACCACGCAACGCAGAGTGCCTGAACACAGCCCTTAGCCATGGTATAATGGCCATATATCACAAAGCCCTGAGGTGCCTTATTGCTATTATAAACTGGTTACCAAAGTAATTAGAGCAGTAAAAATACATGTTTTGTCATGCCAATCAGCAATCAGGGCTCAAACCAACCAGTTTATAATATGTATTTTAATGCATGAAAATGTGTTTGGCTGAAATAGCTTTACTGCCCAAGTAATGCCATTCCATGAGAACAATATTACCTTTTAATAAATCTGATTTATTCTAACAAAAAACATTACACAAATTATGGTAATAGGTCCTCATGACACCTTGAGTAGGCCTATTGCACAAAGCCCGCTGAGCTAAATCCTATGCCCTTTAATTTCAAATCTGGACCTCAAAGCCTGTTCCACTGCTTTTTTCATTCTTCCACTCTTTATCAGACTGATTTAGACCTGGGACACTGGGTGTGTGCAATTAATTATTAGGTAAAACAAAAAACCACCAGGCTCCAGACCTCATAGGGTAAGAGTTGAATACCTCTGGCCTAGTTATTAGTTTTGGGTAGCTGATGTAGGTCTTCAAGATTACTCAACACATTACAGGGGTACTGTGACAATGGACAAATAAAGACTCATTCTAACGGACTTATAAAGAGGACTTATAAAAAGCTCTTCACTGATGTTGAACAAATGTGTTATGAATGCCTTATGTACACCCCCGGTCAAGTAAAGTGTTACTTCTTGGGCCTCAATTTAATCAATTGGAAACCACACTGAAATTCCAGCCTGCATGTTTAAGCTGTATTTGAGATGTTGTCATATTGACACAACCTCACGTAGTAGAGCATAAACATGATGGAACCTGTGGGGCAGTTATCCTTTCTAAACAACTGATTGATTTGAAGTCTTTGGTTTTGTAGTACTGGAAGTGGGTGGACTTTGCCTCGTTTAGGACAAAATCGAATTATTCTGCAATTTTTGGTATATGATTTGTGCGACATCATAGACAATCTGGGATATCCTCATCCCTCAGATAGTCGCGGGCTGCCGTTGGGCTTGAACACAGACTCCAGATTGTGGCTTTAACAACAGATTTGCTCACATGGTTATTGATGGTACTTGTAAATAATATCGCTTGACAGGACATTACACACACACACACACACACACACACACACACACACACACACACACACACACACACACACACACACACACACACACACACACACACACACACACGCACACACAGACACAACCCTGCATGCACTCACACACACAAAGAGGAGAGGACTGTGATGACCAGGCAGAAAGCCTGGCTCCTCGGGCATAAATATGTCCAGGTTCAAGATATACATCTGAGTGGATCAGTCTCCTACTGTGTGTGTGTGTGTGTCTGTGTCGGTCTGTGTGGATAGCTTCTCCTCCTTCTCTGTGGTACTACATAAAAGCAGACAACCTAACGGGGTCAAACTAAGGATATCTAAGAAAAGAGAAAATCACCTCTAGGATTATGCAAAACACATCCATATCAATCGCCTCTAGATGAGTTTCGCCAAGGGCTGACAACAATCAAATTTGAAGTGGCACCAGTTTTATGATAGTTCATTACTGATAACAAGGCATGCTAGAGCCTGACTGGAAGTGCTATTTGATTAGCCAGATTGCATACATTGCTGTAATTGGGCTGTTCTCTGAAACAGAAACAGCGGTGAGTGATATGATGCTGTGAATGTTTACTTATTCCTTTTTGTTACGAGTGGGACATAAACATAAGGCCTGATCTTTTGGATGACTGACTATGATATTACATATAATATGCATGAATATGCATAACATGTTGATTTTTCTCAACATAATAATAACTAATGAGACTGAACATTGACTTATGCTGTTTCTAAATTCTCAAAATAGCATTGCTTTCTCTTAAAATAAGTATTCCAAACGACCTGTTCACTGGGAATTGACTTTTAAAGATTATTTTCTTATATCCCAGTTTCAAGCTTCCAGGACCGTAAATGGTGATTCCTGGTCTAAATTATATTTTCCAAACATTTATTCTGCGGAGTCTCCAATTTTTTTGGGGGGGGGGGGGGGGGGATTTTCCACAGAATGTCATATCATGCGGAAATTTCCACAGAATGTCACCTCACAAAATACCTCCGAACAAACTGTGAATTTCAGCTTTCTGAAGAGCTGACACATTAACTTGAGTAAACCTGGGTATAAAAATAGACTACGTCCCAAATGGCACCCTTTTCTCTATTTAGTGCTCTACTTTTGACCAGGACCAATAGGGTAAATAGGAAATAGGATGCAATTTGGTACACACCCATAGCTCTACTAATCCTTCCTTTACAGTGGCACAAAATGACAAGAAAGCAAGTCATCTTACTGCACAGTGAATGGGCTCTCCCCAAGCTACATCAAAGCGCCCCAAGGAATTATACACACAGTCAAACTTATGTGATGCAAGTAGTTCTGGTGGCCCATAGTGCAATTAAGCAATTCATACATTATGTAGTGTTTGCTAAAAAACTTCATATGGCCAGCTAAGCCCCTCAGCTGAATCTTTTGTATAAAAGTGACTATAAGTCTTACTGCTCCTGATGTGTATCTAGGCATAAGCAGTTTTGCAATTTCCCCGTTTGTGTGGTGTGTGTGTGTGTGTGTGTGTGTGCGTGTGCGTGTGTGCGTGAGAGAACAAGATCCCCTCCCCTAAATTTTCTGTCTTGAACCTTGGATGCTGAAGCTCCCAAGCTTTTCAGACAGGATTTTTCAAAGACTGTATGTCAAAAGTACCTTAAAACTTCCAGCATAGATTGTGAAAGGAGGGAGAATAATACATACACTGAGTGTACAAAACACAGAACACCTTCCTAATATTGAGTTGCACCCCCTTTTACTCTCAGAACAGCCTCAATTTTTCTGGGCATGGACTCTACAAGATTCCGAAAGCGTTCCACAGGGATGCTGGCCAATGTTGACTTCAATGCTTTCCATAGTGTCAAGTTTGACTGGATGTCCTTCGTGTGGTGGACCATTCTTGATACACATGGGAAAATCTTGAGCGTGAAAAAACACAGCAGCGTGGCAGTTTTTGACACAAACCGGTGCGCCTGGCACCTACTACCATACCCTGTTCAAAGCCACTTAAATATTTTGTCTTGCCCATTCGCCCTCTGAATGGCACAGATAAACAACCCATGTCTCAACTGTCAGGTTTAACAATCCTTCTTTAACCTGGCTCCTCCCCTTCATCTACACTGATTGAAGTGGATATAGCAAGTGACATCAATAAGGGATCAAAGCTTTCACCTGGATTCACCTGGTCAGTCTATGTCATGGAAAGAGCATGTTTTGTACACTCAGTATATATCAATGATGCTGTTGTACTTACATTACTGATCTATGTATCATTGATATTAGATGAATGGCTGAAACACATTTGTACTGTCCCATAGTAACTATGTGTAAAATGTGTCACTGTGCTCGCTCAACAGTATAGCTTCCTTCCTCACATGTCTGTGACTGGGAGTGATCTCGGGTCCTCGGCTTCGCGAATACAAGTGACCGCCTGCTTGACACCATCTTAGCCAGTTGTGCCACTGAAAAGGTACCAATTCGATAGCAAAGATGTAGACATTTTAACCTGGGGAGTGAGGCTATGGTACGATATCTGCGTATTAAAGTATTTGTATTTTAAATACTTATTTTCTGTGTATTTAAGGATAAGGATATTTAAGGATATTCAAATAATGTGGCCAAATCAACTACTTCTATTTGAAGTATTTGCAGTTGCGGTGCGTAGGTAAAATCACTGAGGAAGCTTAGCCAAGTCAGTAAAAAATCCACATTACAACCTATGTTTTATTACGACCTCTATAACCCATTAGTTCATATTCCACCGTGTTATACAATGATAACAAATTAACAATAGTCACGAAATAGTGGCAGAATAAATTCAACTACACGTATGTTTGTTTCATCACAAAACCGGAGAGCAATGTGTCCGGTGAAGTCGACAAAGCAAATAGTGCATGTAAGAAACAGTTATATCACCTGCAGCAAGGTCAAGCAAGTTAATGTTTTTGATAATTTACTAAAACCACTACTGATTTAGAACCACAAAGTTACCGCAAATCAGCACAAAGACAATAGGAACACTTCCTCCGCTATTCCAGCACCATTTCAACTTAAACATTTAAACTTTGACAAATCAACAAGGCTATACAGTATACTCTATGCTTAGTTTAAAACACTGAAAACAAGCTTAAAGATACCAAAAATTATTTAGTCCAATCAATGTTGCTTAATATCATGTGGCTGTCTATGGGACTGCTGTGTGTGTGTGTGTGTGTAAGTAAAAAAAAAAAAATTGGTTGAACGCCAATGTGATCCTCCTCTTTTTCATGTTGGCAAAACGGTCTATGGCTCTGTCAGTACACTTTTAGTTTCTGTTGTCATAGGCTACCTAGCTAAAATGCTTGCCTGACTTCCTTGCATGGGCAACAATGTACCAGCAAAGTTAGCTAGCTAGCTAGTTAACGTGAGCCTACTAGGCTACATCTAGGCCTCATATTGAACTTCAATAGTCTCAGGCCAGTGGCACAAAATATTAATTTATGGTTAGATCACAATCTTCGTCATAATCATTGGCCTGTACAGGGAATTAAGTCAAAACCAGAAGTCTAAATCCCCATCTCCATCCATGGCTTAGGAATGGGCCGATTTAGCAAGCTAGCTACTGCAGGACATCAACACAAGCAACACAAGTTTTTCTGAAGATTACATTTTGCTTAGGAAGTGATTTGATTGGTCTGAAGCCAAATACAAACTGGCCTCCTTTGGGTTGCGTTTTACTGCACCAGGCTCAAGAAAACACAGAGAGACGAAAGATACATACCTCCAGGGTGCCCCCATTTTGATTTTGTTAGTCACTCTCACTCATATCATTAACATGGCACAGGTCATGGTAAAATATGTAGAATTATAGGAAATTAGCTTTGAAACTGAAAAAAATCCTCTCCTCCCCATGGCAAAATGTGAACTGCAGAAAACTTGCTTTAAAACTGCACTCAGTCGGGGTCTGAACTTACTGTTGACAGTTAGAATAGTATAATAAACTGCTTATCACTTATTAACCCTCAGTTATTTACATTACTTTAATAAAATATTTAAGTTGTATATATTATATTTATTTAATTTGATGACTTTATTATTATTACCAACTATCAATCACTTAGATAATGTATTTTCAGGCAGAGATACCTCACAAAGAAATTGTTCTCTATGTATATCCTCTTGATCATGCATTCTTCTTTCCTTCATGTGGCAGGCATTAAAGAAACATAGACCGGACAAGTAGCCGCGCAATGGATTATGGTCATTGTAGTTAATTATCACGTTTTCTGCACTAAACTATGTAGAACATTGGCCTTTTGGAAACTACAACTCCCTACTACATCGCACAGTTCGGGCATGATCTCATTTATCTCTAGAGAAACTTCAGCGCAATGTGTGCATTGAGCTTAGAAAAAAAACGATGAAATGGAATTCAAATAATTGAACCGACATTGATCAATTAGTTGTTTAAAAAACAAAAAATAACCAATATTTCGGTTAATCGCTCAGCACTACGGCCCTTAGACAAGCAACTGCTTTGGAGTTGTTGAAAAAATGTATATGTACAGTGGGGAGAACAAGTATTTGATACACTGCCGATTTTGCAGGTTTTCCTACTTACAAAGCACGTAGAGGTCTGTAATTTTTATCATAGGTACACTTCAACTGTGAGAGACGGAATCTAAAACAAAAATCCAGAAAATCCCATTGTATGATTTTTTAATAATTAATTTGCATTTTATTGCATGACATAAGTATTTGATCACCTACCAACCAGTAAGAATTCCGGCTCTCACAGACCTGATAGTTTTTCTTTAAGAAGCCCTCCTGTTCTCCACTCATTACCTGTATTAACTGCACCTATTTGAACTCGTTACCTGTATAAAAGACACCTGTCCACACACTCAATCAAACAGACTCCAACCTCTCCACAATGGCCAAGACCAGAGAGCTGTGTAAGGACATCAGGGATAAAATTGTAGACCTGCACAAGGCTGGGATGGGCTACAGGACAATAGGCATGCAGCTTGGTGAGAAGGCAACAACTGTTGGCGCAATTATTAGAAAATGGAAGAAGTTCAAGATGAGGGTCAATCTCCCTCGGTCTAGGGCACCATGCAAGATCTCACCTCGTGGGGCATCAATGATCATGAGGAAGGTGAGGGATCAGCCCAGAACTACATGGCAGGACCTGGTCAATGACCTGAAGAGAGCTGGGACCACAGTCTCAAAGAAAACCATTAGTAACACACTATGCCGTCATGGATTAAAATCCTGCAGCGCACGCAAGGTCCCCCTGCTCAAGCCAGCGCATGTCCAGGCCCGTCTGAAGTTTGCCAATGACCATCTGGATGATCCAGAGGAGGAATGGGAGAAGGTCATGTGGTCTGATGAGACAAAAATAGAGCTTTTTGGTCTAAACTCCACTCGCCGTGTTTGGAGGAAGGAGAAGGATGAGTACAACCCCAAGAACACCATCCCAACCGTGAAGGATGGAGGTGGAAACATAATTCTTTGGGTATGCTTTTCTGCAAAGGGGACAGGACGACAGCACCGTATTGAGGGGAGGATGGATGGGGCCATGTATCGCGAGATCTTGGCCAACAACCTCCTTCCCTCAGTAAGAGCATTGAAGATGGGTCGTGGCTGGGTCTTCCAGCATGACAACAACCCGAAACACACAGCCAGGGCAACTAAGGAGTGGCTCCGTAAGAAGCATCTCAAGGTCCTGGAGTGGCCTAGCCAGTCTCCAGACCTGAACCCAATAGAAAATCTTTGGAGGGAGCTGAAAATCCGTATTGCCCAGCGACAGCCCCGAAACCTGAAGGATCTGTATGGAGGAGTGGGCCAAAATCCCTGCTGCAGTGTGTGCAAACCTGGTATAGAACTACAGGAAACGTATGATCTCTGTAATTGCACCAAATATTAATTGTACCAAATATTAAGTTCTGCTTTTCTGATGTATCAAATACTTATGTCATGCAATAAAATGCAAATTAATTACTTAAAAATGATACAATGTGATTTTCTGGATTTTTGTTTTAGATTCCGTCTCTCACAGTTGAAGTGTACCTATGATAAAAATTACAGACCTCTACATGCTTTGTAAGTAGGAAAACCTGCAAAATCGGCAGTGTATCAAATACTTGTTCTCCCCACTGTATATGTCATGACGCTAGCCCTTTCAGGGAATCGACTAGGCAGAGATGTGAACAACCCCCCCCCCCTCACCCCTCAGTTTTATGACTTTATGTTTAATTCCTGGATTCCTGGCAAAATCTCACTCTCTCTCGCTGGACATGCAGACAGAGAGAGTCAGAGGATGCCTTTAGGTAGAACAATGGATCTCTCCCGCCAAAAACTCCTACATCCCCGTATTGGAGAAATAAACCATATTCCTATTTTAGAGAATGTGGAAACGGTCGGTGGAGAATCCAACAACAATCCTGTGTTTCATTTTGTGACGTCAGGAAAGACGGTATAACCAAATAACTGTAACTCTGCTTATACATGTCCCTCAATTATGAGGCTTACACCTAAATGTAAAATGTATATGATTAAATATGAAACTATTTGTGAGAAGATGAAACGTGGTTTTAGTCTTCTAGATGAGAGAATTGTTTTCATAGTAAACGTATGCTCAGTCAGTGGCCACGCCCAAGTGAACACAGGCGTCGGGGAGAAGGATGAAACACGCCCCTTCTCTTCCCCAGTATAAAAGCCCCCGTGACATAATTCATACCAGACCACGCAAACCACGGTGTAAGCTGAGGTTGCAAATGGTTGAACTACAAAACTACCTAACAAAATTTACATGAGACCAGAGAATGTGAGGACTAGCTCCACAGGTTTGAGATGGGGAATTTCTACTAGACCAGCCAGAATACAGCGCGAGCTGAGTATGGAAAATGGTATGAACTCTGAACTATCGATCACTACATAAAAGAAGTGATTAAATCCTAGTCGTCACGTTTATCAGTCTGCAGCTGAGAACGTACATGGCCTAGGATGAGGACACAGACACTCCTCTGAAACCAACTCTAAGAACTACAAGGTACTTCAACGTATCGGCCCTAATCAACACTATGACCGGAAAGACTCTACAAAGGACAATGGCGATCTCTGCTTGGCAAACCAGAGTCTTACATCATCTACCCATCTATCGAAGCCCAGTTCAATAGTAAATATATAAATTGCATTTCCTTTACGTGAGCTTCTCAAGGTCCGATAGAGACCCATTAATTTGTCTCTTTCTCCCGCTCTTTCTTTCCCCACCCCCTTCCTGTGTGTAACCAGCAATCATATCGGGTTAGTCCACTAGGGACTTTTCATGGCATGATTAGTAATTAATGTATAATCTATCCCGTTTGTGTGTATGTAATTCTGTGTGATTATTTAGGTGGTTAGTAAATAAATAATTAAGCCAATTTGTGCATCACTGATTCATCATGTAGACTAGGGTTAGGTAATCGATTTGATAAAATGGCATGTTATCACATTAATGATACTCAAGACACAACAAACCCATAAATAATATCTAAACCTACATGCATTAGTATCTAAATATAACCATATGCTGGTAAATAATCAAATTTTTCTCCTCAATTATTTCATTAATCTATATCATGTTATTTCATTGAGTGCATGCCAAAGCGATTTAGAGGTGTTAAAAGGTAGTAACAAGTGTTTTGATAAACGATTTTATCAAAATTCTGTTGTTTTTGGACATGCCTATAAGTTGGGCAATTGAAACGTCTAGGGCCAATGTTGACTTTGATTGCGTTCAGTGAAAATGACAGACCTTTCAAACGTTTTATGGAACATTATCGAACATTAAGTGACTTGATGTCTACTGTTCCAAAGCGATTCGTTTTTGTTTGAACAGGAGTGACTGTCACACCCTGAGCTGTTTCACCTGTCTTTGCGCTTGTCTCCACCAGGTGTCTCCCATTTTACCCTATTATCCCCTGTGTATTTATACCTGTGTTCTCTGTTTGTCTGTTGCCAGTTTGTCCTACCAGCGTGTTCCCGTGTTTCCAGTGCTCTAGTTTTAGTTTTCCCTAGTCTTCCCAGTTTTGACCTTTGTGCCTGTCCTGACCCTGATCCTGCCTGCCGTCCTGTACCTGCCTGACTCTGATTTGAATTACGACTCTTGCCTACCTTGACTTACCTTTTTGCCTGACCCTTGGAAATTAACTCTGAGACTCTTACTATCCGCCTCCTGTGTCTGCGTCTGGGTCTCGGCCTGAAGCTTGATAGTACGAACTGGCTATGACTGACCCAGCAGACTCGGAGCAGCTCTGCAACACTGTCTCCTCACAAAGAGCCACCATTGGAAGACACAAGGAGTTACTACTTAACCTTATGGAAGGATTCCACACCTCGGCGGACTACCATGACTATGCCATCAGTGTATTGTTGGAACAACTCCGCAGACTATCTGCAAGGCAGCATTTTCGAGCTGCAGTCCTCTTTGTTTCCGTCGGACCATTCAATGATAGCGTATCTTATAATGCTGATGTCCGGTAGGGCACTCGTCTGGGCTACGGTGGTGTGGGGGCAACAATCAACCATTTGCCTTCATGGCGGAAGTAAAGAAGGTGTTTGACTCTCCGTAGTCTGGGAGAGAGGCTGCTCGGAAGCTACTCCAACTGCGTCAAAACTCCCATAGTGTGGCAGACTACGCAGTAGATTTTCGCACGTTGGCTGCTGAGAGTTCCTGGAACCTGGAATCTCTTTTCGACACATTTCTTCACAGATTATCGGAGGAGGTTAAAGACGAGCTCGCAGTCCGGGTGCTTCCCATTGACCTCGGCTCCCTCATCGCCTTGACCTTACGGATCGATGGACGGCTTCGGGAACTTAGAAGGGAGAGTTTTATTTTCACCTTTATTTAACCAGGTAGGTCAGTTGAGAACAAGTTCTCATTTGCAACTGCGACCTGGCCAAGACAAAGCAAAGCAGTGCGACAAAAACAACACAGAGTTACACAGTAAACAAACATAGTCAAAAACACAATAGAAAATCTATATACAGAGTGCAAAATGTAGTGCAAAATCCAATAAGGTTCGGAGGTAGGACAATAAATAGACCATAGTGGTCATATAAATTACAGGTTAGCATTAACACGGGAATGAAGGATGTGCAAATTATGATGTGCAAATGGAGATACTGGAGTGCAAGATTAGCGAAAAATAATAAAAATAAATATGGGGATGAGGTAGTAGTGTGGGCTAATTACAGAAGGGCTATATACAGGTGCAGTGATCGATAAGCAGCTTTGACAGCTGATGCTTAAAGTTAGTGAGGGAGATAGGAACCTCCAGCTTCAATGATTTTTGCAATTCGTTCCAGTCATTAGCAGCAGAGAACTGGAAGGAATGGCGGCCAAAGGAGGTGTTGGCTATGGGGGTGACCAGTGAGATATACCTGCTGGAGCGCATGCTACAGGTGGGTGTTGCTATAGTGACCAGTGAGCTGAGATAGGGCAGGGATTTACCTAATAAAGACTTATAGATGACCTGGAGCCAGTGGGTTTGGCGACGAATATATAATGAAGGCCAGCCAACGAGAGCATACAGGTCGCAGTGGTGGGTAGTATATGGGGCTTTGGTAACAAAACGGATGGCACTGTGATAGATTACATCCAATTTGCTGAGCAGAGTGTTGGAGGCTAATTTGTAAATGACATCGCCGAAATCAAGGATCGGTAGGATAGTCAGTTTTACAAGGGCAAGTTTGGCAGCATGAGTGAAGGAGGCTTTGTTGCGAAATAGGAAGTCGATTCTGGATTTAATTTTGGATTGGAGATGGTTGATGTGAGTCTGGAAGTTGAGTTTACAGTCTAACCAGACGCGTAGGTATTTGTAGGTGTCCACGTATTCTAAGTCGGACCCGTCGAGAGTAGTGATGATAGTCCGGTGGGCAGGTGCGGGCAGCGTTCGATAGAAAAGCATGCATTTGGTTTTACTAGCATTTAAGAGCAGTTGGAGGCCACGGAAGGAGTGTTGTATGGCATTGAAGCTTGTTTGAAGGTTAGTAAACACAGTGTTCAAAGAGGGGCCAGATGTATACAGAATGGTGTCGTCTGCGTAGAGATGGTAGGTCTGTTCCCGGTCACACTCGCTCGTCTACTGCTCCCACCTCGCCTCAGAGGAATCCCCAAAGTTCCCGACGTTCACCTTACCAAGAGAATCCGATGTCACCCGAGTGACCAGGCCAAATCTCTCTTGGTGCTCATTGACTCTGGGGCCGATGAGAGCTTTATCAACGCTGCCTTGATGTCGGATCTGGGAATCTCCACTCAACCCCTCTTCATTCCCATGGAATTCAGAGCGCTGGATGGGCGCTCTATTGGAGTCACCCGCAATACGAGTATCAGGAAATCACAGTCAGTGTATGCAGTTCCTGCTCATAGAATCTCCCCATGTACCCGTGGTTTTGGGATATTCATGGCTCCAGAAGCACAATCCACTGATCGACTGGGCTACTGGTTCTATCGTGGGTTGGAGCCCGTTCTGCTATGCGCATTATCTTAACTCTGCTTGGGAGATGCCTCGGATCTCTCTGCCATTCCCGTGGAGTACCTGGACCTCCGGGAGGTCTTCAACAAGGCCCGCGCTACGTCTCTCCCTACGCATCGACCCTACGACTGCGTCGTTGACCTTCTCCTGGGCACTACACCACCTTGTGGAGGCTTGACTCCCTGTCGGGTCCAGAGACCAAGAGACAATGAGGGCTCTCTCGTCCTTCTGCCTCTCCCGCCAGCACAGGGTTCTTTTTTGTGGAGAAGAAGGACAAAACCCTGCGCCTGTGTATCGACTACCGGGGCCTTAATGACCACGGTTAAAAAAATGTTACCCTCTACCACTCATCTCCTCTGCTTTCGAACCTCTTCAGGGAGCGACCATCTTCTCAAAGTTGGACCCTCTGAACGCCTACGTGCTCCGGGACTTGCAGAACCGGTTTGTGTTTGTCTACCTTGACGACATCCTTGTTTTTTCCCGTTCAGCTCAAGAGCACGTCCTCCACGTCCGAAAGGTCCTTCAGAGTCTCCTGGAGAACCAGCTTTTCGTCAAAGCGGAGAAGTGTGAGTTCCATCGCTTCACCATCTCCTTCCTAGCATAGGTCATCTCTTCAGGACACATACAGATGGATCCAGACAAGGTGAGAGCGGTGATGGATTGGCCTCAACTCACATCCATAATGCATCTGCAACGTTTCCTCAGCACTCACCTCTCCCAAGATTACATTCACGTGGTCTCCAGCAACTGACCGGGCGTTCCTGGACCTCAAACATCGATTCACTACAGCCCCCATCTTAATCAATCCGGACCCGTCCCATCAGTTTGTGGTGGAGGTTGAGTGGGGGTCGTCGAGAACTCCTTCCGTCAAGATGGTGTTGAAGGACTGGAGGCACTGGTTGGAGGGGGCGGAACACCAATTCTTAGTGTGGACTGACCATAAGAACCTGGAATATCTCCGCATGGCCAAGTGCCTCAACTCTAGGCAGGCTCGTTGGGCCCTGTTATTCACCCGTTTCAATTACACTCTTCTACCGCCCGGGGTCCAAGAATGCAAAGGCTGACTCACTCTCACATTTGTATAGCCCCGCTGTTTCTCCATCTGACCACGAGACCATCCTCCCTACCTCCTGTCTAGCGGCTGCACTCGTCTGGGGTATAGAGAGCCTTGTCCATATGGCCCACCGGGGGGAGGGGGGGGGTTTGGTGGTCTGGTTGACCGGATGTTTGTCCTATACTCTTCCCCTTCCCGGGTCCTGGAATGGGCACATTCCTTGACACTGAAATGCCATCCAGGCTCCCGTCGGACCTTGGCTTTCATCTGACGACACTTTTGGTGGCCTTAGTTCCTGATGTCTCCGCATTTGTCGCCGCCTGCACTGTGTGTGCACAAAATAAGACTCTGCGGCAAGCCCCGGCTGGCCTTCTTCAACCACTCCCTGTTCCTCACAGCCACTGGTCCCATATATCCCTGGACTTTGTTACTGGTCTTCCTCCATCAGATGGAAACACCACAATCCTGACGGTGGTGGATAGATTTCTAAAGCTGCCCATTTTATTCCCCTTCCCAAGTTAACCTCAGCCAAGGAGACGGCTCAGCTCATGGTGCAACACGTCTTCCGGATCCATGGACTTCTGATCGTGATCCTCAGTTCTCGTCCCGGTTCTGGAAGGTGTTCTGCATCCTCATTGGGTCATCGGCCAGCCTGTCCTCTGCTTTTCACCCACAATCTAATGACCATGCGGAGTGAGCCAATCAGGACCTGGAGACGGCTTTTTGTTGCCTCATCTCCGCCAACCGCACCACCTGGAGCCAGCATCTCGTGTGGGTGGAATATGCCCGTAACACCCTTCCCTGCTTGGCCACGGGTCTCTCGCCCTTCGAGTGTTCCTTGGGATCTCAGCCCCCCTCCTCTTCCCTGGGCAAGAGGAAGAAGTCAGCATAGCCTCTGCCCAGATGTTCGTCCTCCGCTGTCGCCGTACCTGGAAGAGAGCCCGGGCCGCTCTTCTGAAGACCACATCCAGGTATCGGCGACAGGCGGAGCGCCACCGGACCCCTGCTCCCCGCTATTGGCTAGGGCTTTCCACTTGGGACCTGCCCCTCCGGGTGGAGTCCCGTAAACTTTCCCCCTGTTTCATCGGCCCTTTCTCCATCTCTAAAATCCTTAGCCCCCTCTGCTGTCCGTCTTCTGTTGCCCCGCACCCTCCGCATACATCCCATGTTTCATGTGTCTAGGATTAAACCTCTGTCTCACAGCCCTTTGTCTCCTGTTTCCAGGCCCACCCCTCTCCCCCGTCTCATCGATGGCCAATCGACGTACAGGGTGAGGCCTCCTGAACGTTCAACCGTGGGGCAGGGGATTCCAGTACTTGGTTGACTGGGAGGGTTATGGCCCAGAGGAGAGGTGCTGGGTCCCCGCTAGGGACATCCTGGACCCAGCCCTCATCACTGAGTTCCACCGCCGACACCCCGGTCAACCAGGTATGCGCCCAGGTAGGACGCCAGGTGGCGGCAGGTAGCCTAGTAGTCAGAGCGTTGGGTCAGTAACCGAAAGGTTGCTGGATCGAATCCCAGAGCCAACAAGGTGAAAACCTGTCGATGTGTCCTTGAGTAAGGCATTTAACCCTAATTTGCTCAAGGGGCGCCGTACTACTATGGCTGTCCCTGTAGGTAGTCCGTCATTGTAAATAACAATTTGTTCTTAACTGACTTGCCTCGTTAAATAAAGGTAAAAAAAAGAATAATAATTTTAAAAAACAGGTGTCTCCCATTATCTCTGTGTATTTATACAGTGGGGAGAACAAGTATTTGATACACTGCAGATTTTGCAGGTTTTCCCACTTACAAAGCATGTAGAAGTCTGTAATTGTATGATTTTTAAGTAATTAATTTGCATTTTATTGCATGACATAAGTATTTGATACATCAGAAAAGCAGAACTTAATATTTGGTACAGAAACCTTTGTTTGCAATTACAGAGATCATACGTTTCCTGTAGTTCTTGACCAGGTTTGCACACACTGCAGCAGGGATTTTGGCCCACTCCTCCATACAGACCTTCTCCAGATCCTTCAGGTTTCGGGGCTGTCGCTGGGAAACTTTCAGCTCCCTCCAAAGATTTTCTATTGGGTTCAGGTCTAGAGACTGGCTAGGCCACTCCAGGACCTTGAGATGCTTCTTACGGAGCCACTCCTTAGTTGCCCTGGCTGTGTGTTTCGTGTCGTTGTCATGCTGGAAGACCCAGCCACGACCCATCTTCAATGCTCTTACTGAGGGAAGGAGGTTGTTGGCCAAGATCTCGCGATACATGGCCCCATCCATCCTCCCCTCAATACGGTGCAGTCGTCCTGTCCCCTTTGCAGAAAAGCATCCCCAAAGAATGATGTTTCCACCTCCATGCTTCACGGTTGGGATGGTGTTCTTGGGATTGTACTCATCCTTCTTCTTCCTCCAAACACGTCGAGTGGAGTTTAGACCAAAAAGCTCTATTTTTGTCTCATCAGACCACATGACCTTCTCCCATTCCTCCTCTGGGTCATCCAGATGGTCATTGGCAAACTTCAGACGGGCCTGGACATGCGCTGGCTTGAGCAGGGGGACCTTGCGTGGGCTGCAGGATTTTAATCCATGACGGCGTAGTGTGTTACTAATGTTTTTCTTTGAGACTGTGGTCCCAGCTCTCTTCAGGTCATTGACCAGGTCCTGCCGTGTAGTTCTGGGCTGATCCCTCACCTTCCTCATGATCATTGATGCCCCACGAGGTGAGATCTTGCATGGTGCCCCAGACCGAGGGAGATTGACCGTCATCTTGAACTTATTTTATTTTCTAATAATTGCGTCAACAGTTGTTGCCTTCTCACCAAGCTGCTTGCCTATTGTCCTGTAGCCCATCCCAGCCTTGTGCAGGTCTACAATTTTATCCCTGATGTCCTTACACCGCTCTCTGGTCTTGGCCATTGTGGAGAGGTTGGAGTCTGTTTGATTGAGTGTGTGGACAGGTGTCTTTTATACAGGTAACGAGTTCAAACAGGTGCAGTTAATACAGGTAATGAGTGGAGAACAGGAGGGCTTCTTAAAGAAAAACTAACAGGTCTGTGAGAGCCGGAATGCAATAAAATGCAAATTAATTATTTAAAAATCATACAATGTGATTTTCTGGATTTTTGTTTTAGATTCCGTCTCTCACAGTTGAAGTGTACCTATGATATGAAGACAAAAAGGTACGTTACCAATTTAACAACATTCAATATTACAGTTTACATTACTGGCCATATATGATATAGTTTTAATTTATGGGTTGGTTATTTAGGCTTCTTCTAACCAATTGCTTTCTACTACATATCATATTACGATTAAATTATATCTTTACATTAAAAACCAAAGTCTATCAGAATTCCAGTCATTCCAATATATGTTATACCCCTTGATCTTCAAGAATAGGACTTGGAAATATGGAAGTATAGAATAGCCATGTAGTTTTACCTGAGCATGACCCCAAAACTAAGGGCTTATTAGCCAGCCCAAGCTGTTGTTTATGATTTTGTTGTCATGGAGACTGATTGGGCTCATTGAATCGAGTTGAAAAATAAATTCTGCGCTCATGGAATGGCATGCTTTACCAAGAGTGTGCAAAGCTGTCAAGGCAAAGTGTGGCTACTTTGAAGAATCTAAAATAAAACACTTTTTTGGTTACTACATGATTCCTTATGTGTTATTTCATACTTTTGATGTCTTCACTATTATTCTACAATGTAGAAAAGAGTAAAACATTTAAATGTAAGTGTCCAAACCTTTGACTGGTACTGTATATATAATATATACAGTAAATCCAAAAATGGATGTAGAAACTACAGATTGCCTCTTTAAATCTGTCAAAAGTTTGAGCAATAAAAGCCCCACTTTTATTCCATATGCTTGTATCCGCACTATGCAGATGTTGCAAGAGTGCATTTTTCACTGGTTGTCCTCTGGTTTCAAAAACAATGATTGATAGGCAGCTTAAACTTCTTGAATTGAACCATTATTGTGTTCAAAAACACATTTAGTTTCGTGAACAGCCAACCACAACAACCACAATCCGCAAGGCGCAAATAGCTAAATGAGAGAGCAGCAGTGTGATTATGTAGATATCAATAATAAGTGATATCCGTATCGCCGTCATCCTTACATCGAAGTGTTTATTCAAGTTGGATAATCTTTGGATGCCAACAGCAGTCGCACCATTGGACGACATAGCTTGGACTGTAGCCTACAAAAGCCTATTGCTGCTCTTTCCCCGCGATCCATCAAACACATTTGGTGTGTCATCATAGTAGTCTCTGATTGGTGGTCATCATTTGGTGTGTCATCATAGTAGTCTCTGATTGGTGGTCATCATTTGGTGTGTCATCATAGTGGTCTCTGATTGGTGGTTATCATTTGGTGTGTCATCATAGTGGTCTCTGATTGGTGGTCAGACTCGCTCAGGTGGAACAAACTAAAACGTACGCCTTTTTTCAACGCTGATTATAATGTCATTGAGAAAACAGAGAAGTGTCAAAAAAAAAATGCGCAAACATCCTTTCTGAATTTAAAAGTAATCCTCAAAGTAATCATCTAGTTTTTCAAAAGTATCTGTAATCTGATTACAATATTTTTTCTTGTAACGTAACAGAGCACAGTTACCGTTTTTTTGTAATCCCTTACATGTTACTCCCCAACGCTGAAAATTATAGGTATCAAATGTTTTACCATTGCAACATTTGATGTACAGGCACATTCAGGCGGTTGTAGCGAATGTTTTTAATTTTTAATTTTTATAAAGAACAGCCCTTAACTTGCCATGCTATGATTAAGTAATAAGGCCCGAGAAGGTGTGGTATATGGCCAATATACCACACCTTCTCGGGCCTTATTGCTTAATTATAGCATGGCATTGTTAAATACTTGTTTCTGATTGGATTGAAGGGCATTCTAGAGCGTGCATTATTTCCCTATTGCATGGTAGAATTTTTACATTTCTATGTTTTAGCTGCTTTTGAAAGCAAAAGTCGAACTGAAAACATTATTGGTATTGTTGAAGTCGATTTTCATAATGGCAAGCTAGGACTGATGATTTGTTTAGCTGAACTAGCAAGTGTGTCTATTTGGTTACCAAGGCAACTACTGTAGCTAGTAAACTTGCTAGTTACTTCAGTGGAAGTTGGACGTATTTGTACCGGCAAATGAACACAGTTCTAGCTCCAAATGTGTAAAATTATAGCCATGGCATAAAATAGACAATCAACGGGGCTCTATGCGTTCTCTGGAAAACAATGCAACTCAGTTCCACTCCGCTAGCACGTCGTGGAAAACACCTTCCGCATCGTTCATTATTTTCCATAGAACGCATAGCCGCTCGTTGATTATCCCTTACTTATTTTCAACAATTTCATTGAGCGTCATCACCATCTTTCTTTTGCCGTACCTCATACTGTCGTGATTACCAGCTGAGATAAACTTTTAGGAGTTAATTTTCCTCCTGGCTCAAAGTTAGTCTAAGCCTTATCTTAACATCATCTTAAAAAGCGGAGTCCTAGGAACGTTTCTGAGATGCTTTGTGGATATGGGCCCTGGGCTCAAATGCATGGGAGTATTTAAATATTTATATTTGAGTATTTTCCAAATAAATGCCCATGCTTTCCAAGTGTATGTCCAAATAAATTCCAATATTCAAATTCTTACCTTGAAATGCATGTGAAAGTAATACAGTAAATACTATTTGGACCCAGGTCTGGTTACAATCTAACTGTTACATACAGTGTAATTCTAACCACCCTGTAACAGTACATGTAGAGATGGCATACTTTTGCTTTCTATTTAGTAGTGATATGCCTAATTATAGAAAGAAAAAATGGAAGTACTATGTAATTAACATGGAATAATACCACTATTTTAAATTGTAACAGAAAGGTCAAATATATTCTGTACATTAAATCCTTATTTCATACAGCGGCCAATATTTATGTTTAATTAATTTGTAAACATTTATAGAATTATCTTGTCACTATTTTGTGTAGATTAATGACCTGTTTCAATCGCAATTTGTAACGCAACCTAATGTGAAGAAATCCAAGGGGGGGGGTGAATACTTATGACAGGCACTGTAGATACTTGAAGGTATTTACAGGTGCATTCCACCTGTAAATAGCTTTTAATGTCTATGATGTATCTGGTGTTGTAAAGGAATAATAACAATTCTGATTCTTGTTCTCGGAGGATCAATGCAAACAATAAAACACTACTTTTCATGGTATGGTCTGTGCATTGTGGTAGTCCTTAAATCATGAACGATCAAATTATTGGCAGATCTAAAATGAGCCTGCTCTATTAAGTTGGTTAGTCAAAATGTATATAATTTAGTTATTCTTTCCATCTTTGGATCGTACATTTTTTTATAAACTCAATTTCTGGCTAATAGGAACCGGCTGTGGAAAGTACTTATTTCCTGTACATGTTGGCCCAAATCAATCACCACTTCATATCTAATCATCCTAATGAAACTACCCAATGAGAATGAATACATTTCCCTCCTTGAGTAGTCCATGAGTCTGCACCAGATACGCTTTCAAGAGACGACTTAATATGCCTGTTTAAAAAATGTGGGACCGCTTTTGGTTTTAATGAATACAGGCATGATGCACTTTATGATTTCACCAAATTGGTTCACTTAAGAAGTATGTATATTTAATATTGAAATCTTTCTCCTTTTAAATCATTGTTAATCTACAGATACAATAAGCATCCCCTGTTGGTATATATATATACAGTTCAACCACTCCACAGATTTCATGTTAACAAACTATAGTTTTCACAAAATACATGGCATCATGAGGAAGAAAAATATGTGGATATATTGAAGCAACATCTCAAGACATCAGTCAGGAAGTTAAAGCTTGTTCGCAAATGGGTCTTTCAAATGGACAATGACCCCAAGCATACTTCCAAAGTTGTGTCAAAATGGCTTAAGGACAACAAAGTCAAGGTATTGGAGTGGCCATCACAAAGCCCTGGCCTCAATCCTATAGAAAATTTGTGGGCAGAACTGAAAAAGCGTGTGCGAGCAAAGAGGCCTACAAACCTGACTCAGTTACACCAGTTCTGTCAGGAGGAATGGGCCAAAATCCACCCAACTTATTGTGGGAAGCTTATGGAAGGCTACCCGAAACGTTTGACCCAAGTTAAACAATTTAAAGGCAATGCTACCAAATACTAATTGAGTGTTTGTACATTTCTGACCCACTGGGAATGTGATGAAAGAAATAAAAGCTGAAATAAATCATTCTCTCTACTATTAGATAGATAGATTAGATAGATTAGATAGATAGATAGATAGATATATAGATAGATAGATAGATAGATAGATAGATAGATAGATAGATAGATAGATAGATAGATAGATAGATAGATAGATAGATAGATAGATAGATAGATAGATAGATAGATAGATAGATAGATAGGTACTTATTATAATGAGATTTCACATTCTTAAAATAAAGTGGTGATCCTAATTTTTACTAGGATTAAATGTCAGGAATTGTGAAAAACTGAGTTTAAATGTATTTGGCTAAGGTGTATGTAAACTTCCGACTTCAACTGTAAATAGCCCTTTCTGTATATCGCAAGCACACAGCTCCTTTTACTCCTCCGGAGATAATATGGATATAGAGATTTATCAGCCTCCCCCTGACGGATTGTGTTTTAAAGCAAGCTGTCATAGTGGCCTGCCATTCATTATTAATACTCATAATATAAATTGTTTTGTTTGGATTAATATTGTATGATATGTTCTGTAAGGCAAAAAGATCGGAGTGACTTATTTGGGAACATATAATGGTGGTCTTAAATTGAAAATATAAAAGAAAACTGTGCAAACGATTTGCGGTTATAGGATGTATGTA
This sequence comes from Thymallus thymallus, assembly GCA_023634145.1. Lineage (NCBI taxonomy): Eukaryota > Metazoa > Chordata > Actinopteri > Salmoniformes > Salmonidae > Thymallus > Thymallus thymallus. The sequence goes on along the minus strand of CM042407.1, from coordinate 5,619,822 downwards.
ATCAGTTGCCATTTGCTTTTGTTTACTCTTACCTTATAGATACATCAGTATTCAATTCAAATGTGAAAAGAGACATTATTGATGCTTTTGAATTAAGTTGAATTTACAATGCAGCCCTCAAGCTTCTGAGTATCACATGGTATCAAGCTGCTCCAGTCACATGGATGAACAGCGCTTTGTCAATGTCAGGTTGTCACATGTCAATCCAATGCCTTGGCCACATTCAGTAGGCAAACAGTGTGGAATGTTGCAGATAGAAATATAATGAACAGAACTGACATGAATCCTTATGGTACATGTCAGAGAGGCATTCTTATAATGGCCATAGAGTATAGACTGGAAAGAATTAGCTTACCCCACAGTCTTATAAAGGTTAAATAGTCTGTAGATCTATATACACGTGTCTTTATTCTCCCTGCCTCTCCGCCTCCATCTCGACGAATGTGCTCAGACAGACTGATGTGCATGTGCTATTACTATCAGAACAGCCTATAGTCCCGAACAGGGGTCAAACGCTTATCTCTAAAGGTGAGGATATTGTGAGGATATTTAAAGAGGAAATTAAAGAAGGAATAAGCAGGGATAAGTATTAGGCTTTTTAGATATCATTACACATTAATATCTGATTCATGTGCCCTGGCCTTTTGCTGACTTCAATGCTGCGTTCGTTGTAATAGAGTTTCACCTCTGGGATTCTCGCCATTGGCTCTCTGTCAGAGGAGAGATCCGATCACCACACGCCACCCTAGTTCAGAGGAGGAAGATAAGCTCTCATTCTCTGTGTGCGTCTATCTGTCCCTGTCTTTTGTCATTTCCTGTAGACTAGTTAGAGGGATGTCTTGGGGATGGGGGCTGAATACATCAGACAAATGTTTTGATCCAGGGAGGCTTGTTAAACTTTCTAAATTCCGCAGCCATACAAATATTTATGTATTTAGAATGCATCATCCTTTAGACCTAGACCATGAAGCATTCAATATCTAACAACCATGGAATATTTTGTACATTCCGCATCTGGCACGGCTTGGCTAAGTGTTAGGCCAGGTTATTGTGTGAATGTGATGATCCAGCAGAGGGCAGTGTCCTCCCCCCAGTAAATCAATCTCAGTGGTGAAGTGTTGTAGGGCTGATCTTGGGTCCGTTTTGCATTCCCCCCACTAATAGTGAAGGTTAGGATTAGGACTGGGGAAGCTGATCCTAGATCTGTATCTAGGGGAATCTTCACCCCGGAGCAAGTCAGGTCCAGTATTCACAAGAGTCTCAGAGTGGGAGTGCTGATATGGGATCAGGTTTGCCTTTTAGATCATACTGAATAAGAATATATGGACAGGGAGGGACCTGATCCTAGATCAGCACTACAACTCTGACACAATTTTTAATTACGGGCCCTGAAGGCACCATGTAACATCCCCACTACCCCACCTTCCCTCAACACATCATTAATGTGACTTTAACACTGTGTTATTGTAGGCCAAACATTTTTGGATATCTGTGTGTGTGTGTGTGTGTGTGTGTGTGTGTGTGTGTGTGTGTGTGTGTGTGTGTGTGTGTGTGTGTGTGTGTGTGCTTTCATTTATTCTATTCCCAATCACATAGCTTCCCATCCCATGCTGCTGAATGCATGGTACGAGCCAACAGAGGGAGCTATGCACACACTAAAAGCTACCAATATGCTCCTTGATCCACATCACTTTTGTGAGGAGATCATTCATAATCTTTTTTCCCCTGGAGTCGGGGTCGGCTCCAGGCATAAGCGACATAAGTAAGTAGTCTAGCCAGCTGTCTAAACTTGTAGTAATCATGGTCGAATACCGACCAGGCACGCAGGGCATTTGCCCAAGGGCCCTGACCTCGAGGGGGCCACCATTGATTTTCTTTGTCACTCTCACTCAGATGTCATTAACACATTAACATGGCTTTTGTCTTGGTAAAAATAGTAGAAAGTTCTCTCTTACCCATGGCAAAATGCGAAGATATGCAGAAATGTTGCTTTTAAACTGAAATGATCTCTCTGACGTCAAGAGAATTGAGGGGGGCCTCCATGAGGCTAGGGCCTCCAAAAGGCTAGGGCCGGCCCTGCCTGGAATGTTGTCTTGAAAGAGGCCAGCAACTAAAATGGCTTAACTAAACCAATGGACTATGTGTATTACAGGCTGTAAAATACCACAATGTGTTATGAAACACATTCATTTGATTGATTTGAGACGTACTGGTAGAATGTAGGTAAAAGCACAGTACAGGATTTATATTTTCTCTATTAATTAATAGATATTCATGTAAAGTATGAAATGCATAGGGCACTACTTTATTACTGATGCATTGCCTTTAACTGCTGCGCTTTCTTTCCAGTTTTTCCAACGAATCCAATATAAACCTGAAGAGGGAACCTATTACTGAATACTGTCAAACCATTTGAAGTGGTCAGTCACCAAGGAAGCATTGCTCAGGTAAATACTAATATAGGTGGGTTAATGCTATATTTCATTTCATTTCTTGTCAAACAGTGATGCCCTTGTCTGTACTTGTTTGTAAAATATGGGGGTGAGTCTTGGCAAATTAATGTAACTGCCACAGAGTTATTCAAATTATTTGGTAACCTTATTTGATAACTGCCCCCATTCACACCTGAGCTGTGACCCATTATTGTGATGATATATTATAGTATAACATGCACTGAATATTACATTTTACTGTATTCCACCATTAACTCGTGACCGTCTGTCCGTCTCTCCTGTTCCAGGTGGAACGGCACTGGACAGACGGAAGTCTCCCCAGTCCTCTGGAAGGTTGACAGCACAAGGTCACATGACCTGGAAGAGAAAACCCAGGAGACTTTTGGGATCCCTCTTTGGTGAGAGAACAATCACACCTAACAATGATCGGCCTTCTCGGCCTGTATCGTGTTCATTAAGGACACGCAATGGTAAGCGTTATAAAACAAAAACAAAAATGAACCTTTCTTATTGGACAAATTCAGGTTTTCCCTCCCTGTTTCAGTCTGTTTTCGTCCGTTTAGTGCCTAATGAACATGTCCCAGGTCTCCCTTGAAAAAAGGTATTTGACCTCAATGGGACTTCCTGGTTTAAATGACCATTAAATAAGTATAAAATGTCCACCTCTCTGCCAAAACCCATAAATATGAACAAAGCTATGATTGATATCGGTTGCAAATAGAAGCTAGGTTCGCCTGTCGAAACACATGTACACAAACAAACACGTAATCAAAAAATGCATTTATGAACTTTGTGCTCTGTGGCCCATTCCTCTTTAGCTAACAGTACATGGAGGCCTTGCCTGAACAAGGTCTTGCCTCAGAACGTATGAACCAGATGAGAATACAGACTAACGATAGTGTTTATCATGTCAATTAGCCTTATCTAGATGTTGACTTTCTATGTTTGGTGCTCTGGCTGTGTAGAATGGGCCGGTTATCAACCTGGAGACAAGTCTAAAGGCTGATGAACTGATCCGCACGGAGACGCAGCTGTGCTCGGTCATCCCCACTGCTCTCTGCCGAACGGCTCTATTAATGCCCTGAGAACCCACAACATAGCGCAACTCTGGTGAGTAAGGCTACCTTATCTCTTTTCCTTTCATACATGGGGCTCCGAAAAAGCTCTGTACTACTACTACTACTACCACTAATTGGAATTGAGGAATTGGATATTGGCTCGCAAGGGTTTCCCTGGATTGGCTGAGTTTTAATTGGGTATTGACCCTGTCTCCATTCCGTACCATCATGTTAGTTTTCCTCTTTTGTTGTGTCCATCTTGGAAAGGTTTATTCTTGACAGAGACACAGAGGTTTTCTGTGAAGTTTTCTCTAATGGTAGTGCTGATAGGCATCGAGATGGGTCATTTAAGATGGCATGATTCATACTTTTTTGATTCAGGATTTTGGTTGCATCTCCTTTGTAAAAAAAAAACGTTTTGCTGATGTTTTGTTTCACTACTGGCAAGTCATATCAAAGGGAAATCGTCCCCAATGTCGTCTGCCCTTATGCGTGGACAAGTGAGCTACATAAATGTCAGTCGTCGTTATAATCCCTGTGTTGTTGCGTCACAATGCTTCCTCTCCGCAGGGCTCAGACACCAGGGATGTTACTCCCCAGGGAGATGTTGTCCTTTTTGTCATCCAAACTAGTTTCGCCACATTGGCAGCTTTTGCTCAAGGGTGACCGGTTCAGGAGCTGCCGAGTCATGAGTAAAAATAACTCACCCAGACTCACGCCCAGAGTTCTGCCATTAGTTATGTACATGTTAGATCATAAAGAGCAGAGAGAGAGAAAATGGTGAGAGGGTAACACCAAAAACTGCACAATCACAAGCCAATGCACAAGCCACAGGGTTCAATTCTTGGGCCGACTCTATTCTCTATATATATCAATGATGTCTCTCTCGCTGCTGGTGACTCTCTGATCCATGTCTACGCAGATGACACCATTCTGTATACATCTGGCCCCTCTTTGGAAACTGTGTTAACAAACCTCCAAACGAGCTTCAATGCCATACAACACTCCTTCCGTGGCCTCCAACTGCTCTTAAATGCTAGTAAAACAAAATTTATGCTCTTCAATCGAACGCTGCCCGCACCCGCCCACCAGACTATCATCACTACTCTCGACGGGTCTGACTTAGAATACGTGGACACCTACAAATACCTAGGCGTCTGGTTAGACTGTAAACTCTCTTTCCAGACTCACATAAAGCATCTCCAATCCAAAATTAAATCTAGAATCGACTTCCTATTTCGCAACAAAGCCTCCTTCACTCATGCTGCCAAACATGCCCTCGTAAAACTGACTATCCTACCGATCCTTGACTTCAGCGATGTCATTTACAAAATAGCCTCCAACACTCTACTCAGCAAATTGGATGTAATCTATCACAGTGCCATCCGTTTTGTTACCAAAGCCCCATATCCTACCCACCACTGCGACCTGTACTCTCTCGTTGGCTGGCCCTCACTACATATTCGTCGCCAAACCCACTGGCTCCAGGTCATCTATAAGTCTGCTTGGTAAATCCCCACCTTATCTCAGCTCGCTGGTCACCATAGCAACACCCATAGCATGCGCTCCAGCAGGTATATTTCACTGGTCATCCCCAAAGCCAACACCTCCTTTGGCCGTCATTCCTTCCAGTTCTCTGCTGCCAACGACTGGAACGAATTGCAAAAATCCTTGAAGCTGGAGACTACCATCTCCCTCAATAACTTTAAGCATCAGCTGTCAGAGCAGCTTTCCGATCACTGCACCTGTACACAGCCCATCTGTAAATAGCCCACCCTACTACCTCATCCCCATATGTATTATTTTAGCTAATTTGCACTCCAATATCTCTATTTGCACATCATCATTTGCACATCTATCATTCCAGTGTTAATGCTAATTTGTAATTATTTCACCACTATGGCCTATTTATTGCCCTACCTTCCTAATCTTACTACATTTGCACACACTGTACATAGATTCTCTATGGTGTTATTGACTGTACATTTGTTTATCCCATGTGTAACTCTGTGTTGTTGTTTTTGTCGCACTGCTTTGTGTCACGACTCCTGCCGAAGTTGCCTCACCTCCTTGTTCGAGCATGCTTCGGCGATCGTCGTCACCGGCTTTCTAGCCACTGCCGCTCGATCATTCATTATTCCATTTGTCATGTCTTGTCATTACGCACACCTGGTTCTCATTTCCCCTCATTACTTCATGTATATATGTTCCCTCTGTTCCCGCATGTCCTTGTCGGATATTGTTCTATGTGATCGTGTTATCACTGTTGCTTTCGCTTATTCGAGAACAGTTGTATATATTTCCTGTTCGGACGTTGTATGCGTGATTTTGGATTAAAGTTATCGTTGAGTTCACGCTACCTCCTGCGCCTGGCTCTCTATATATTATACTCACGCCATCACACTTTGCTTTATCTTGGCCAGGTCTCAGAGCATTATTCTTTATGTAAATCCGAAACACTCCATTTAGTATGATACGTTACGTTTCCTATGGTATGTATTAATTTGTGGATGTCCATATGTTACGAATTACAATTCGTATTATATGTTACGAATTTCCAAACGTACAATATGTTACGAATTTGCAAAATGTACAATATGTTACAAATTTGCAAAATGTACAATATGTTATGAATAAGCAAACGTACTATATGTTATGAATTTGCAAAACATATGATAAGTTACAATTTCTAGCTAGGTGGCTAATGTTACCTAGCTGTCTAACGTTAGCTAGGCTAGGGGTTAGGGTTAAGGTTACGTTTTGGAGTTAGGTTAAAGGGTTAGGGGAAAGGTTAGCTAAGGGTTGAGGTTAGGGTTAAACGGAGGGTTAGCTAAAAGGGTTAGGTTTAGTGGAAGGGTTATCTAAGTAGTTGCAAAGTAGCTAAAAAGTAGTAAGTAGTTAAAAAGTTGCTAAAAAGCTAACGTTGTCAGACATTACATAGGGGCCCATCTGTGTGAGAGTGACTGATGAAGATGGGCCAAAGATTAGTCTTTTTAATATCTATGGGACTTTTTAACGGCCACCGTCATCGTCACTGCTTGGCCGAAAGGGAGGAAGGAGGCCAAATAGTTGATTTTCTTTCTGGATGTGTTGTAACTTATAAATGCAGCATTTATTAATGTATTCATAACTCATAAACTAATCTGTCAGACCAGTAACCAGGGAGACAGTCTCAATTCCTCTGTCGTACTCCTTCAATAACTTTGAAATTGTGTGCAGGCATTGGCATTTATGTGGCTCTCCGTAGTACAGAGTACAAAACAAAAAACACATTCTCTCTCACACAAGCACAGATGTACGCAGGCACACATGCATGCGCGTGCATGCACACATCACTACCTTATCTCTGAGTCATGCTCTAACACTACACAGACAGCATTGCAGCCTCTACGCCATTACGCTTTTACTAGCACAAATCAAATTAATCTTAAAATGAGATTGTATAGGGAACGCTCAGTGGACGTAATCATTAAAACGCAGGAGAGGAAATGAAGGCATTAAACGTTGTGAGCTTTTTAATGGAGAGGGTGTCGGTTAAACCTTCGCAGATGTAAGAACATAGTCATGTCAGAAGTTGGCAGATTTCAATAAAAAAAATCACGTTTAATATAACTAAGAGCTGTCACCACTTGATGCACCGTCATATTTCTCTTTCCAAATAATAGCCTAAAACTTTCAAATCTAACTTAATTTACACTAAACGTTTTTCAAAAGTAAATTGTGTGTCTATGTACTGTATCTCTAAGCATACAAATCAATGAATGAAACTTGCGAAAGCAAACATCCCATTCATCTCACTCACTCCTTCATCCCCATCGCACCCACTGGCACATAGGGCAATAAGTCTCTGGCAATTTTCTCCATCGTGCCCCAGTTCTGCTGATATAGTTGGAGCTTGGTCTCGATTGTTCTCCGCCACGTTGTCTTGGGCCTCCCCCTTTTACATCTGCCCTCTGGAGTCCAATGGACAGCTATTCTTGGGATGGAGTCTGTACTCTTTCTCAGGACGTGTCCAATCCAGATCCTGCTTCATTTGTCTAAGGAACTTGGTGTTTGATATTGTGTTTGTGCAGAAGATGTGAATGTTACTCCGGAGACAAGTTGTGTGGAAGGTAAATAGTTTTATCAGGTCTGCTACATATTCCATCATTCCAAACCATAAAGGAGAGTTGCCAGTACACAGCTCTGGTATATTTAGAGTTTTGTGTTTGTGCTATATTGTCTGAATTTCCAGACTTTATTGAACTTCGTAAAGGTTGCTCTTTGCTGGTGTCTTTGCTGGTGCCTCCTTCATGGCATATAGTGCATACGGAAAGTATTCAGACCCCTTTACTTTTTCCACATTTTGTAACATTACAGCCCTATTCTAAAATGAATTAAATAGTTTTTTCCCCTGATCAATCTACACACAATACTGCATAATTACAAAGCAAAAACTATCAAGCTCTGTCAGGTTGGATGGGGAGCATTGCTGCAGAGCTATTTTCAGGTCTCTCCAGAGATGTTCGATCGAGTTCAAGTCCGGGCTCTGGCTGGGCCACTTAAGGACATTCAGAGACTAGTCCCAAAGCCACTCCTGCACTGTCTTGGCTTTGTGCTTAGGGTCATTGTCCTGTTGGAAGGTGAACCTTCGCCACAGTTTGAGGTCTGGAGCAGGTTTTCATCAAGGATCTCTCTGCTCCGTGCATCTTTCCCTTGATCATTACTAGTCTCCCAGTTCCTGCCGATGAAAAACATCCCCACTGCATGATGCTGCCACCACCATGCTTCATCGTAGGGATGGTGCCAGATTTCCTCCAGCTTTGCATTCAGGCCAAAGAGTTCAATCTTGGTTTCATCAGACCAGACAATCTTGTTTCTCATGGTCTAAGAGTCCTTTAGGTTTCTTTTGGCAAACTTCAAGCGGGGCGGTCATTTGCCTTTTACTGAGGAGTGGCTTCCGTCTGACCACTCTACCGTAAATGCCTGATTGGTGGAGTGCTGCAGAGATGCTGGTTGTCCTTCTGGAAGGTTCTCCCATCTCCACAGAGGAACGCTGGAGCTCTGTCAGAGTGACCATCTGGTTCTTGGTCACCTCCCTGACCAAGGCCCTTCTCCCCCGATTGCTCATTTTGGCCATGCGGCCAGCTCTAGGAAGAGTCCTGGTGGTTACAAACCACCAAGATTTTGCTCTGACATGCACTGTCAACTGTGGGACCTTATATAGACAGGTGTGTGCCTTTTCAAATCAGGTCCAATCAATTGAATTTACCACAGGTGGACTCCAATCAAGTTGTAGAAATATCTCAAGGATGATAAATGGAAACAGGATGCGCCTGAGCTCAATTTCGAATCTCATAGCAAAGGGTCTGAATACTTATGTAAATAAGTATTAAAAATAAATAAATGTGCAAGCATTTCTAAAAACCTGTTTTTGCTTTGTCATTATGGGGTATTGTTTGTAGGTTGATGAGGAAAAAAGTTTATTTAATCAATTTTAGAATAAGGCTGTAACGTAACAAAATGTGGAGAAAGTCAAGGGGTCTGAATACTTTCCGAAAGCACTGCTCTCAAGGTAAAACTGGGTTAACACTGGGTTTTGTTCCGTGATTTTGACTGCTTTTGTTGTGTTGATGTTGATGGTTATGACCTTTTGTCTTACTGCAGATGATAACAAGGCCGACTTGCTGGCCAAAGGACTAGTCTGTCAGTGTTGTCTTTTAGATCTTCATCATACTTCTTATTATTATTACTTGGAATGCTACTCCTCTTACACTATTTAAGTAAAAAATATAGAATCAGAAAACCATTATCCTTTACCAATACTGCTCTGATTGGATAGAGTGAAGCTGTTCACTCACTTCATATTTCACCAGATCACTTCTCATTGCATGTTTCAGTCTGATCATTTAGATTGCTGCTGCCTCTTGTTAGCCTGCTACTATGATAAATCAATAAGCGAGGACATTTGCTAGCAAGCTATCAATGTGCATAATATCTAACAAGTGAAGCAAGAGTAGGGACAGAAGAATAAATGCTGATGTGCATTCAGACTGAGTGACAGCAAACTTGTCTGCCCGCTTCAAGTTTTGAGGACAGGACACTCAGACCAGTTCTGGGGAAGCTAATCCATAAATATGGTTGACCAAGGTACCAATTATTTCACACTGGAAGAAGTTAAGCTACACTAAAGCTGCCTTTTAAGAAAAATAAAGTTACTTTGAAAAGTAGTTCACTACATCCAAACTACTTTGTGAAAAATGTGGATATCCAAATCTGAAATGTCATACAATACAAATTGTTTTGTGTAGTTAAAGTAGTTACCTACAATGCTACATGGCAAAAAAGTAATTAACTACTGAAAACACTACCAAGATTTAAATGTAGTTCAACTACCACCAAGCTACTGCAAAATGTAGTTACATTACGAGTTGGGGGAAAAAACTCACACTTGACTTTTTCCCGCTTACGAGCTCTGACTTTGCCAATTAGCTACATTATTGAGGATAAATGTACTTACTATGACGTGGTTGCAGTGGCGATTTTTTTGGTGAACAACAAGAAAAGTAGGATGCATGCCAGCAGAGCCACGCAACTATAAACAATACATTAATTGCACTATAATGGTGACAAATGGTACCCACAAACTGTTAGGGCCTACATACAGCAGTCCCAATATCTTACCACTGCTACACCTGGCTATCTGCAGAGCCTTGTCTGGCAGCGAAAAAGTTAATTCAGCCTCATTTACTGACTTAAAAAAAATAACATAGCTGATATGGCTGACTTGTTTTTCTAATGACAATTGAGATGTACAGAATATGGCATAAGGGGATGACAAGAGGATAAGATGCAATCCGTAATTTAGATTAAGACATTAATGAGCGAGCTAGGACGGACTTTGTCAATATAACTTTTTGTTTAGCACTTTTGAAATGTACAGTGACAGAATTCAGAACATGGGCCATTCTTACAGTGTTCTCCCTCTACATCAGAACTATAGGATAAATAAAGGGGGCATATAAGCAGACAATGAAAGCTCTTACAATATTCAATGATTACATTTTTTCTAAAACAGGTTATAGTCTACATGTGCACCACCAAGTCAGAACAGTAGGTGAAATTAAGAGGGATAAATAGACCAAATTATAAAGGTGAGGCACATGGGCTACTAACAGCTTACTACACAACATACACTTAGTATTACTTTCTTAGCTACATTGTATATATCTCCCTGGCATATTGCATAATTTATGCAGCAGCATACAATACATTTTTGGACTCACCTTGTTGTGCCGTGCTCACTTGAACGGGAAGTTGGGGCGGCGGTCCTTCGTGGGCAAATGTTGTCTTTAAAGTCTGTCATTCTCTGGATTTATGGTGCTTTCAAGACAACTGGGAACTCAAAAAAAAAACAAGGTCGAATCATGATGACGTAGCTCTAGAAAGAGGTCGGATTTAGAATTCCGAGTTGGATGACAGTTCAAAACTTATTTTCCCAGTCGGAGCTTGTTGTTGTTTTTGTGATTTCCAACTTGTTGTGTAATGTTTATGGTCGATGAGCACCGATACGTTTTATCTATTATTTCTCTTCCTATGACAAGGATTAAAAGGATTTGCCAGTAGATTGATGACTTGATGACTGCTAGATTTTGAAAGTATGATGTTGACATGATCAGACGAATCAAAGCTACTGTAGATATAACGTGATTAGACATCATATTATCTGTGTCCAATGACCTTGAGATTTCTTGGATGGACACTTCTAATGTAACACTATGGCAGCACTCAAGGGGCTTGAATTTCCGAGCTTTATCCTTAGATTTGGCAGCGACGTAGTGTCCTCATGAGTGACAGACTACTGAGCCAATCACGGCGCAACTAGAGAACATTACCAACCCCTATGCTCCGTATTTCTCACTGGCTACCCCACCACCACAAAAACACCTGCATTTTGGAGCTGCCTTACTCATTAAAGCAAAAAAGAGACCCTCTTTGTATGCAGCTTTCTTAACTCAGTTAATTATATATATATATATATATATATATATATATATATATATATATATATATATTACATGTATTAATGCCAAAATAACAAATGTTTTAATTTTGATTTTTTTGCTAAAATGTGTGGCTAATAACGGCCCCACCTGCCCTGAATGATGGGTTGCCACTGGTCCAATATAATTACATTTGAGTTTCTGACTGAACAGTAGACCTGTTTCCTACAATACTCTGACTGTTTGACCATTACATCATCATTCAACAAAGTCAACTTAATTTACACTGAATGTTTTACAAAAGTAATTATGCATCTATTTATCTGAAACCCACAGTATTAATGATTAAGAGTTGATTTGCTTTCCTAAGAGTGTTGTCCACATAATCCTACCTTTTATTCCCATCTTCTGACTGAAGATCTCTTTGCCCTATGTCTTTCTTCTTTCAGTTTTCACACACAACAACTGCAGTTTAGACATTTTAATTAAGATGACAGTTGTGTAGCCTACCCAGCAAACAGGAAATGTCTTGAGGACATTTTGCAACATTCTCATTTGGTCCCTTATGGCTTTCATCACAACGTGAACATTCTAAGAACGTTGCATGATGGTCCATTCTCTGGGGGACCTTTCGTTAGTTCCCGGTTTGACCCGGGGACAGAGTTTCATGGTCCTTTGAACATTCTTGGGACATTGTGTCATGGTCCCCTGGAGGTTTTTGTCACGATAGTCCCAGGTGTCCCAAACTATTATAAGTAAAGTAATGAAATGCTATTCAGCTAAAATAGTTTCAATCTTTAATCAATGACAATATGATTACATTTGATATGATCACTTAGTACTGACTTTTAGTTATCAGTTAATCTGACAATTCTCTTATTGATTTCATTAACTTATTTCAGCTATTTAAATTGGGGTTTTCAGTATAGTTGTCTAATGTTGGTGGGGACTATTATTCTGTTTTAATGTTAATCCTGAATCAGTACGATAATTATATCATAGTGATTTTCTTCAGTGTTTTTCTTAAGTGTATTTTTAACAAAGCTGAGATTTGTATGAATAGGTCTACAGGTGAAATCAGTCATTGATACATACATGGTGTCTTAGCAGGAAGATTGGAATGCTGTGAACAAAGGTTGTAAGATCAAATTCTAGGTGAATAATAATTACTGTATGAATAAACATACACAATGTAATCATGTATGTCAAAGTGTGTCAAATATGAAAACGCTATGTTAAAAGCACTGTGTGTGGGTGTCCCTAGCATTGCCAAAAGACAAAGAGCTGTGACTGGATCATTGGTTCACCAATCAGGACCTTGATGGGCTTGGCAACAGTAAAAAGGGATGAAGTCTAATAAAACTAGTTGCAGTGCTTTCAGAAAGTATTCATACCCCTTGACTTATTCAAATCAAATCAACCTTTATTTATATAGCACATTTCAGATATGAATGCAATGCTACGCGCTTCACACTGAAAAAAAAACATTTTAATAAAAACAGAAATATTTACTACACAACAAACATAAGAGGAAAACATAAGAAAAATGAATAACAATAAACTGAAAGACACAAAGAAAAAGCAAGGATTTGCCTCTTACCAGTCTCCCAGTCCCTGCCGCTGAAAAGCATCCTCATAGCATGATGCTGCCACCACCATGCTTCACAGTAGGGATGGTGTTAGACGGGTGATGAGCTGTGCTGGGTTTTCTCCAGACATAGCGCTTTGCATTCAGGCCAAAGACTCACATTTCTGTCACAGACCACAGAATCTGTATTTAATTGTCAATACATTTGCAAAAATGTTTTCTTTTTCACTTTGTCATGTGAAAAAAATCTACTTCATCCATTTTGAAATCAGGCTGTAACTCAACAAAATGTGGAATAAGTCAAGGGGTATGAATACTTTCTGAAGGCACTGTATATCAAGGGTTGATTGATTTTTTTACCTGATAGCTCAGAACCTATAAGGAAAAAATGGGAAACAAATCTCAAAGATGAAATTTATGAGAACCATAGAATTTACTAACCTCCTGCCAGAATGTATGTAATGCACCCAGAAATGTTATATCTCTGTTGGAGATGTAAAAAAAACAAAAAAGGAACCCTATTACACACCCTGTGACAAACTAACACTATTTTGGGATGTCTGTGCTATCCTATCATTGTATCTAGGAATGTATAGTCATCCATCTCCACGATTATGTCTGTTGGGAAATAATATTGGAAATAATATCAAAGAAGGTTTTGTAACTTATGTCTAATTGCTGCAAAAAAATGTATAGCTATCAATTGGAAAGCATCATACTCGCCATAACTAACGAATTGGAGGGCTGAACTACTGTATGTAGTTACATTCAATTAGATTATATGTTTGATAGAATTAAGCAAAAAATAATAATAAGTTTGATCAAAGCTGGAACAAAATCGCGTTTGAATTTGATATCTACTGTATATGTCTTTTGAAAGGGGAGGCTACTGTGTGTTTTTGTTAGTTAATGGACAGGTGTGGGCATGTTGTGGTGTGAACACATCACTGACGAACTGAAATGGTCCACCCACACAGACCTTGTGGTGAAGAAGGGTCAACAGAAGAAATGTGGCCTGGCACCTAAAACCCTCACAAGCCTTTATAGATTGAGAGCATCCTGTCGGTCTGTATCACCGCCTGGTACGGCAACTGCACTGCCCGCATTACCAGAGGGTGGTGCGGTCTGCCCAACGGATCACCGGGGGCAAACTACCTGACCTCCTGGACACCTACAGCACCCGATATCAAAGGAAGGCCAAAAAAGATAATCAAGGACAACAACTACCCGAGCCAATGCCTGTTCACCCCGCTACCGTCCAGAAGGCGAGGTCAGTACAGGTGCATCAAAGCTGGGACCGAGAGACTGAAAAACAGCTTCTATCTCAAGGCCATCAGACTGTTAAATAGCCATCACTAGCACATTAGAGGCTGCTGCCCTATAAACATATACTTTAAATCACTGGCCACTTTAATAATGGAACACTAGTGAAACTGTATTATACTCAAAGCGAGCGAAGATGGTGTTCAGCCTGTCTGGAAGCGAGACGTTGGTGTCCGCGGCGTGGCTGGTTTTCCTTTTATAATCTGTGATTGTCTGTAGACCCTGCCACATGTGTATCGTGTCTGAGCCGTTGAACTGTGACTCAACTTTATCCCTATACCGACATTTAGCCTGCTTAATTGCATTGCGGAGGAAATAACTGCACTGTTTGTATTCTTCCATATTCCCAGTCTTTTTGACCTGGTTAAAAGGTTTCTGGTTGGGGTATGTTTTAATAGTCAAAGTGGGTACAACATCTCCCATACACTTCCTTATAAACTCATTCATATGTCTGCATATATGTCAATATTATTATCATCTGAAGCTAACCTGAACATATCCCAGTCCACGTGTTCAAAACAATCTTGAAGCGTGGATTCCGATTGGTCAGACCAGCGTTGAATAGACCTATCTATGGGAACTTCCTGTTTGAGTTTCTGCCTATAGGAGGGGAGGAGCAAGATGGAGTCGTTGTCTGATTTGCCAAATGGGGGGCGGGGGAGGGCCTTATAGGCATTTTGGAAGGACGTGTAACATTGGTCCAATGTGTTTGTCCCACGAGTACGACAGTCGATGTTGATATAATTTTGGGAGCCTTATCCTCAGATTTTCTTTGTTAAAATCCCCAGCTACAATAAATGCAGCCTCAGGATATGTGGTTTCCAGTTTACATATAGTCCAATTAAGTTCTTTGAGGGCTGACGTGGTATCGGCTTGAGGGGGGATATATATGGCTGTCACGATGATTGCCTAAATTTCCCTCGGGAGGCAGAACGGTCAGCATTTTGTTGTTAGATATTCTATGTCGGGTGAACAGAAGGACTTCCTGTATGTTATCACAGCTACACCATAGATCGTTAATCATAAAACATATACGTCCTCTACCCTTCTGCTTCCCGGAGAGATGTTTATTCTTGTTGGCACAATGTACTGAGAACCCAACCGGCTTTACGGAGTCAGACAGAACATTTCCAGAAAGCCATGTTTCTGTGAAGCAGAGTATGTTACAATCCCTGGTGTCTCGCTGAAAAGCAACTCTCGCCCTAAACTCATCAACCTTATTATCCAGAGATTGGACATTAGCGAGTAAAATACTCAGGAGCGGTGGGTGGTGTGCACGCTTCCTGAGTCGGACCAGGAGGCCGCCCCGAGTACCTCTCCTTCGCCAGCATTTTCGTTTTGGGTCAGCATCTCGAATAAGTTAAATTGCATGGTGGAGAGTGAACAAAGGATCTGCTCCGGGGAAGTCGTAATCCTGGCCGTAATGCTGGTGGTTCAGGTGAGTTACCTCTGCTCTAATATCCAATAGTTCTTCCCGACTCTATGGAATGGCACAAAACGATTCCTGAGCTAATAACATAAAGAAAAGTACATAGGAAACTCTGCAGTATATTGTTTGTCTAAGAGCTAGCCATCTTGGTCAGAGCTCTGGAAAAATGGAGTCGCTACAGCGCGGTGGGACAAGAACATCCCGGCCAAACCCTCCCCCGGATCTGGACGACGCTGGGCCAATTGGACAACAACCTCTCCCTCAAAGTGAGCAAGACAAAGAAGCTGATCATGGACTACAGGAAAATGAGGCCGAAAACGGGTCGAGAGCTTCAAGTTCCTTGGTATCCACATCACCAACAAACTACCATGGTCCAAACATACCAATTAAATGGTGAAGAGGGTACGGCAACACCTTTTCCCCCTCCGGAGACTGAAAAGATTTGGCATGGGTCCCCAGATCCTCAAAAAGTTCTACAGCTGCACCATCGAGAGCATCCTGACCGGTTGCATCACCGCCTTGTATGGCAACTGTTGGCATCTGACAGTAAGGCGCTACAGAGAGTAGTGCGCACGGACCAGTAAATCACTGGGGCCAAGCTTACTGCCATCCAGGAACTATATGCTAGGCGGTGTCGGAGGCGGGCCTAGAAAATGGTCAAAGACTCCAGTCACTCAAGTCAAAGACCCCACCCCCCGGTGCTACTCACTGTTTATTATCTATGCATAGTCCCTTCACCCCTACCTACATGTACAAATTACCTCGACTAACCTGTACCCCCGCACACTGACTCGGTACCGGTACCGCCTGAATATAGCCTCGTTATTGTTGTTTTATTGTGTTACTTACGTTGGAGGCTGTTATAGCAGCACAGGGGAGACTAACTCCATATTAATGCCCATGATTTTGGAATGAGATGAGACTCGAAATTGAGGTCAGGTGCATCCTGTTTCCATTGATCATCCTTGATGTTTCTACAACCTGATTGGAGTCCACCTGGGGTAAATTGAATTGATTGGACATGATTTGGAAAGGCACACACCTGTCTATATAAGGCCCCACAGTTGACAGTGCATGTCAGAAAAAAAAACAAGCCGTGAGGTAGAAGGAATTGTCCGTTGAGCTCCAAGACAGGATTTTGTCGAGGCACAGATCTGGGGAAGGGTATCAAAACATTTCTACAGCATTGAAGGTCCCCAAGAACACAGCGGCCTCCATCATTCTTAAATGGAAGAAGTTTGGAAGCACCAAGACTCTTCCTAGAGCTGGCTTCCTGGAAAAACTGAGCAATCGGGGGAGAAGTGCCTTGGTCAGGGAGGTGACCAAGAACCCGATGGTCACTCTGACAGATCTTCATCTCTGTGGAGATTGGAGAAAAAAAATCTCTGTAGCACTCCACAAATCAGGCCTTAATGGTAGAGTGACCAGACGGAAGCCACTCCTCAGTGAAAGGCACATGACAGCCCGCTTGGAGTTTGTCAAACGGCACCTAAAGGACTCTCAGATCATGAGAAACAATACTATGTCATTATGGGGTATTGTGTATAGATTGATGAGGAAAACAATTATTTAATCAATTTTAGAATAAAGCTGTAACTTAACAAATCGGAATACTTTCCGAATGCACTGAAGCACTGTAGTAGTAATCAAATACAGTCTATATGTATGAACACTTGGAAAATGTACGCAAAATCATCTAAGAATGATTTGTACAGCAGTAGATATATTACAGTAAGCTATGTCAAGAATACAGTGTTTAAATAAAATGTGGTGTGCATAAACAGTGTAACTAAAATACAGTGTACAGTAATAGAATATTATGATGAGCTTTGTTGGGGATACAGAATTTAAACACACAGTGTGAAACGGAAAATAACCAGTGGTTCAATGTCTCTATAGTGATGGCTTGTGTGTGTGTTTTGTGTGAGTGGGTGTGCATCACCTGCTAGACGGATAGTGAAGACTGTTCAACAGTTTGAAGACCTGATATTAGAAGCTGTTTTTTAGTCTCTCGGTCTTAGCTCTGACGCACCTGTACTGTCTCCATCTGTCGTATGGCAGCTGAGGGAACAGTCCGTGGCTCGGGTGGCTGAGGTTCTTAATGATCTTCTTGGCTTTACAGCAACGACCTGGGGAAGAGATACAAAGAGGAGGTGAGAGGATGAATGAGACATTTGGAAGCTGGGGATGATTAGGTCGCCATGATGGTATGAGGGCCGGAATCCCTGTCTACTTTCCCTCCCACTCTCCCTCCCTCTCTGCGGATGACTTTGTCAACCACTCCTCCCTCTCTGCGGACGACTTTGTCAACCACTCCTCCCTCTCTGCGGACGACTTTGTCAACCACTCCTCCCTCTCTGCGGACGACTTTGTCAACCACTCCTCCCTCTCTGCGGACGACTTTGTCAACCACTTTGAAAAGAAGGTTGACGACTAGCCAGGTCAGCCGTGATAGAAGTCAGTATTCTCCATCCATTCATGTCTGAGGACGTCAGGAGCCACTAGGGGGCAACTGTGAGTGCTGTTACCTTCAAGTAGGTTTCGGTTTTGCTAGAGCGTTGGTGGACGGGGAGGGCGGATGGTGGTAAGCATCTGTCTCTGATTCCAAAGGTTGGAAGTTTGACTCCAGTGATAGAAAGTAATTCATGCCTAAACTTAACCTTAAACACTTTCGAAATCGACGTTTGCAACAACTTCGAATCCTGACGTTTGAGAAACATGGATGAACGTCTAATTGTGACGTGAGACTGAGAGCTAGATGTGATGACATACGCTCCTCAATTACTCAGCCTATTGAGTCCACTGGTCCCACTCACAAAGAACCCTACGCCTTGACCTCTTTCTCCCCTCTCTCTCCAGATAAAATAATGCGACTAGTGAGATCTGGCCGCCCGACAACCTGCTTGCTCGACCCCATCCCCTCATCCGTTCTCCAGACTATCTCTGGAGACCTTTTCCCTTTCTTCACTTCCATCATCAACTCATTCTTGACCACTGGCTGTGTCCCCTCTGACTTCAAAATGGCCAGAGTCACTCCCCTCCTGAAAAAACATAAAAAACGACAGGTATCCCTTCCGAGACTGCTCTCCTCTGTGTCATGGAGGCTCTCCTCACTCACAAATCTGACTCTCTCTCCTCTGTTCTCATCATCATTCTAGATCCACTTCTAACACTCAGGTGGCGACACATGCTCAAACCCTACACCCCAACCCGAGTACTCCGTTCTGCCACCTCTGGTCTCTTGGCCCCTTCCAACCCCTACGGGAGGGTAGCTTCCGCACAGCCCAGTCCAAGCTCTTCTCTGTACTGGAACCGGCTTCCCTCTGAAGCAGTAGAGTCCCAGCCCATCTTCTGAAAACACCTGAACCTCTAACTCTTCAAAGAGTATCTTAAATAATCCCACAGCACCAACACCCACGTTGCCAACCATACATCATTGACACAGGCTTTACTTCACAGCTCTTCAGTGGCGGGTCGGGAACCTAAAGCGGACATTATTAAGCATTCTCTCAGGCATTTTCCACCTCAAATATGGTTATTTACTGTCAGAGTGAGGAGTGATTGTAGCGTATATTACATTTTACAGATGCTGCACTCGAGTTGGGGAGCGATCGTGCCCCTGGTTATAGTCAAAGGATATATATTTATCCTCCGAAAACGGACATAATTATTACTGTGTTTCTGAATCTTCGCCCACCCTTTGAATGGAGCTGCAAAGTGAATGGCATATTAAATGATCGATTAAGACGAGCCCATAAAAGTAATATACATTTTATTAGATTAGATTGAAGAAATTGTATTTTACATGATCAAAAATCATCTGTATTGTCCACTACAAATATCATTTACAGTGCACTCTGCCCTTGTGGGCCACTGCTATTGAAATACTGCTTTAAAGTTATGTGAGTGTTTCAAAAGTGATTGTTATAATTGGTGTGACAAATCATTTTAAGCAAAGCAACATTTCAACAGAATGGTGCTGTCCTCAAGCCCAGTCTCTATGGGAACAAACCATTTCAGCACCATGCAGCTGTCCGCTAACATGCTTGTTTGCTGTGTGTCTCTCTTTCAGTCAATGCAACCGTGGACCCAAACCAGTGTTCCCAACGACACAATGCCAACACCATTGACCCATAAAAGCCAAGGTATATGGATTGAGGGCCCTTTGAGGCTCAGGAGTGCAAAAATGAACTTTGGGATGCCTATTCTCCATCTACTAAACAAGTCAGGGTTTTTAGTTAACTAAAGACATCTCTGACTGAACGTCAGAGATAAACAGAGATCGCTACATTATAATCCCTCACAAAGCTCAGAGATTGCCCTCTGTCAAAATACATGTGTTTGTGATTGAGAACAGAGATGGAGGTCGATGAAAACATTGAATGGCAATAGAGAAAAGAGCTACTGTCTGAATACCACAATGCAAGTTTGATGGATTTGAGCCCTAATGGACTGGAAAGATATAAGAAATTGTTACCAAGGTGGCCTTTTGAATGAGTAAGGTATGATTTATGTTCTGCTTTTCCCAATGATAAAAGTAGGGGAAATTAATATAGACCAGGAAAGAGGGAACTCCGTTAGAACACGAAAGAAACAGAGAAAGGTAAATAGATTAGTTGCTCAATCAAACCAGTAAGATTTTAATTAACTCTTAACATCTGTTTGACAATTAAGCATTTTATGCCTCCCCCTCTCGAACTCATTAAAAGTTCAATTTCAAGCGGATGTCATTAGCTATTGGTTCCAGATGCGAGTACCGTTATGGAAAGCTGCGACTGCGAGTGGGGTCAGACCAAATTTCCATCAGCACATTACGTCTGGGTTTGGGGCGTGTAGCTCGGTGTACGAGGGTGGCTAAAATGCACACACAGGCTTGATTTCTGAGACGACATATTACTACCAGAATAAAGTCCACGTATTCTTAGTCTGTGGAGGTCCGTCTGAGGCCTCCTAACAGTATGTACCGGATTCCTCATCAATCCACATTCTTTGAGAACATTTACAATCTAACCTCAGGAGTTCTGTTAAACGGTTTTGTTTAGAGGCCGGCCTTGATATCCAGGAGGTTGGCTCTACAACACTCTGGCACAACCTGTGTCGTCAGTGTCGATGATTCACTGTTTTACAAGAGACCTAGCAGTAAAATACTTGTCACCATTTAAGACCCCTTTTATATCAATGTCACTTTCCCATGCACCCCTAAAATCCCTGCGTCATTCGATGACTCTCTTCCACAACATCCTTTCTCCAATTAGTTCCGAGGGGATATGACTGGGTGTTGGGACCGACCGGCCATCACCCATATCGCCCCACTGCCACCTACAGAGAGGGGCATAAAGTAACCTTTCTGGGGGCAATGGTTTAGTATATGTAAAGGACATGGTTTTGACTTTGTTTCTGCCATTAAGCCTATATTATTTTATCATCTCCCAGTGTCTCAAACCCCAAGATTTTTCACCCTGTCTGGTACAACTAAACTCTGCCTTGGTGTAAATGGTAGGATTTTGTCCACGGGTAGTGGGCTCGGAACGTTTCCTTGGTGACACGTTCCCTGCTTCTTTTTGTTTCTTTTAGTGCAACGACCAATTCTACCACCGGTGTCACGTTGTATAGAGAGGACCCGAGGCACAGAGCAGTATTTGTGACGTCATACCTTTTAATATGAACAAAAAAACAACAGGCGAGCGTGCAAACATGAACTGGTGTGTACTACCGTTACACACACAAAGACCCACACACAGGTGGGAAAAACACTCTACTTAAATAGGCTCCCCAATTAGAGGCAATGCGCAGCTGCCTCTTATTGGGGAGCAGCCACAAAACTCAACATAGAGTTGTCCAGAGAGGACACTGGACACTAAACCTGAACATCATAAAGGTTTCCAGAGACCTCTCTGAACATAGATCATTACAACTGGTTAAAAAAAAAAAAAAAACACACCAAGATGTATTTATCTGATTTATATAAAAATGTTATCAGTTCCTCCCTTCGGTCCTGATCTTATCTCATTGTCTAGGCACAAGTTAAGACACTTTGTTTGTGATTATATTGGGATGCTTTATTTGAGATGTTTTATCCACAAAATACTTGCAATTTTGAAAATAACAATTAAATGAATAGATGGAGGGCAAGTAGGGAAGTTCGTTCATGGCTTGAAGATACAGTAGATAGGTGGGACAACCACATATCACAGTCATGGTAAGTACATTTGTCCTCAAAGTATCTATCATCAAGGTCAGAGCTAGTAAGTAGTACTAGTACTGGTATAGGGCATTTCACAGTAAAGATACAAACGTGACCGTACATGAACTTGACGATAGACCATTTTTATTGATCTTCACAATCAAAGTTAAACAGAGCAACCAACACCCATAGCTTTGTTCAGCATTGATTTGGGCTGGATATCAGATCACAACCCTGCTGTATGCCATGCTTCAGCTCAGTGTGTTCTTGATTACTTTTCATTTCACCGTACATCTAAAATGGAATCGGCCCGAAGGCTTCTAATCCTCGCTCATATGATTCCCAGCACGGCCAGATGAATGATTAGTCAGTCATTATATCATATGACAGTAATGATGGAGGTGGGGGAGGGGGGTCTACATGTCACCAAAATTACACAATTTGGATGATATGGGTGGATATTTGATTAGGATGGGATGCCTCAGTCGCGGTGAAACAGCCTGACGTGACATGTCATTCCCAAGGTGCGGCTGGCGCCTCTTCTAGCCCCAGGGGGAAGCTCGATCTGGGGCAACCCTGGGACCTTCATGGCCCGTCAGAAAGGCAGAAAGGCAACTGTCTTCCAGATCATTGGTCATAGCGTCTACACATCTGACCCGTAGTTGGGAATTCTCGGATTTGGGGAATTTTCTTGTGCGTTTTATGTCACCAGATGTCACGTGTTGTGATGGCTCGCCCACATGACCACATCTCAGGTCCAATCAGGTGTCTGGGTGAGTGAGGAGTCGAGAAAGATATACATATATATTTCTAATCTTTTGTTTCAACATTGAAAGTGCTGGGAATCTGTTTGGAACTGGACAAAGGTAAAATATATTTAAAGGATTGAAATAAGTATACAAATGTACTACTAGAATAGATATGGGAGGGTGTTTGTTGCTATGGTCAATTCTTAGTATTTAGATGACTCATACCAAACATTCCTAGCGTTTGATGATCGTTGGTGTTTACTTGATATTTTTGATACATATTAAATATGATATTAGATCTGGAGATTCCATACTCGCTGTGGAACATCCAATTGATTCTGACCTTGATAGAAATGTCTACCAATAGGATGCCCATATTAACTTGAGAGGTCGGCCTATGGAGTATGAAATTATCCTAATCATCATTATTCCAATTATTTTTCACATTCCTAATCTGTCACAAAGGATTACAAATTATTGTAACTGAGGGGAAAACAAGGTGAGTGTTAATTCTAAGAAATTAGAGCCGTTTTTGTGATGACATGAGTTTCACCTCTGTGTAAAGTTTGTGGTTGTATTGGAAACAGAAATTACCCAATAGATATATTAATACAAAATGACTAGTTTCATAAATGTATATGAATAATTTATCAGGCAACATCTTCTTTTTGTTTCAGTATTGAAGTTTGTCTGATTCCATCGTCTTTAAAGTGTAAATGAGAATGTTTTGCTATTCATGATAAGGGGATTAAGGCCATACAGTTAGATTTTGCTCCCTTCTACTAACTCGATGGTTTCAGACATAGCTACGTAGCTATGACCAATGCATTTGCAGCTGTGATGTTGCCCTAGTGAAATCTATCTCTGTAGAAGTAAATACCAAGTGCTTTTGTCATAAAATGAATCCAATCAGCCCATGATATATTGAACTTGATCAACATAAGAGTACGTTCACATTTGATGAGCCATTTTATGACAGAATCATTGGAGTGTTATCAACCAATGTATTGTGGGTGGAAACACCGGATTGATGAGCAATGCGTTCTTTCTGCATGTTGCAACTGCATTGTCCTCCGGAATACCGTAGCCGTGTCCACATCCAAAATCGCCACAAGTGTCGTTGCTCGATGCACAGTGGTGCTTTAAGCAGCCACGTGTGTGATTCACATTGTTTTGCCCTTATAATTCCCCTCCTTGAGCAGGGTTGATCGGAGGAGAGAAGACAGTCTAGTTCTAGCCAGGCTAGTTCAGGGCACCAGGGCTAGCCTTCCTAGCGATCTCCTTTGCCTGAGCTTGGGGGAGAAGGCACAATGCAAAGGACCCTCGGCTCTTGGTTATAATTTAGGCTGAGGACAACTAATCTGAGTTGACAGTTTTACAGACAGATATCGGGCCAAGTGGGAGGGGTGAGGGTATTACCTTGCCAGACATGTGCTGTAACAAAACGGTCCTCAGGAGCTGCACACATGTAAGAGCAAGCACAACCTTCCATCTTCTACTGGATTTTCACCAGCCCTCTGTTCTAATAATACTGGGCTTGGCACATGCATGCCGTGTGCAAGCAAAGAGTATTGGCTTAAAGAGTCAGTGCCTATTGGAACAGTAGGGTCTGGCTCCAGCAGATACCTTCTCAGGATACAGACGCTGTGAGACATATGAGCTCAGACAGGTCGAATGGTGCCAGAGAGGATGGTGCGTTACCGCCACCAACAACACAACGGGTGAAATTACATGTAGAATTAGAAGCTAGGTACTAGCTAATGTGCACTATAGCTAGCCTGCTAGTGTGTACTAGTTAGCTAGTAAGTGTGTGTACTAACTTGCTAGCTACTGTATACTATATAGCTTGTGTGTACTTGCTAGCTAGGGTGTACTTGCTAGCTAGGGTGTAATAGATAGCTAGGGTGTACTTGCTAGCTAGGGTGTAATAGATAGCTAGGGTGTACTAGCTAGCTATGGTGTACTAGCTAGCTAGGGTGTACTAGCTAGCTAGGGTGTACATGCTAGCTAGGGTGTACTTGATAGCTATGGTGTACTAGCTAGTTGCACAAGCAACAGTGTGCCCTGGACCAGAGCTAATAGGCTGACTGGTATGCGCATAGCACACTGACGCCATGGATCAGAGCTACTGACTCAAGAAGTGGACATTGCCCTGCATAGGGTGTTGTCTTTCACATGGGACGTTAAACTGGTGTCCTGACTCTCTGTAGTCATTAAAAATCCCATGGCACTTATCGCAAGAGTAGGGGTGTTAACCCCGGTTACCTGGCTAAATTCCCAACCTGGCCCCATTTCCATCATGGCCACCACCTAATCATCCCACTCATTCCTGATTGCTGGATGCTTCTCTTGCTGTGGTATTGTCCCAAACGCTCACACAGACAGAAATAATGAAAGTGACAGTATCCTTTGACTACACACCCTTTGAGTCAAAGGCAAGCAGTGATTAAAACTATTTGTGTGGAAATGCGTTGGATGACATGGACAATGTATTTAAGTAGCATGCCTGGCAACCACACCATCCCTCAACTCAAAATTAAGAAAATGAATTGAGTTTGATAATAAACCAGAGGAGTCCACTTTCATAAATATGCCCTTATTATATCAAGAGGGACAGAACAACATAGATAGATAGATAGATAGATAGATAGATAGATAGATAGATAGATAGATAGATAGATAGATAGATAGATAGATAGATAGATAGATAGATAGATAGATAGATAGATAGATAGATAGATAGATAGATAGATAGATAGATAGATAGATAGATAGATAGATAGATAGATAGATAGATAGGTACTTTATTGATCCCCGGGGGGGAAATTTCATTGTCAAGCAGCTACAACAAAACACAGGGCAGGTGCAAAATGCCACAACGAAAGTACACAAAAGACAGATACACGGTACATGATACATAGAGCGGCAGTATGAAAAAGTATAGAAATACAAGATATCTGGAGTGCAAAAAAAAAGCTATAAAAGGACATTGCATAGTATGAGTGGTTGGCTGAATATGTACACTATACATTGGTGGATGTTGGATGGTTAACTATACTATACAGGTCGATGGCAGAGAAATACTTCAGTAGCTAAAAATGCGTATGATATGAGCGAGGGTAATAATAGTTTACTTAATAGACAGACTGGGTAAATTAACAGGTAAGTGAAAATTTTGCATGGTTAAATTAGTTAAATTAGCTGTACAGTTAGGTATACAGTTATATTTACAGATAAGTGAATACTTGCATGTTTACACAAACTGTACAGGTAAATGACAGGAAGAGATACTTTAATAGCTAAATGTGTGTATGATATCATTTGGGGTAATAATAGTAATTCCCTTAATACAGTCCTTAGTGCGCAGGGTTTAATTACAGACAACTGCACTTATTGCACATTCGATATACTAAAAGCAATGAGAAAAGGTGCAACTGGCAGGATACTAATATGCATTCCTGAGTGAATGCCTACGTCCAATAATTACTTACAATATTGCATGTGATATAATATAACAACTGTACATGAGTATGTATATACAGACCTGTATGAATAAATAGGTCCTGAGTGGATGAGTGCTGACGGACCAGAGTTACTCACGGATGGATGCATAATTGTTAAACTACGTCCTAGCACCCCAACAGTTCCAGATCTATGTTGCCGACGGCACGGCACCCCGGTGAGGCATTATATAGTCTCATAGCCGCCGGCAGGAAGGACCTCCTGTAGCGCTCTCTGGCACACCGTGGTGGGATCAGTCTGTGACTGAAAGTGCTCCTCTGCGTCATAACCATAGTGTGCAGAGGGTGGGTGACGTTGTCCATGATGGCCAGCAGTTTGGCCAGGATCCGTCTCTCCGCCACCTCCTCTAGAGTGTCAAGGCTCATCCCCAGGACAGAGCTAGCCTTCCTGATCAGCTTATTTACCCGAGAAGCATCACCGGCTTTGATGTTTGCTCCCCAGCACACCACTGCAAAAAAGATGGCACTGGCCACCACAGACTGGTAGAAGGTATGCAGTAGTTTACTGCACACGTTGAAGGACCTGAGCCTCCTCAGAAAGTAGAGTCGGCTCTGGCCCTTTTTGTACAGGGCCCCGGTGTTACCAGCCCATTCCATGTACTACATGTACTACATTAATATTTTTATTCGGTGTACCTGATTTAGAAAAATCTGATTTAGAAAAATTTAGAAAAATCAAGACATCAATATTCTTGTAATGCCTTTTGTATGAAAAATCTTAAATTACAGCTCAATTTGAGCAAATCCTGCGATTAACTAGATTTAAAAAAGAAAATGCAATCTCTAATCATAATACAGTATTATGCCATATAATTTGACAATTACTGATATCCATTATAATGGCTGCCTGCATACATAATGTTATGTCATGCTAATGACATCCTTTTCAGCCTGATGACTAGGTGAGGTGTGACTATAAAATATTTACTGTGGTGGAACATGCATGATAGCTTTCACTGCTAATAGAGGAGATTATGATATAACTGTCACAGTTAATCTTGGACCATAAAGGGTAAAGCTAGGTGTTTTGTGAAACAATGACACCATACGGTAGGCTTACATTCCCAGTTATGCTAAACTCTTCCACCTACAGACATTGATGGTGCAAATCTCACTTGTGAATAGGGTAAAGGTAAAAGCAGTGCCATCTATCTCTGTCATATTTCTGTATATCGTGACAGCCTTGTAGCGTTTCCAAAAGTTCTGTATTGAACTTCTGTCACAGTACGTATCTAGCGTCTGTGAAAGTTCAATGAATGACTGACCTCCTGGTTTCTGTCAGGACATATTTCTCAGACATTTGGAGATGGACGATTTCCATATTCACTGTAATGCTGTTAAATATGTGCCAGAGGGTGCTGCTGATAAGGCTGTCAACATTTTAAGTAGGCTCTGCATGGGATATTCAGTGAAGCTTCTGCTAGCCCAGTCTGCATCTTTTCATTATCATTTCTCTGATGCAGCAATCTCCTCAAAGCAGAGACCAAGGGCGCAACCCAAATGGCACCCTATTCTCAACAATAGTGCACTACTTTTGATCAGAACCCTATGGGCCCTGGTCAAAAGTAGTGCACTTTATAGGGAATAGGGTGCCATTTGGGATACATCCCAATTTCGTACCACATAATGATTGAGCATTGTGACATCGAATACAACCTTATATTTGCGGCCCAAACTTCACAAGTCTGAGGCACTAATGCACTCTTTAATTTAAGACAGCGCCTCTATGTGTGTTGTTTGAGCACAAACCCTCTGTACAATTTCCTGATAATGAAATAATATATAGACATAAGAAGACTAGTATTATAATCTCTCTACAACAAATCGGGCAGGAGTTCCGCACGAGAGTACTTTATATGGGAGATAAATGTCTGACAATCATTCATCTGTATTGACGTGTTCATTTGGAAATAATCCGTTGAGCATCTTGACTCAATTGAACAACACTGTATCTGTTGTAACAGCACATCACTTTGTCTTCAAGTCTTGTCTGTACCATCGTTTTGATTGAAGCTCCCACTGTGGCCGTGTTGGGCTTTATTATCATGTCAAAAGATAATTGCCTTCTAAAGCTTCATTCCACTTGAAGACAGGCATTAGATTTTGTTCAACACTCCTTACCCAATTAGAATAACGCCTATAGAGCAATACTTGTTACTTCTTGTGTAACAGCGGACACATTTAGATTAACAAGTACTTTTTAAAGATAGAGGAACATTTGCTATTGTTACCTCTCACAGTCAAGTGCGAAGATGAACATAAAAATTGTATTTGAATGCACAACCGATACTCACATTTCTGGTATCAGCAAATGAAACACAACCCTTGGTCTTTGAGGTTTTACTAGCTCATGCAGGGTTTTCTACCTATCTATAAGAGGCAGAAATACAGAATACACAGGTTCCTGTCTTCAGGTTCAAGACAGAAATGTAGCTATCACAGATAGTAACTGATGAGGGAGTCAGTCTGGTAGTCAGCAGATGCTGTAATGTATTTCAAGTCATATCCCTTGAATGGCAACCATTTTTTGTGTAATGATAAAGACATTTGCATTATTGCAGTAGTTTGTTTTAGTCTTCAGGGATCTATTCAAGGACACTTTCAGCCTCTTCCTGCCTCTCACAGCCACTAGGGGGAGCAGTCAGTAGGAGAAAAAAAATAGAATACAGTAACCATGCCTGTCTGAGCCCAAACCTAGGCCTGCTTCAGTATATTTCTGTGGTGGTAAAAACTGTGATTTGGATGTCAGCCTGGTGTATTTGGGACTAAACTCTGTCTAGAATATATGATTTGTTTTCCTAGTCCTGAACATACCAGCCTACAAACCCAGGTGTGTATGCTAATCACATGCACTCCTCCTGCTGTGGTGCGTTGGGGTCCCTATTGCTTTAAGTCTCTCCTGACAGACAAGATTTGGTTCCGGGTGTGTAAATTATTATTGTTTTTACCCCAGTGGGAGGTGTGGCTGATCCAGCCTCATTGATAAGGAAGAAGTGATTCTGTGAACAATAGTCTGTCTCACTCTCAGTCGTCCCTCTCTGTCCCCGAGCAGAATGTGACACTGAGGAGCCAATGAGGGTTCTAATGAGAGCCAATGAGGGTTCTAAGGGTTCTCCTCTGTGTCTAATGAGACACAGAGGAGCCCTATTGACAGACTATTGTTCACAGAATCACTCCTTCCTTGTGGGGACAACGTCATCGATGCACTTATTGATGAAGCCAGTGACTAATGTGGTACTCCTAAAATGCCATCAGAAGAATCCCGGAACATATTCCAGTCTGTGCTAGCAAAACAGTCCTGTAGCTTAGCATTTGCTTCATCTGACCACTTTCTTATTGACCGAGTCACTGGTACTTCCTGCTTTAGTTTTTGCTTGTAAGCAGGAATCAGGAGGATAAAACTATGGTCAGATTTGCCAAACAAGTCCCAGACTTATATGGAGAAAAGTTACAACAGATTTGGAATCTGAAAGAACATATTTCTGGTCTAGAAGTGCCCAGGGGGAAGGGTGTAGGGCTAGGGGTCCAGAGCAATACATGCTGTGGTTACAGTCAGTGTCTCATTAGAAGCCTCCGATTGGCTCCTCGGTGTCTCATTAGAACCCTCCCATGGGCTCCTCAGTGTCTCATTAGAACCCTCCCATGGGAATGTCAGCGTTGACAGTCCATAAGATGAACATGATAGTTTTAAGCAAAGCTATTACATGTTTGTATACAAACAATGAGGTAAAACAACCTTATATTTTGGGGTTATGATGGAGTAAGACTAGTCTCTCTAGACAAACGGGTTGCCTCCCACAATGCACCAATGCTCCAGCTTACACGTCTGTAGAAGTATTTTATAATAATAATAATAATAAGTTACAGCATCAGTTGGGACAGAGACACGGGTGACATCACTGCCGTATCCGCTTGTTGCCCTAGCTAAACATGAGCACAATTCCCTCCCGCATTTCACGCCACATCGACCCAAACTCGTAATTTGTTGGGAGAGTTGCCTGTCTGAAGAGGACTCTCCCCAGATTTTTCTCTCAAAATGTTCAAGAGGATCCAACATCCTCCCCAGAACAACTCCAAGATGTTCTTATAAATGCTCCAAGATGACAGATTTCCAACACTAGGGTTAGATGGTTGTACTAAGCTCATGGGGCATTTATAAGTTATACTCACATGAATCAATCAATATACAGTATATCATTAATT
This sequence comes from Thymallus thymallus, assembly GCA_023634145.1. Classification (NCBI taxonomy): domain Eukaryota; kingdom Metazoa; phylum Chordata; class Actinopteri; order Salmoniformes; family Salmonidae; genus Thymallus; species Thymallus thymallus. The sequence continues at coordinate 5,589,332 of CM042407.1, read as the reverse complement.
GAAATCACAGTAAATATTGGCGATGGCACCTTTAAAGGACAATTCCACAATTTTTCAACGTCATTTTAATTATTTCCAGCACAATAACACAGTCTACATACATTAAAACGCCACATTTCTACATTTTGTTGAAACAAATTTAAAGCTAAAACATTTTTAAAACATTTTCAAACGCTGTGAGATTCACACTGACGTGGGAAGCAATAAAAAACTCTCCCTCGTGCTAGAAACTTGTTGCAGGTTTTGAAAATCAGTTTTTCTTATTTTGAATACTACGCTGTGCTGTCACAGAGAAGCATTTTTGATGACCTTTCTTCTTGCGGTGACACATGGCTGGGGAAGGTCGGCCAGTGACAGTGACACAGGCCAGTGTTACCCCTAAATCTTCTGTAGCATTGCACCCAAGCTAAATGCAGGGCTGCAGACACACATTGAAGCCATGGGGGATAACAGAGTGAGATGGAGGCCCCATCCTACTTATGTAATGTTAGGGGGAACTGGCACACATTATGCATACTGTATATACTGTGCTATATGAGCACTGAGCAGTCAGGCTACACACTGGCAGTGGATGTGGTGAGTTTTCCCTATAAAAGCACTTTTAGCACCTATAAAAGAGCTATATTAATTATTATTAGTAGTAATATTATTGCTTAATCAACACAACTCTGCTGTGCTAATGCATACCATTCATATACTGTATACTGTGTTTTCATCGCCGTATCACATGTTATTTCTGAAGCAGTGGCATGAGTCCTAGAAAATATAGCCTGATGGTATAGTATTTTTATGTGGGCCATATAATGTACAGTTAATAATAATGGAAAAGCTTGAGCACATTAGGGATACAGGTGTGGTTCCTGAGTTAATGAAGCAATTAACATCCCATCATGCTTAGGGTCACGAACAAAATGTTGGCTACTATGGCTATGCCCCCATAGGATGACAATCTCCCCATCCACAAGGCACATGTGGTCACTGAATGGTTTGATGAGCATGAAAATTATGTAAACCATATGCCATGGACGTCAGTCACCAGATCTCAACACATATGAACACTTATGGGAGATTCTGGAGCGGCGCCTGAGACAGCTTTTTCAACCACCATCAACAGAACACCAAATGATGGAATTTCTCGTGGAAGAATGGTGTTGCATCCCTCCAATAGAGTTCCAGACTCTTGTAGAATCTATGCCAAGGTGCATTGAAGCTGTTCTGGCTCGTGGTGGCCCAACACCCTATTAACACACTTTATGTTGGCGTTTCCTTTATTTTGGCAGTTACCTGTAGTTCATTGCACAAGGAGAGCGAGGTCTTTGCCACCTCCAGTGTATAGCAAGTTCAGTTCATTCCTTAATAGAGGTGATTTATTTGGAAAAAAGTAGTTCCTCTCTTTTCATATTCTGTTTGAATGGACTGTCTACCCTGAGTGTGTGGGGGGGAGCAGCTTGTTTCTGCTAATACCTGTGTCATCCTTTTTCATCCTCTCCTCCCTTTATTGGTCCTATTTTGTCTATTCTTGTGTGCAGTGCATTGTGGGTTATGGCTGAGGAGGGTTTTTGAGAGGAGGGGAGAAAAGAACCCATACCCCAATGCAGTTGCCCTGAAATCTCACATGAGCAACAGTGTCGTTAATAAACACTGTCACTTCCTGTTACACTACAGTCTTTTATCTACTGGCAGGAGTAGTGATGTGACTAATACGATAGATCATGGCCCTCGATCTGGCCAGGCCCCTTGAGCTCAGCCTAGAACAGCCTACACTATGCTAATTGTCAGCCAGGTTTTAAGATTGAAGGCAATAAGGTGGCTATTTGATTTCCATTATTTTTTTAAACATTTTGTGAAATACTGTATGTGGCATTCAATGCTTAATTGATCTACATCGATCCCAACAATTAGAATATCACAGCAAAATGATCAGGAAAAAGCCTTCTCATTGGCTCACATCGAATGGTGCAGAGTAGACCACCAATAGAATACACCGTCAAAATCCACCTTCAGTCATGCCACAGCGATAATAAATAATAACGCCTACAGAGATAATCAAGCCTACTGACTGTTATCTCCCTGTTTGGCTTGTGTCCTCATCAGTCCAGATGTCTCATTACTTTATTTATAATTAATTTTTGAGGAGCGAGCCTGAACTATTTTCATTAGGTTTACTGGTAATGAATTAAAAGGAATGAACTGCTCTCTCTCTCAGTGATATGGGATGCCATAGCTGTAGACCGCCATGGGAGATACTTACTGGAGAAACATTTGAGAGATTCCCTGTCAAAAGTGCTGTAAATGACGCAATACAGATGGCGTTGTTTGATATATCTTCATCATTTAATCAAGAAAGGTCTGTGTTTACATGCACAATACCCCTCAACTTCTGCCATGTGTTTTGGGCAATGAGCCCAGAAACGGCTGTGTCATCAAACCCAAGAAGGATTCACAAATTGGTGCAGATTATACACAGCCATATTATAAAAACTGATGGTGTTCTCTGTGTACTGGTATATCCTAGTTTACATCACAGATTAGTATTGCAGTATCAAGTAATTGGTTAAAACAACATCTTAAAGAGCCAGTGTTAATAACTATTGTCTCTTGATATTCCTAAATTGCCTACATTGAGCCACTGAATAGGCTGATAGCAGATAGATTACTTTCTTGCAATAGTAAGCTTGTTCAAACACAATAGTATTCCTATCAGGTAAGGATAGAAAAAACATTTCCCCAGTTTCAAAGTAATTAACAAAAGAGCCTGTGGTCTCTTACATTTTGATTTATAATCTCAATTTAAAAATGTTTGTTTTATCAAGACAGTCATTTAGTGAGAAGGGGCATGTTTGGGTTCTTTGGTAAGGAGAAAAGAGATGATAGCCCTAGGTTAAGTCTGGGTCTGGTTGGAAATGTGTTGTTGCAACCTCATAGCAGAGTTAACACAGTCCTGACTCTCTATGTCCATGAAAACAGCATAGAGGAAGATAAATAGTTATGAATCAAGGTCACTTTGCTGTTTACAGGCACTGAGGGTGGCTGTAACAACCCCTCACTAGAAATGAAGTGACTATTTTACAACAATAGTGACATTTGCAGATGAAATTGTTACATTACTTGACTCCCAGTCCAAGGTGATTTAATGTAATTGGGATTTGGTGTAAATTGGTGTGGTTACATGTATACTGTATACAGAACGTCAGTTTCAACACACAAATGAGAGAGAATGGGAAAAACACAATTTCGGTAGCAGTTTGACCAGGCGTTAAGCATGGTTAAATTTAACAGCTACCAACAAAGAACGGGCCAGAAGCCCTTTAGCGGAATGCCTGACCCACTTTCTACATCACACTTCACGAGAGATAGTGTTCCCAATAACAACACGGAAAACACGCAAACTACAAATAACGTTACAACAATAGATGGAATGGGATTATCATATTCTAAGTGGAAGCTCATTCAAATGTATGGGCCATCCAGCAGAAACGACCCCTAGCCCCAACCCCCGACCCTGACTTGTTTTTTTAGACAGAGGCTGGAGGTTCAAATCTGGACACAGGTATGAAGCGTAGTTGTGTTTGATATTAAATACTATGCTGGTCAGTGTGTCAAGACAACCAGAGAGAGTGGATGCCACACAAAAGGTTTCTAAAGGGCAGTGGTGATGGCTGGTAGAGAGCAATATGGGGTTGTATGAAAATAAAACGACCAGCATTTGCAAATGAAGTGTTACTTTGATATATTATCAGCAGGATGCTGAGTGAATTCTGCACAATGAACTGCAGTGGTTACGGAGCAGAAAGCTTAGAGCAAACAAAGATGGCCAAAGGCAGTGGTAATGGCTGGGAGGGAGTGATAAGGGGTAACTTCCACTTACTGTAGCATACTCCACTGTCCATAGAACAGGAAAATATTTTCATTTATGAAAACATGACCAATTTCAACATGTTTCTTGTACACTCACTGATGAAGAAAGAAACGACAAATAGTTGATTTAATGTTTGTACAGCAATGCCTCATTCTTTTTGCATAGCTTCCCTTGGGTCTTAAAATGGGCTTTGTAGGTCCTTTGGGGGGGAGAGAGGGAGAGAGGGAGAGAGAGAGAGAGAGAGATATTTTGGTGCTTAGTGTGTCCTGACAGTGCACCTTGCACAGGTTCATTAACCCCACAGTGTCATGCATTTCACCAAGACATCAGATTGGGATTATGTCTGTCCACTTGCTTATAACCTGGAATAGTGTCTCATGCAATACGGACTGGGCTGGAAGATTGGGAGCAGCACTGATTGGCTGTTATCATAGAACTCATCCATGTTCCCTCTTGCCTATCTATTCATCTTTTTATCTCTCATTCTTCTGCTCACACAGGCACAGGTATGCAGCACACAGACACACGCACATGCATACATACACTCACGTGCAAATGTGTGTGTGAACTTGATTTATTTTTGCATCATTGACTCACGTCCGCACATCTGTTTAATAACTCATTTTCTAATTCTGCCTATCTCTCCGAGTCTCCACCCTTACCACTGAACCGTACAGCCTGCTGACACCAATTTGAGTCAAAGCATGATACACTGACCCTTGATAACTCCATTTTTTATTCAACTCACCCACTTCACTGTCGCTCACAGCCGCAAGTTATCGAGGTGATGACACGTTTCAGTCTCTCAATCCCTTGATCAAAGACCCATATGACTCATTAAAACTGAACCTAATTGTGCATCCTGCTGATAATATATCAAAGTAACACTTCATTTGCAAATGCTGGTCGTTTTATTTTCATACAACCCCATATTGCTCTCTACCAGCCATCACCACTGCCCTTTAGAAACCTTTTGTGTGGCAGCCACTCTCTCTGGTTGTCTTCTCAAACATCCTTTCTGAATTTTAAAGTAATCCAAGGAGTAATCATCTTGTTTTTCAAAAGTATCTGTAATATGATTACAATATTTTAGCTGTTAACATAACTGATTACAGCAATTTGTTTCCTAATCAGATTACATGTTAGTGATTACATGTAATCAGTTACTCCCCAACCCTGCTCGAAATTCATAGCCAATTGTGGAGGTGATGCATTTGCTGTCTCCATGAAATTTGAGCTTCAGAGCAGTCCTGTGAAATATGATTATAAGATGTTAGCAAGGCTGCTGAACTCATTTTTAGACTTTGGCTTTAAAGCACTTTCCAGCACTGGTGTACTGAAAACCCCCTCTTGTGGAGAAGTCTGTCTGACATGCCGGATGTTAAAGGTCTTTTAAGAACGGTAAAAGTACAGTGGCAAGTGTATGATTGAGTTGAGATATACTTGGGATGGTCACTAATTTCATGTGTTAGTTGTAAAACTTTTCTTATTGATTAATCTGATCCTACTTGTAACATCTAAGAAGACTGTCCTGATTAGAGTTTGAGAGGTACTTCCCCTTGTTTTATAAGCTCACATGAAGATGATCCGATAAATCTATTCAAGCAGATTGAAGTCAATTCCAGCCATTTCAGTACATGGCGAGAATGAAACCCAATTATTTTCGTATAGACAATTTCCTTCATGTAAACTGAAATTAAAACTGGAATCCAAATGAAATGGACCCAACGTGAATGGTTATTGTTGGTTATTATCAGCCACTTTTGATAAAAATTTGATTAGTTGATTGATTGATTGACCTAACCTTTCTGGGTATGTTTCCTTGTTGTGTTGTAGGTGACTGGCTGGCTACTGTACCCTCACACTCCTCCCATTCCTGAAGAAACCCTCTTCACGACCACACTCCTCCTCTCTTCACCTCCACTCCTAGTATGGAACCCAACAAAGTCCAGCCAGAGGGTGGCCTCAATGTCACCCTCACCATCCGCCTCCTCATGCACGGCAAAGTAAGCAGTCTCTAGTCTTCATATCTCACTGCTTAAGGAAGAGAAACCTAGTTAATGCTTGATACATGCCTGACTTACAGTAGCTTACCCCAAACATGGAATCATGACATGAAGAGAACGTTTTCCTTTTCAGACCTTTTCTGCAATACAAAACTCCAAACATCATGCGGCCGTTGGAGATGTGGGTGTGGCTAGTGGGTCTGGTTAGGTGTGATGTAATTGATGTTTGTACGATCCTTGAATTTGTATGTGTATGTTTTGTATCGTTTATAAAAGATAAAATCCAATCTAAAAATTAAAATAAACGACACACATAAATTCAAATAAGAAATAGTAATCGCTTGCACTATAATGGTATCTCACAACCAAACAGAAGCTAGATGGAAATGTTGTTGGAATGTTTGCTGTTGTTACCTGGCAAGCTGACTGCCGGTGACTCAGCTGCTGTCCTTCTGGGTGAGGCTGAGTGCATGTGACCTTGAGCACCATGGAGGAGAGGTGAGAGAGTGTTAGCGCTCAAAGCCAACATTGCCCAGGCGTCCCTAGTCGTACTGTACCAGACCAAGATGATAGAGAGTAATTGCATGAGTATTTTAGTTTGACAACAATTAGATTGGGTAGCTGTTCGACCTTTGCAAGTACATTGCTATTCTCACTTGGGCTCTTTGCTAGTGAATATGAAGTGATGCCTCAAAAAGCTGTGGTAATGCCTTTATATTAAGGTATACTCAATATTTTAAGTCATTTACGCATTTATCAAAACTATTTTAAATGATGTATTATTGATTTATAAGATAATGAATAAGGCGTTTCATCATTAGTATGTTCACAATTGGTAAATTATTTATAATGTACTTATAAACCAGCTATAAAGGAGTTATTGTCAACTATTTGTATTATTAGGCATTTGCTAATGATTGATTAACGGTTTGACTTTACATATTTATGAATGTATTTATAATATTTCATAAATGGGATATTTATTAATTGGTAATGAGTGCATTTGTAAATGTTAGTACATGCACATACTAATACCTAAGTTGATGATTCATGTAGATCCTTATAAACTATTAACTAATTATTCATCAACTATTTTGCAGCCCCGTAATCTGCACTATATACACTGAGTATACCAAACATATAGCCGCCAATGCTACGCCCTTGGGGCGTCTACATTTTAACACATAAATCTATTTAATATACACCATCACAAATAAATTAATTGTTCATTTAAGCTAGTCTAAAGAAGAATTATGATATTAAGAAAATGTATTTTCAAAAGAACAGAATATCATATTTTTTGTTTAATTATGTTACTTGAAGTTCACTCCTACGGACAAAGGATATGTACCCCAATCCAGGGATGGAAGGTGTCGCTGTACTCCTAACTTTCCCATTATCCAAGCCGCAAAATCGAGAAGATTGAAGTACTGCTCGTTTTTAATTAAACTGCCTTTTTTTCCAGCATACTAGGCTAGCGTGGAGCATCAGGTACTGTCTACTAATGTGGCCTGCTTTTGGGGAGTAGCAAGTAATTTATGAACTCTTATTAACGTATATATAGTGCACAATAGTTTATTCATAATTACTAAATGGTTTATAAGTGGTTTATAAGGATCTACATGAATCATCAACTGAGGTATTTGTAAGGGCATGCACTCACATTTACAAATGCACATAAGCAAACAATAAAATGCAAATCCACTAGGTGGCACTTCTCGTGGGCGCTTATTTTAATGCAGGGAAACAGAAATCAGTTTGACCAAATTGTTACCAACAATGTCACATCTGTAACAAGAGGCAACACAACTCTAGATCACCTTTACTACACTCACAGAAATGCATACAAAGCTCTCTCTCTCGCCCTCCCTTGGCATATCTGACCATGTCTCTAAACTTACAAGCAAAAAGTCAAACAGGAAGTACCAGTGACTCGCTCAATACGGAAGTGGTCCGATGAAGCGGATGCTAAGCTACAGGACTGTTTCTCTAGCACAGACTGGAATATGTTCCGGGATTCATCCGATAACATTGAGGAGTTTACCACGTCAGTCACCGGCTTCATTAGTAAGTGCATCGACGATGTCGTCCCCACAGTGACCGTACGTAGATATCCCAACCAGAAGCCATGGATAACAGGCAACATTCGCACTGAGCTAAAGGCTAGATCGGGACACTAATCAGCTACCTTGTTGGATGTGGCAAGGCTGGCAAACTATCACGAATTACAAAGCTAAACCCAGTTGCGAGCTGCCCAATGACATGAGCCTATCAGATGAACTACACTGAACAAAAATATGAATGCAACATGCAACAATTTTTAAGATTTTACTGAGTTACAGTTAATATAAGGAAATCATTCAATTGAAATAAATGTATTAGGCCCTAATCTATGGATTTCACATGACTGGAAATACAGATATGCATCTGTTGGTCACAGATACCTTCAAAAAAAGGTAGAGGCTTGGATCAGAAAACCAGTCAGTATCTGGTGTGAACACCGTTTGTCTCATGCAGAGCAAAACATTTCCTTTGCATTGAGTTGATCAGGCTGTTGATTGTGGCCTGTGGAATGTTGTCCCGGTCCTCTTCAATGGCTGTGCGAAGTTGCTGGATATTGGCGGGAACTGGAACACGATGTCGTACATGAGTATAAAGGCCATGGAAGAACTGGGACATTTTCAGCTTCCAGGAATTGTGCACAGATCCTTGTGATATGGGGCCATGCATTATTGAAACATGAGGTGATGGCGTGGATCAATGGCACAACAATGGGCCCAAGGATCTCATTGCGGTATCTCTGTGCATTCAAATTGCATTGATAAAATGCAATCGTGTTCGTTGTCCGTAGCTTATGCCTGCCCATACCATAACCCTACCGCCACCATGGGGCACTCTGTTCACAAAGTTGAATCAGCAAACCACTCGTCCACACAACGCCATACACGCTATCTGCCATCTGCCCGGTACAGTTGAAAAATTTGAAAATGTCCTGGGCTGGTGTGGTTACACATCGTCTGCGGGTGTGAGGCCGGTTAGACGTACTGCCAAATTCTCTAAAACAACGTTGGCCCATTGAACATTGGACGTTGAACATTCAATTATCTGGCAACAGCTCTGGTGGACATTCTTGAAGTCAGCATGCCAATTGCATCCTCCCTCAAAACTTGAGACATCTGTGGCATTGTTTTGCATAAGATGTACATGTGCAATCATCATGCTGTTTAATCATTTTCTTGATATGCCACACCTGTCAGATGGATGGATTATCTTGGCAAAGGAGAAATGTTCACTAACCGGGATGTAAAGAAATTTGTGCACATTTGAGAGAGATACGTTTTTTTTGGTGTGTATGGAACATTTCTGGGTTCTTTTATTTCAGCTCATGAAACATGGGACCAACAATTTACATGTTGCGTTTATATTTTTGTTCAGTATAAATATCTTCTATGCTCGCTTTGAGGTGAGCAACACTGAACTATGCATGCGAGCAATAGCAATTCCGGGCGACTCTGCAAACTCTACGTAAACTCAGGACGCGTACTCAGAGCATGTGCTGAAAAGTTGGCGGGTGTCTTCACTTTTTCACATTTTCAACCTCTCCCTGACCTAGTCTGTAATACCTACAGTACATGATTCAAGCAGACCACCATAGTCCCTGTGCTCAAGAACGGCAAGGTAACCTGTATAAATGACTATCGCCCATAGCACTCACATCTGCAGCCATGAAATGTTTTGAAAGGATGGTCATGGCTCACATCAACACTATCATCCAAGACACTCTGGACCCACTCCAATTTGCATACCGCCCCAACAGGTCCACAGATGACACAATCTCTATTGTACTCCACAATGCCATCTTCTACCTAGAGAAGAGGACTATGTGACAATGCTGTTCATTAACTACAGCCAAGTGTTCAACACCATAGTGCCCTCCAATAAATGATGTATTAAGGAACCTTAATACAAAGTGTTACCAAAGCGGTATCAATAACCTTATTGTTAGCATTGAGATTTACCCTAAAATGTTAATAACATCTAATATTTTATGTTTATGTTCCCTTATTTTCTTTAGGAGGTTGGAAGTATTATTGGCAAGGTATGCAAGAGTTTGTGTTTTATCACGTACTTGTACACAATCATAAGAATAACAGTTACCTGATGCACTGTATCAGAGAAAATATAATTACTTGAGATTACTGTAAACATTTCAATGTTTTTCTTCCAGAAAGGGGAAACAGTGAAGAAAATGCGTGAGGAGGTGCGTTATCAATCCGTCTTTTATTCCATTATACACTTTCGTCATGAGAGTTAGAATCAGTTCCAGGGGTGCTCATAATGACGTCTGTTATTATTCACAGAGTGGAGCGCGAATCAACATCTCCGAGGGCAACTGCCCCGAGAGAATCGTCACTATCACCGGCCCAACAGACGCCATCTTTAAGGCCTTTGCCATGATTGCCTATAAATTTGAGGAGGTATCATCATTTCTCTTCTCCTAAGTAACCTCTTGTATATTCAGAGGCAGGAGTGCTACCACTGCCTGGGTGAGAACAAATAGAGAGTACTTTAGATGGTGCTCTCTCTTTAGACTAATTCAAGGCACTCTTCAAATTTGTGAAAATATAAAATGTCTTAATTAGTTTGGCATACTAACAGGGATTAATAAAAACATGTCACAATTTGTTTTTACTACTGTAGGTCAGGCTCTGATGAAGGTGTCTTAGCCGGTATGTGAAATATGGTGGAATATGGTGGAAAATTACAGACTCTGTTATGCACATGCGCTGTATGAGCCTTAAACCTGTACATTTCCACTAAGAAGCTGGTGTTTTTCCACTCTGCCTCTGTTCAACTTAGTCACATGGCCAAAGACAAAGGGCCATGTGAGAGTTACCAGTTTTTGGTCCGTCCTGTTATTTTCGCATCTTTCAAGGGCACATTTTTTGTTCCCACCATGATGTCACACACCTGCTAAACTGCCAGGTTTATAAAATCTGATACCCAACTCTTGTTCGTTGGGCTCTTGATTGCACCTTTCGAGTGGTTGTCAACCACTCCAGTATTGCAATTCTTATAATAAAATAAGTTGTTTTGAAGAATCTACAGTCTCCTCCTTTCTGATTAGAATTTCAATGACAGAAGCCAAACAATTTGCCAGGTGTTTTTTTTTATCCCTGTGGGTATGCCAATTGGATAAAGGCATTTAACATATAGGCAAATTATGAAGAATAACCTTTACTTTCTTTAACCGTGGTCCAACAAAACCGATTTGCCAACAAAAAGGGAGAAAACAAAAAAATTGCCATGGAGAGAAGGTGTAGTAAAAGTCAAAGTAAAATATGTCTTACGCAGGCAACTGTTGCTTATACTTGACCCCATTTTCTCCCATTCCAGGATATAATCAATTCCATGAGCAACAGTCCAGCCACCAGCAAGCCCCCTGTCACTCTGCGTCTGGTGGTGCCAGCCAGCCAGTGTGGATCTCTCATTGGGAAGGGAGGTTCCAAGATAAAGGAGATGAGAGAGGTATGCTACTGTACCATGAACACCAGACACGTGGAGCATGGAATCAAGATGACGCCAAAAATTGTTTGCGTTCTGATTCTTTACCCTTCTACCAGAAGTGTGCACTTGCTCACTCCTCGTCGTTTTAGTATGAATATATCATCACTTCTATTTTATGACTGTTGCCAATACTAAATAAACCCAACAAACTTGTCATACTAGATAATGCCCCTCGCCGTATTACTTGAGTTGTCAATGGCTCTGTGTCTTTGTGTGTGGCCTCATGTTGTTATTTCTAATACCAATGTGATCTGTACCTGTTGATTGTCTTCACTCAAGAGCTCAAGATGCGAGATAAATTCCAAAAGAAGGACAATTTACAGAAAGTGAATTGAACTGAACTGGAACTATGTCTCACTGTGCCATGTCTATCTCTCCCCAGTCCACAGGGGCACAGGTTCAGGTGGCAGGGGACATGCTGCCTAACTCCACAGAGCGTGCCGTGACAATCTCTGGGACCCCTGAAGCCATAATCCAGTGTGTCAAACAAATCTGTGTGGTCATGCTGGAGGTAAAGTATGTTGGAGGGAGAGGACATTTTCAGTTCAGTAAAATGGGAGTCTAGCCACCAAAACCCACATAGCCAGAACAAAGACACACAGAGAGACATGCTATTGTTGGCACTATGAACGGTCCCTGTCCCCCTGCCAAGCTACTCCTGGTAAAAAAAAAAAAAAAAAAACGGATATAATGGCCTGAACAATTCTCCAGTAACAACTTTGTAGTTTCCAAAAATTTCAGGGGTAAGACAAAACCAATTGTGGTGCTCTGACAGAGAGAACTGGATGAATCAATTCAATAATAATTTTTATTAACAACACATTTAAAAATAAAACCTTAATTCAAATAGCCTATGTCACAACATGGGAAGAGTGTTATTTTGCTTTACCTCAAAAATGTGGTCTAGACATAGCTTTTGATCAAACCAGTCAACTATTTATTATCGTCCAAATGTTTCCCATCGAAGTCAACAATGTCTTGTCCCTGGTTGGACTGAAATAGGTTCCGTTACTCATTATGGGTGCTGGTGATGTATATATTTAGGTGCAGGAGCTCCACAATACTTGTGAGCTAATATTCTATAAACAGGAGCTCAAGCAGTAGAACATTTGAGGTTCCAGTACTCAGCTCCACTGAGTTCCTGCCCAAGTCAAGCACTGCTGGTTGATAGTCTACTTACTAATGTACAGATGATTATTGTCTGATAACCAGCTAAGCTGACATGTAGCTTTTGTCTTACAAAGGCTAGTGATACAATCTGATGGAGTTAATCAGTGAATTCCACTCTACATTCACCTAAAAGTGTATGTGGTGCCACTGCCACATTAATAAATAATGTGTCTCACTCATGCAGCTTCCTAAGACTGTGTTTATACATCCAGAACACATTTATTTTTCATATAAAATATATTTTTATGACTGTCCACACTCAGTTTTATATGTGACCGATATCAGATTTACACATTCACAATGATGTAGCCTCTGGAATATCACACAGTTGCAATGCTCATTTCCTGTCAGTTTTCCATTAATGTTTTGGGTGGTTGTCATGGTAATGGCAGGTCATGTGCAAAAAAAGCCATCTGATTTGAGGTTGAAACATCGGAATTGTGTCAGGATTGAGAACTACATACGAGAATGTGGAATAAGTCGAAACTCAGAAGGTCAGATTCCATGTGGTATCAGATGGCAATAAATTGTAATTGGACTGCCTGTAAACTGTCTGCTTCCTGTAAACACAGCCAAAGAGCTGCAGCTGCCCCTATACTGTACATTATTGAATCACCCAGCCGTCTTTCAATATTTATTTTCAAGATATGGCGAATAGAAAGCTACCGTTAGGCACAAACTCCTCACAAAAACACTGGGCTGGGAAAACACATCTGTCTGAAATTCCCTCCGATGTAGGGAATAAGGTGACATTTCTTATGTAACCTCTGTCTCCCTCGTCTCTCTTGTCAAACCCACGGTCACACACTCAGTCCTGGTCTAACACTCTCTCTGTGTCTTGCCTCTTCTTCTTCTCCTAGTCCCCACCGAAAGGTGCCACCATTCCCTACCGCCCAAAGCCCGCCTCCACCCCTGTCATTTTTTCAGGTGGCCAGGTAAGAGCCGAGCTGCTGGTAGTGCCACAGCCAACCTCAGCCATTTATTCCAGCACTAGACACTGCCTGTTTGTGCACTCAGGTTTTTTCACCTTCACTCTCACTCGCATCCCGCACGCTTCGATAGTCAGCATGGCCCATTATTACATTCTAACAAACCTCATTTGATTGGCTCTTATCTAGTCGTGGGCGTACACTACAAGTCAAAAGTTTGGACACACCTACTCATTCAAGGGTTTTTCTTGATTTTTAGAATTTTCTACATTGTAGAATAATAGTGGAATCATATGGAATCATGTAGTAACCAAAAATGTGTTAAACAAATACAAATATATTTTATATTTTTCAGTCGCAAAAAAACATTAAGAGCTATGATGAAACTGGCTCTCATGAGGACCGCCACAGGAAAGGAAGACCCAGAATTACCTCTGCTGCAGAGGATAAGTTCATTAGAGTTACCAGCCTCAGAAATTGCAGCCAAAATAAATGCAACAAACACATCTCAACATCAACTGTTCAGAGGAGACTGTGTGAATCAAGCCTTCATGGTCGAATTGATGCAAAAAAAACACTACTAAAGGACACCAATAATAAGAAAAGACTTGCTTGGGTCAAGAAACATGAACAATGGACATTAGACGGGTGGATCTAATTTGGTCTGATGAGTCCAAATTTGCAATTTTTGGTTCCAACTGCTGTGTCTTTGTGAGACGCAGAATAGGTGAACGGATTATCTCCGCATGTGTGGTTCCCACCGTGAAGCATGGAGGAGGAGGTTGTAAGGGCCTGACTGAGGCCAGGTCTCTGACTCCCACTAGAGGGAGTGGGATGGCCACAGTCAGGTCCTGACATTCACTATGGGTGTTGGGTTTGATGATCCGCTATTAGAGGCAGCTGTCTTGAGTTGTCTCTAATTGGGGATTCTATTTATGTTCACGTTTTGTCCACCTGTGCCGTGGATCATTGTTTGTGTGTTTGTGTTTCTACACTCACGCCAGCGTCACGGGTCAGTACGCTGGCACGTTGTTTTGTTGTTTTTGTCAGGTTCTTATTAAATAAAATATGTTTGCACCGTCCTCTCGCTCTGCGCCTCGTTCCCTCAATACTCACCGTGACAGAATGATCCACCACCAAGGGAACTCGCAGCGAGAGGAAGAAGAGGAGTATCAGGGATTTGGTTTTATGGGCTTCGCAGAGGAGCGTGGACAGCAACGGCGTCATCAGAGGAGACATCGGGAGGATAGGACTGTGGAGGTAGCACAGCCACTGGTGGTAGGGAGCATCTGGGGCTTCTCGACGCCTGCTTGGGAAGAGGAGCTTGTGGCTGGACCAGCGTGGGGGCTTGGGACAGATCCCCCACCATCGGAGTTCGAGGAGAGGAAGGACCGACCATGGACAGCCCCAAAGGTCCCCCATATTGACGGTGGGGGGGGGGGGGGGGGTTGTGGGGTCCTTGCGACGTGAGGGACACGGAGGAGGAGAAGCGGCTAAGGAGGTATTTCGGGTGGGCCGAGGACGACGACGAGAGGATGCGTTCGGTCTCCGGCCCCAGTACCAGATCTCCAGCGAGCTCCTGGCCTATCCGACCAACGCGCCTCCTCAGCCCGGTACGTCCAGCGACAAGCGACCAACCGTCGGTCAGCCACCCCAGGTAGGAAGATCAGCGGCCACCACTTCCGCCTCCGACAGCCGATAACAGGTTTTTTTCGACCGGTCGAAGGAAGAACAGGCGAAATGGTGGAGAGCCTGTGTGGCACTTCCTCCCGCGACCGAGCCCAACCCTCACGTTCGAGAGATCGAGAAGGCGGGTAGTTTTGAGGCCAGATTGGTGATCTGGAAGAAGCATCTGGCTCACCTCTTTCCCGAGGAGAAAAGGGAGGAAGAGCCGGAGCTCCTCGCCATGCCGGTGTCCAGTCCGGGACAGGCAGACAGGTCGATTAAACAGCTGGAGCTGTCGTCTACACTGCTGCCTGGGCTGGGCACGGCAGCCGATCTGGTTTCTAAACTTCATTCGCCTCTCGGTCGAGGGTCTAGACCGACATCTGCCGTGCCTGCTCCTCGCACCAGAGCTCCAGTGCGTGTGACTAGCCCGACGTCTCCAGTGCCTGCTCCACACACCAGACCACTGGTGCGCCTCCATAGTCCGGAGTCTCCAGCTACGGCCCATAGTCCGGAGTCTCCAGCGACAGTTCATAGCCCGGAGTCTCCAGCTACGGCCCACTGTCCGGAGCCTCCAGCGACGGTCATAGCCCGGAGCCTCCAGCTACGGCTCACTGTCCTGAGCCTCCAGCGACGGTTCACAGCCCGGAGCCTCCAGCGACGGCTCACTGTTCGGAGCCTCCAGCGACGGCTCACTGTTCGGAGCCTCCAGCTACGGCCCACATCCCGGAGCCTCCAGCGACGGCCCACTGCCCGGAGCCTCCAGCGGCCAGCACAGCTATGTTGTTGGAACCCTTCTCTTCTCTGCGTCGGTGCCCAGGCTGGGCACAATGTTCAGTCCCGCTTTGGAGCCGGAGCTCCTCAGCGTGTCGGTGCCCAGTCTGGGGTCGGCAACCAGCCTAGCTACACGGCTGGAACTCACCTCTGCGTCGGTGCCCATGCTGGGCACGGCGTGCAGCCCCGCTTTGGAGCAGGAGCTCCTTAGCGTGCCGGTGCCCAGTCTGGGGTCGGCAACCAGCCTAGCTACACGGCTGGAACTCACCTCTGCATCGGTGCCCAGGCTGGGCACGGCGTGCAGCCCCGCTTTGGAGCAGGAGCTCCTTAGCATGCCGGTGCCCAGTCTGGGGTCGGCAACCAGCCTAGCTACACGGCTGGAATCCTCCTCTGTGCTGGTGCACAGGCTGGGTACGGTGTGCAGTCCCACTGTGGAGCCAGAGATCCTCAGCGCGCCGGTGCCCAGTCGGGGGCCAGCAGCCAGCCCAGCTACGTGGCTGAAACC
This sequence comes from Thymallus thymallus, assembly GCA_023634145.1. NCBI lineage: Eukaryota > Metazoa > Chordata > Actinopteri > Salmoniformes > Salmonidae > Thymallus > Thymallus thymallus. The sequence goes on along the minus strand of CM042407.1, from coordinate 5,572,856 downwards.
CTCCTCTGCATCAGTGCCCAGACTGGTCGTCGGGTCCACTCCAGCGCCAGAGCAGTCCACTCCCCCAGTACGCCGCCCTTTCCCCCTTTTTTTTGTGTTTGGACTTTGTGTCTTTTGGTTGGGGGGAAGTATCGCGGTCGGGAGCCCTCGCCTTAGGGGGGGAGTAGTGTAAGGGCCTGACTTGAGGCCAGGTCTCTGACTCCCACTAGAGGGAGTGGGATGGCCACAGTCAGGTCCTGACATTCACTATGGGTGTTGGGTTTGATGATCCCCAGTTAGAGGCAGCTGTCTTGAGTTGTCTCTAATTGGGGATTCTATTTATGTTCACCTGCGCCGTGGATCATTGTTTGTTTGTTTGTGTGTCTGCACTCACGCCAGCGTCACGGGTCAATACGTTTGTTGTTTTTGTCAGGTTCTTATTAAATAAAATATGTTTGCACCGTCCTCTCGCTCTGCGCCTCATTCCCTCAATACTCACCGTGACAGAGGTGGGATGTTGTGGGGGCGCTTTGCTGTTGACACTGTCTGTAATTTATTTAGTTCAAGGCACACTTAACCAACATGACTACCACAGCATTCTGCAGCGATACGCCATCCCACCTGGTTTGCACTTAGTGGAACTATAATTTGTTTTTCAACAGAACAATGACCCAACACACCTCCAGGCTGTGTAAGGGCTATTTGACCATGAAGGAGAGTGATGGAGTGCTGCCTCAGATGACCTGGCCTCCACAATCACCCGACCTCAACCCAATTGAGATGGTTTGGGATGAGTTGGACCGCAGAGAGATGGAAAACAAGCAAACAAGTGCTCAGCATATGTGGGAACTCCTTCGAGACTGTTGGAAAAGCATTCCAGGTGAAACTTGTTGAGAGAATGCCAAGCGTGTTTAAAGCTGTCATCAAGGCAAAGGGTGGCTACTTTGAAGAATTTAAAAGATATTTTGATTTGTTTACACTTTTTTGGTTACTACAAGATGAGGGGTCATTTAGGACATCAAGACCAAAATGGACTGCATGGTTATTGGACTTTTTAACACCTTTGTATGGTTAAGTATCAAAAGAGAAAGGTTTAGTTCAGATTGTGTTTCAAAGCACTCCTAACTAGTGACTTGCATGCAAGCTCTCATTGTACAGTGCACCCCTCCTCTTTCAAAAATATATCGTATCCTTTTAACATTCCTGATGACTTGTTAACATCTTTTTAAAGGTAGACACCTGTAGAACATCTCATTCCAAAATCATGGGCATTAACATAGAGTTGGTCCACCCTTTGCTGCTATAACAGTGTTGATCAAAGTTGCTTTGAAAGACCTACAATTAATCGATAACATATTCTGTGCAACTGCGCTGCCAGCTACTAACCATTTGTTTAGTAAGACATTTTCTGTGCACTTTTTGTGAATCATGTATAGGGCGTCAGAAACAGTGTAATCCAACACAACAATATATATGCCGAAACTGTAACTGGTAATGTGGCATCAATGATTTGAAGAATAAGAGCTACCTTGTTACCCTTCCTATAGATTCTCAAGTACAAGGACTACTTGAAAATGTCAAAGTAAGAGACTCCCTTGTCACAGATATACATGGGCAACATGAGAGAATATACTTGGTAACATTTACGACGGTACAATGTACAAAACCTTTTGGGGAATTCTTAACAATAAATCAAATCAAATTGTATTTGATAAACAACAAGTGTAGACTAACAGTGAAATTATTATTATTATTATTCCCAACAATGCAGAGAGAAGAAAATGTGAAAAATAAATACATAATGATGGCTATATTCACAGGGTACCAGTAGCGAGTCGATGTGCAGGGGTACGGGGTAATTGAGGTAGATACACTACATGTCCAAAAGTATTTCGGGGCTTCCAATGATGACTTCCTCGTTCAATTACCAAGAACGAAGTATAGAAATATTGTCCAAGCTGAAGTCTAAACAATGTAGCAGCTTGCAAACACTACATGACCAAAAGGATGTGGACACCTGCTCGTCGAACATCTCATTCCAAAATCATGGGCATTAACATGGAGTTGGTCCCCCCTTTGCTGCTCTAACAACCTCCACTCTTCTGGGAAAGCTTTCAACTAGAAGTATGAACATTGCTGCAGGGACTTGTTCCATTCAACCACAAGAGCATTAGTGAGGTTGGGCACTGATGTAGGGCGATTAGGCCTGGCTCGCAGTCGGTGTTCCGATTCATCCCAAAGGTGTTTGATGGGGTTGAGGTCAGGGCTCTGTGCAGGCCAGTCAAGTTCTTCCACACTGATCTCAACAAACCATTTCTGTATGGACCTCGCTTTGTGAACGGGGGCATTGTCATGCGGAAACAGGAAAGGGCCTTCCCCAAACTGTTGCCACAAAGTTGGAAGTTCAGAATCTTCTAGAACATAATTTTTATGCTGTAGTGTTAAGATTTCCCTTCACTGGAACTAATGGGCCTGAACCATGAGAAACAGCCCCAGACCATTATTCCCAAACTTTACAGTTGGAACTATTCATTGGGGCAGGTAGTGTTCTCCTAGCATCTGCTTAATCCAGATACGTCCGTCGGACTGCCAGATGGTGAAGTGTGATTCATCACTTCAGAGAACGCCTTTCCACTGCTCCAATGACGGCGAGCTTTACACCACTCAAGCCGACTCTTGGCATTGCGCATAATGATCTTAGGCTTGGTGCGGCTGCTCGGGCATGGAAACCCATTTCATGAACCTCAGTTCTTGTGCTGAAATTGCTTCCAGAGTTAGTTTGGAACTCTGTACTGAGTGTTGCAACTGAGGACAGACAATTTTTACGCACTACGTGCTTCGGCACTCGCCTGTCCAGTTCTGTGAGCTTGTGTGGCCTACCACTTCACGGCTGGGCCGTTGTTTCACTTCACAATAACTGCACTTAGAGTTGACCGGGGCAGCTCTAGCAGGGCAGAAATTTCATGAACTGACTTGTTGGAAAGGTGACATCCTATGACAGTGGCACGTTGAAAGTCACTGAAAGTTCTACTGTCAATGTTTGTCTATGGAGATTGCATGGCTGTGTGCTCGATGCTATACACCTATCAGCAACGAGTGCGGCTGAAATAGCTGAATCCAATCATTTGAAGAGGTGTCCACATATTTTTGTATGTATATGTGTAGATGCAGAAAGTAAACAGCTCAGGGAGTCAATTTCCGCAACAGCTAAGAGCTTGGAAGCTCCAGGCTCAACTCCTCCGATGTTTTGGTGCCCTGGCTACCATGCTGTGAACAGCACAAAGCGTAACTGTACACATGCAGCAGATACTGTGTGTGACTCTTTGAGAGCTAAGTCTTACATCTTGCTGCTTGTGGCAACGTGTTTATGCTGATTCAACCTCTTTAACATTCTTGAATACTGCTACCGTTACTAATACCACTACTCATCCACTACCACTGCTGTAAATGTGTCAAAGATATTACATGTAATTAATAGTAGTTATAGTCAAGGCATCAAAGTGCAAACGTGTTGTTAACTATCACCTATTAAAAGGGACATCATGTAAGGAAAGTCTTCAAAAGTCATGCTAGTTCATTCACAGCGAATATCATTGGTTTGACATTGTTCAGTGTTGATATTTTATATAAACTAGGTGGATGACATTTACGCAACAAAGACTATTTAGTCAATTGAAGGAGACAGTACTTACAATTCTGAGATAATTGTAAAGGTTGAACTTCAGGGTAGTCTCTGAGGTTAAATGTATAAAGCCCTTTTCCCTGTGAAGATAGATAATAACATTCTATTTTTGTGTTCCTTCTTTCTCCATACAGGCCTACACAATTCAGGGACAATATGCCATCCCACACCCAGATGTGAGTTCCAAGTCTCTGCTGTCACATCTTATTACTGTTAAAAGTCTGCACATTTCTTAAGATGTCCACCTATTCATATGAACCCGTAATATTAACACAACATTGTTCTCAGTGAAAGCCTTCTGAAACCTTCACTTCTCAGGTCTTGGCCTGTTCATTTTAAAAAATGACGGCACTTAAGGAACAATTTTTTGGGGGTTTGGAGTGATTTCTTTTCAGATTTAGAATAGCATACACCCAACAGTCTCCACACCCAGGAAATTGCTTTTGACTGATGCTGTGCTCTGTTGCAGTGCTTAGGACTAAGTAGAATGTGATAGAACTGGTCGTCCGGGTGTGGACACCTCCTAAAATCCACAAGGCCATACATATTCTCCTTTCTGTTATTTATTTGTATTTCATTATTAACCCATCAGAGGACACATATATTTTTAGTTTTTTACAGCTTTTCTGCTACATATACATACATGTTACATATACATTTTACATACATGGAACATAAGCTCTTTAATCCCACCCCTCAGCCACTCTCAGCCCATTCCACCTATCACCATAGACCACCCTCGTTTAGTGCTATTTGTAAGGTTCATTTTAAGTGATTGTTGTGATTTTGTTTTACCATTCCTGAACCTGTGACCAGAAACAAGCTACATAGCGGCAACACCAGAATAAATTATGTAGTGATTCTGTCTCTTCGGCAAAAAAATCTACAAAACTGAGATTGTTGTATGCCCAATATACACTGGGGGTCAAAAGTTTGGAATATTACTCATTCAAGGATTTTTTTCTTTATTTGCAAAAAATGTTTACATTGTAGAACAAAAGTGAAGACATCAAAACTATGGCATAACACATATGGAATCATTTAGTAACCAAAAAAAGTGTTTAACAAATCAAAATATATTTTCTATTTGAGATTCTTCAAATAGCCACCCTTTGCCTTGATGACAGCTTTAAACACTCTTGGCATTCTCTCAACTAGCTTCACCTGGAATGCTTTTCCATCAGTCTTGAAGGAGTTCCCACAAATGCTGAGCACTTGTTGGCTGCTTTTCCTTCACTGCGGTCCAACTCATCCCAAACCATCTAAATTGGTTGGAACCAAAAATCTCAAATTTGGACTCCAGATCAAAGGACAAATTTCCACTGGTCTAATGTCCATTGCTCGTGTTTCTTGGCCCAAGCCAAGCTTTAGTCATGGTTTATTTGCAGCAATTCGACCATGAAGGCCTGATTCACACAGTCTCCTCTGAACAGTTGATGTTGAGATGTGTCTGTTACTTGAACTCTGTGAAGCATTTATTTGGGCTGAAATCTGAGGCTGGTAACTCTAATGAACTTATCCTCTGCAGCAGAGGTATTTCTGGGTCTTCCATTCCTGTGGCAGTCCTTGTGAAGCTGGTTGAGAGAATGCCATGAGTGTGCAAAGCTGTCATCAAGGCAAAGGGTGGCTAATTTGAAGAATCTCAAATATAACATATATATTTATTTGGTTACTACATGATTCCATATGTGTTATGTCATAGTTTTGATGTCTTCACTTTTATTCTACAATGTAAAAAATAGTGCAAATAAAGAAAAACCCTTGAATTAGTAATATTATAAACTTTTAGCCCCCAGTGTATATAGCATTCTGTTGGTGGCAAGAATTCTATATAATAATTCAAATGGAAAAACTTTAAGTGTTGTTGTTTGTATCAGTTCATAAACCACGTGCCATGGAATCAGTACATCGAGAATCTCTTCCCATTTATTTTGCAACCTGTATGGCGCATCTGTGAACAGTGGTATATTTATGCCAATTCCTTTCAGCCACTTTAATATATGACAGACAAACAAGTTCCCTGCCTTCTCCCTCTTCTACTTACCTCCTCCATTTTTGTAGTAATACTGCAATCAGTTAGTTAGTTTGGATTGAGCAGACATTCCCATAGGTGGAGACAACTCCACCATTTCTATTCATAATATCATTAATAAGTATAATACCATTTTTAAAAAACGAATCAGTATATTTGAGTTGAACCATAATATTTGTTGTAATATTTGTTCTATCTTTTCTGGAGGATAAACCTGAAATTGTACATAGTCCCCATTAATAATTTCACTTAATCTGTCTCTGTCTCGAGAGCATATCGAGAGTTATCGCATGTCAGATCCTTTCATTCTGAGGAGGCAGTGATTGATGGCAAGGGAGCCATTGGTTGACATTACAATCACTCAAGTTGGGCCTCGTAATCCTCTCCACCCTCATTTAAGCTAATCTTTAAGGGTAAGAGCATTCGCAAGCATCCGTCTCGTTCATTATTGATGGCAATGATAGACAGTGAGGGAAAATGTTAAACTGCAAAGTTATATATGGGCCAAGTGTTGTTGGACTGACAGCCAGGCCAATGAAGATTGTCTTGTTGGTCTTGGCAAGGTTGCCCATCTCTGGCTTACTGTAAGAAATTCTTTGAGTGGTCAATCAGGAATTATACTGTATGTTACCAGATTATATATTGTTAAGAAGAAAAACTGGATTTTTTAATTTCGGACTGATGTGTCATCCACATTGTAAAATGAGAATATTGTTCCATCATGGTTATACACCATTGTTATTCACCAAAGTGACCTAAATAAAAACTTTTTTTATTAACTATCCCTTTCCAGGTCCAATAAGTCTAGCTCATAAGGTTTGTGATTGCAATTGCAGTATTTACTGTATGTAGCCTTGAGACAGTCGTAGACTCCAACTCTAGGCGCCATAATAATGGAGGCTACAGCCATGTCTCAGGGCTATATTTATTTAATCAGACAATTTTGGACGTGAGTCAGCAATTTTTGACAGGCTGGCTTTGTCAGGATAGGCAAAAAAAAAATTGCTACATGCAACCAAAAAGCAATGTGATCCTTGGTACATGATGTGAATACAAAATCGAGTCATTTTTGGGAAACATATTTATCAACAAATAGGGAGGGGTAGGCAAGTCAATCATAACATGTTACAGATTTTTACTTTTAAACTATATTCATATCATGGACATTTTGATGAATGTTGCATAGAAACTCAAATTACTGGACCTTTTACCAGAAAACCAACCAGATTTAAGTGTTCACACAGACATCGCATCACAGATAGATGCATTCAGTTATAATGTTAAGAAGTTAGTTGTCTTCAATACCAATCAATGGAAAAGATTATAAAGCAATACAAACTGCATACAGCAGCAAATATAACACCCCATCTCAACCATATTGGGTCCTCTCTCTCTCTCTCTCTCTCTCTCTCTCTCTGTCTGTCTCTCTTTTGCTCTCTCGTCTCCCACCACCATGTGTCATGCCTCCTCTCCTCAATGTTTCTCCTCACTGTTCTAGTTTCAAGTTCTTGATTTCTTGTCGGTGTGACCTTGTGTTATTACAATAACCTCTTAGTTCTACTGTCACTCCTACCCCCCTCAGCAGTTGACCAAGCTCCACCAGTTGGCTATGCAGCAAACCCCCTTTACCCCCCTCGGACAGACCACCCCTGCTTTCCCTGGTACGTACCCACAAACCCTCTCTCAACACTTCCTTCTCTTTGTACCTGTAGACACTCTCATCTCCCTCTTCTTTTTCTCTCTTTCCTTTCTTTCCCCCATGGCCCTGGTGGTTGCTTTCCTCCTAAGCTTGGCTTTTTGTTTGGCCCTGCCTTCATTTGGTCGACAAAAGCTGGTCTTTTTTGAGATTGAGTTAGTTCCCAGTTAATATGAAAAGGACAGACACATCATAAAATGGACAGCGGACAACTCAGGTCTCCTCCATCTGTATTATTTGGTTTGCACCTCAGTATAATAACTATTGTCCTCATATAATGTAAAACTCAGGTATTTGTAAAAGACACGACCAAGGTCTCATGAATAAAGATGGCTCTGTTTGATTCCTTTTTCCACCAGTGTCATCTACAAGGACTTGACGATTACCATTTTATACATGACAGGATTGATTGATTAAAACAATAACCAGCTTTTCAGACCCTTGAAAATATGTATTTTTGACCCTACGTTTCAGTGAGTTTCCTGGTTCCTAAATGCCTTTCAAAACACCTCCCGAGAGTCACATGCAGGAACATCATGAAAACATCCAGCCGCCAATGTTCTGTTCGTTTGAAAATAGCAAGTCGTTTGCATTTTATTTGACAGTGAAATCACTATTTTGTATTTGTTTCAGAGCAGGCAATGCACCAATCAATAGGCCTACATAACCTCGCACTCTCTTTCACAAACACCTGACTGACAGTACATGACTGTACAGTGGGGTCCAAAATGATTGTAATTATTATTGTAATTAAATTACACCCTTGATAATGATGAGAAAAAAATACTGTACAAATTAAGAATATTTGTATGCAAAAAAAATGTGAAAAGTATGTGTCTTTTATACTAATCCAATTGCTCAGAGAAAGAGATTTTGTTTAACAAGTTATATATTCTCAAAAAGATAGTGGTCAAAATTATTGGCACCCGTTTTCAATACCTTTCAATTCCTCACATTGCGAGGATAATGGCATTGAGCCTTTTTCTAAAATGTTTTATGAGATTGGAGAACACATTGGGAACATTCCTCCATACATAATCCTTCCAGATCCTTGATATCCTTCATCTGCACTTATGGACTGCCCTCTTCAATTGAAACCACATGATTTCAATGGGGTTCAAGAATCTGAAACGGAACATTGGAAAATGTTGAATTTGTGGTCAATTAACCATTTCTTTGTGGATTATGATGTGTGCTTGGGGTTATTGTCTCCATAAGAAATCCACTTGCTGCCAAGTTCCAGCCTCCTGGCAGAGGTAACCAGGTGTTTGGCTAAAATGTCCTGGCACTGGGTAAAGTTCATGATACCATTGACCTTAACAAGGGTCCAGGAAGCAAAATAGCGCCATAACATCAAAGGTACACCACCATATTTTACAGTAGGTATGGGGTTCTTTTCAGCTTATGCAGCCTTATTTAGACTCCAAACCCACCACTGGTGGGCGTGGCCGAAGACCTCTATTTTCATGTCATCCAGCAAATGTAAACACCTGGAGTTTGCTAAACGGCATTGGCACTTTACAGTTTACATAACAATACAGCTCTTTGGCCACACACATTGAAACAGGCTTTGGTTTTTCTCTCCATTTTAGCATGTGTACCTAGTACCTGGCGTGCACTGATTGGAGTCACCTCGTTAGTCAGTATCTGTTTCAACTGTGCTGGCCCAGCTGATATGACCTGCTAGCCCAGTCCATCAGGCGGGAAGGAGATGTTGGAAAAGCTACATGTCATGTTATCTCTTCCACCTTAGAGAGCCGAACAAAACCTTCATTCTCCCCTATTCAGTTTCTCTTCATTTCCATTGGTACTCCCTTTCCTAAGTTGGTGCGGCTTTTTCTTGTAGTTTGTCTGTCCAATGGGCGTCCATGGTTGGTGTCTTTTAAGACCCTACTCGATTTATTTGGTCAGCACCCCATAGACAACCCATGGATGCCTTTCAGAACCCATTCTAAAACCCCACCAGTTTTGTTTGGTTGTAAGTGACTAATATTGTTTGTTCCCTTTTCCTGTTGAGCAACAATATTTTGGGTTGTTTTTTAGGGAACGTAACAAAACGTTTCCCTTCATAGTTGTTCACTCTAATCACCTACTCTGATGCTCTACTGTGCCCAAATATTTGAGTGTTCAAACAATACTATTGTTGTTGTCACGATGACGGTGTTTGGAGAGACCAAGGCGCAGCGCAGGGATAGTAGTTTGTCATAATATTTATTAATACTTTTTCACTGTGACTGCGAACATAATACGACATATACCGATAACGACCCACACCCGCGTGAGGGACAGACTCAACATATATTGGATCCCTAATTAGAGACAACGGGTAGCAGCTGCCTCTAATTAGAGATCCACCCAAAACCCACAAAGAAACAGAAAAGAACGACACTGTCAGACTCTGACCATAGCTACATAGAGAAGCCTACAGTTTTGTCCCGTGCCCCTTCCTTATCACCGGTCCCGGGCTGTGGACCGGTGGGGCAAAAGGCTCCGGCCATGGAGCGGGGAAAACAACCGGGCCCGGACTGGGCACCGGTGGTGCAAACGGCTCCGGCCATGGAGCGGGGAAAACAACCGGGCCCGGACTGGGCCCCGGTGGGGTAAACGGCTCCTGCCATGGAGCGGGGAAAACAACCGGGCCCGGACTGGGCACCTGTGGGGCAAACGGCTCCGGCCATGGAGCAGGGAAAACTTCCGTGCCTGGACTGGGCACCGGTGGGTCAAACGGCTCCGGCCATGGAGCGGGGAAAACAACCGGGCCCGGACTGGGCACCGGTGGGACAAACGGCTCCGGCCATGGAGCTGGGCAAACAACCGGGCCTGGACTGGGCACCGGTGGGGCGGACTGCTCAAGCTCTGAAGCGGAGCAGACGGCTGGACCCGGATTGGGTACCGTTGGAGCGGACTGCTCTGGCACTGAAGCGGAGCAGACGGCTGGACCCGGATTGGGTACCGTTGGAGCGGACTGCTCTGGCACTGAGGCGGAGCAGACGGCTGGACCCGGACTGGGTACCGGTGGAGCGGACTGCTCTGGCACTGAGGCGGAGCAGGCGGCTGGACCCGGACTGGGTACCGGTGGAGCGGACTGCTCTGGCTCTGAGGCGGAGCAGGCGGCTGGACCCGGACTGGGTACCGGTGGAGCGGACTGCTCTGGCACTGAGGCGGAGCAGACGGCTGGACCCGGATTGGGTACCGGTGGAGCGGACTGCTCTGGCACTGAGGCGGAGCAGGCGGCTGGACCCGGACTGGGTACCGGTGGAGCGGACTGCTCTGGCTCTGAGGCGGAGCAGGCGGCTGGACCCGGATTGGGCACCGGTGGAGCGGACTGCTCTGGCACTGAGGCGGAGCAGACGGCTGGACCCGGAATGGGCACCGGTGGAGCGGACTGCTCTGGCACTGAGGCGGAGCAGACGGCTGGACCCGGAATGGGCACCGGTGGAGCGGACTGCTCTGGCACTGAGGCGGAGCAGACGGCTGGACCCGGACTGGGTACCGGTGGAGCGGACTGCTCTGGCACTGAGGTGGAGCAGACGGCTGGACCCGGATTGGGCATCGGTGGAGCGGACTGCTCAGGCACTGAGGCGGAGCAGACGGCTGGACCCGGAATGGGCACCGGTAAACTGACCTTCGCTGGAGGTTTAGGGGCGCTGACCTTCGCAGGAGGTTTAGGGGCGCTGACCTTCGCAGGAGGTTTAGGGGCGCTGACCTTCGCAGGAGGTTTTGGGGCGCTGAACTTCGCTGGAGGTTCGGGGGCGCTGACCTTCGCTGGAGGTTCGGGGGCGCTGACCTTCGCTGGAGGATCAAGGGCGCTGACCTTCGCTGGAGGTTCAGGGGCGCTGACCTTCGCTGGAGGTTCAGGGGCGTTGACCTTCGCTGGAGGTTCAGGGGCGCTGACCTTCGCTGGAGGTTCAGGGGCGCTGACCTTCGCAGGAGGTTCAGGGGCGCTGACCTTCGCAGGAGGTTTAGGGGCGCTGACCTTCGCAGGAGGTTTAGGGGCGCTGACCTTCGCAGGAGGTTCTGGGGCGCTGACCTTCGCTGGAGGTTCGGGGGCGCTGACCTTCGCAGGAGGTTCGGGGGTGCTGACCTTCGCAGGAGGTTCGGGAGCGCTGACCTTTGCAGGAGGTTCAGGGGCGCTGACCTTCGCAGGAGGTTTAGGGGCGCTGACCTTCGCAGGAGGTTTAGGGGCGCTGACCTTCGCTGGAGGTGCAGGGCTGCTGACCTTCGCTGGAGGTTCAGGGGCGCTGACCTTCGCTGGAGGTTCAGGGGTGCTGACCTTCGCAGGAGGTTCAGGGGCGCTGACCTTCGCAGGAGGTTTAGGGGCGTTGACCTTCGCAGGAGGTTTAGGGGCGCTGACCTTCGCTGGAGGTGGTGGGACGCTGACCTTCGCTGGAGGTGGTGGGACGCTGACCTTCGCTGGAGGTGGCGGGACGCTGACCTTCGCTGGAGGTGTTTGTCTGTCCATTAGCCTCAGCACTAGTACCCGTCGGCGCTCAAAGTCCCTCTCCTCCTCTATCTCCCGGAGGAGTGGGTGTTTCTGAGCCTCCGGCGGAAGCGCAACCCAGGCTCTCCACCACCTCGTCTGCTCCTCTTCCGGGTACTTATTGAACCCCTCGGGCTTCTCCCGATCCTGCTCTGTGGGCAGACGAAGTGGTGGGCGATTCCCAGTCTTCCTTCTCTCCGGGCTCTGGCTACGCCCCGCTGGAGTGGTGCTCGATGCAACGACGGACCTTTTTTGGGTCCGTGACAGCGCTGGACGTAACGGACTGAGGAGGCGCACCGGTGGAGCGGACTGCTCCGGTACGGGAGTAGAGTAGACGGCCGGACCCGGACTGGGGATGCTCCCCTTGGGCCGCTTTAACGCCAGTTCCTTCGTTTCTCTCTCCATCTCTCTCCATTGCGCCATGAACCTTTCACGGTCCTCTGGCTCCACCCTAGGCCACGTGGGAAACGGCACTGGCGCTACTTCCTCCTCCGTCTCTCGCCAGCTGCGCTGCTTGGTCTCCAGGTGGTGGGTTGTTCCGTCACGATGAGGTGTTTGGAGAGACCAAGGCGCAGCGCAGGGATAGTAGTTCGTCATAATATTTATTAAAACTTTTTCACCGTGACTGCGAACATAATACGACATATACCGATAACGACCCACACCCGCGTGAGGGACAGACTCAACATATATTGGATCCCTAATTAGAGACAACGGGTAGCAGCTGCCTCTAATTAGAGATCCACCCAAAACCCACAAAGAAACAGAAAAGAACGACACTGTCAGACTCTGACCATAGCTACATAGAGAAGCCTATTGCTTCTCTATGGCCAGAGCCTGACAGTTGTAGAGTTTCTTTTCTGTCACTACCAACCAACATAGGAGTTATAGGATTGGTGAACGTTTCATAAGCACACAGGGGAAGAAAAAAAAACATGGACTTTTATTTGGGAGCATTTGTGGAAAACCCTACTTGGGAGATACTAGATCAGTGTACGAAGGTGAATCTGCTCAACATTGCAAAGTATTATGACATCAGTATGACATCTGCCGATTCAAAAGCAGTAGTCAAAGAGTTACTTGATGCTGCTTTGGTGGAGAAGGAAATCCTCCCGGGGAGAGATGGCGATGATGATGATGATGAAAAGGATCCTACGGGGAGTAGAGAAAACCCTGTAGATGTGCAGCTGAGGGAGTAGAACTACAGGCAAAATTGTTTGAGTACAACAAAAGGGAACTCGAGTTAGTGCAAATAGAAAAGGAAAAAGAATGTGCAGCCAGAATGTACTGTTTAACCAAAAAGGAAGAGACTATAGATTCTTCAAACAACAACTTTTTATTATAAGATTTGCAAATCTGGAGCCGTTAACAATCCACTCAACAGTGCAGAGTTAAGGGCACAACGAACAAGAGTTGGGTCTCAGCTTTCATAACCTGGCAGTTTAGCAGATGTGTGAGATCATGTTGGGAACATAGCATACAATCAAGTGATAATGCCAGTTTTGTTACTACTTTCTGCTGATAGAATAGTCGCTGCTGCTCAAGCTAGCCTCTGTTTCATATCTCCACACAGCTGTGCCCTTGAAAGATACTAAAAGAACCGGATGGACAAATAACTGATCACTCTTAGATGGCTCTTTGTCTTTGGCCACGTGACTAAGTTATTCAAAAACAAGAGAGGAAAAACACTGGCTTCTTCTTACATGACAGAAACAGACAGTGGAAATGTACAGGTTTAAGACTTATATGCTCACGTGCATAACAGAGTTAGTAATTTTCCCCACCATAGTACAGAGAAGATGAAGAATGTGTGCATGCCATCTGATTTAAAGAGGTCATCTGGAAGTCTCTGAATCCAGACAGGCCGTCCTGCCTCTTCAGCAAAGCAGCAGAACAGCCGGCTTGTTCCGCCTTTCAACAAAAAGGAGGTGGACGTATATTTTACTCTGTTTGAGCGGATTGCCACATCCCTAAAGTGTCCGCGCGATATCTGGTCATGCTCCTAAAAAGTAGTCTTGTGGGAAAAGTTCAAAGTGTACGCTACTTTATCTCTTGAGCAGAGTTCAGATTATTACTTCTGTTAAAGCTGCTATCCTTCAGGCTTACGAGTCGGTCCCAGAGGCATACAGACAACATTTACATGAATTGCAAAAGACAGAATAGGAAAGTCATGTTAAATTCTCAAGGGAACAAGCATGTATTGAGAGTTTAAAGACACTCATGCTACTCGAGCAATTCAAGAAAGTTGCAGTCCTTGCAGAGAAGTTTATGTTGACTACGTTCACAAGCAAGGCACCAAGTACTTATCCCTACACAAAAAACTATCCAGAGAAGTCACCTCTCACTACAAGGTTTCAGTCTTTTTCTTCAGTGCCCAAAGACAGGGGTAGGCAGAAAACTGGTTCCTTTTATCTGCCAATTTGTCATTACTGCCATCAGAAATGAGATAGCTAAAAAGCAGTTTCTTCTTGTGGGAGTCTCTGGTTGGGACTGGTTTGACAAGCTTTTTGGTCAGATGTGTATGAACCCTTTGTTTCAGATGGGTTTGTTTCTCTGCAGAGTGTTGATACCGTTAAGCAGCCTGTGAAGATACTGCGGGACACTGGGGCAGCCATGTCCTTCACTGTGGAGGGCGTTTTGCCTTTGAAACTTCCACAACTGGTTACAATGTGTTAGTTCAAGGGGTGGAGATGGGCTGCATGGAAGTTCCTTTGTATAATGTGAAACTCAAGTCTGATATTGTTGCTTGTCCTGTGGTCGTTGAAGTGAGGCTAGCCTACATGTGAAGGGGGTCTCGTTCATTATGGTCAACGATTTGGCTGGTGGGAAGATTGTGCTAAGTCCTGTCGTTTGTAAGGTGCCCAGAGTAGAGGAACCTGATGGGTTAAAAATATTGCTGAAAGGAATTGCTCAAAGTCTTGTGTTGAGGAGGATGTCATCGATCCATCATGTTTGTCCTGTCTGGGACATTTAGGTGTGGTCCTGACTTCGGTAAACCTCCTGAGTTGATCTCTCCTTTGAAAAGTCCCAATGGTGACATCTGAAAGAAGAGAGGTTCCCTACAACAGGATACAAACAAACTACAGTTTAACTCGAAACATGTTACATTTGAACAGAATCCATCATAACACATATGTGACTCACCACCTGGATTTGGTCTTATTAGCAACATTTAAAATGCTGTTTTTTACATTGGATAAAAGTATAGATTCAGAGCTACAAAATTGTATATATTACACTGCATTTGTGAGGGAAAATTGGAAAGTAATTCTGCTTTGAAAGTTGAGAAAATGGCATTTTAACATTTTGGTATCTAGTGAAGAGCTCTTCTTCATCTACACCCATTCAGCATCATTCACACCTTCTTAAGCTTTAGCCCCACCCATCTTTTTTTTGCTCTTAGAGCGTTCAGAGCGCACACTTGATGCTCTGGCTGATGATTTGTATACCTCTG
Organism: Thymallus thymallus; assembly: GCA_023634145.1. Classification (NCBI taxonomy): domain Eukaryota; kingdom Metazoa; phylum Chordata; class Actinopteri; order Salmoniformes; family Salmonidae; genus Thymallus; species Thymallus thymallus. Next base: position 5,557,533 of record CM042407.1, on the reverse strand, counting down.
GATAAAATTAAAACAGCCTAAACAGCAATTTCATTACGCTTTTTTGCCGACGTTTACTGACACAGGCCATATTCAACAGGTGTTATACACTTTAGCTTAAGACATGTAGCTAGCTAGGTAGGTAAAAAATGAACCTGGCTAAGTAAACAACATGTAAGATCACTCACGTCACATAACGTTAGCTGACGAGTCAGCCAGCAAACGTTAGTTAGTTAAACACCAATGAACAGTGCCAAATCATGTCGTTACTACTCTGCATGAATCTGCTAGGAGCTAACCAACCAGGTTCAATGTTAGCTAGCTAACGTTAGGCTCTAACTAACAAAGCAAACTGATCTACAAATAATAACGTAATACATGTAATGTTAGCTAGGGAGCCAGCCAGCTAACGTTAGCTAGCTAACAGTACACTTTAGCTTAAGACATGTAGCTAGCTAGTTAAACATGTAAGATCACACACGTCACATAATGTTACCTAACGAGCCAGTCAGCTAACGTTAGCTAGTTAAACAACAATGAATAATAACGTCATACATGTAACTTTAGCTAGGGAGCCAGCCAGCTAATGTTAGCTAGCTGGCTAACAGTACACTTTAGCTTGAAATGAAACCACTTTCTGTCAAAATTAGAAACATCTAATATCTGAAAATGTAGCTAGCTAGACTATCATTCCCGTATACATCATCATGCATGATGGATGCGTCTCCCTTTCATGGATCCCATGCCACAAATGCCCTTAGTTTGAAGATGTAATCCGGAGACAGGTGTTTTCACCATCTCTTTAGCTATCATACTCTAAAACAAGATCCTCCAGAAAGTGGAGAGCAACACATATGCAGCTCCACTACACAATACATTTTTTAAAAAGCCGCGTTCGACAGGATTACCAACACAGACTGACCAGCTCAAATAGACAGAAGCCTTCAATATGGCAGACCAATCCGAACTCCTCTCTCGGTATGTCCAGCCCACTCATTATCTCAGCCAATCATGGCTAGTGGGAAGGTTGATGTCTTTTTCTGTGGCTTAACCAACAAGCCTTGTAATTTAACCATTTTATTCATATTTACAGATGGCATACACGTTTGTTATTAAGGGACACGGAAGTTCAAATGTTTCAGAAGGCATTTCTGCCAGAAGGCATTTCTACTCACTTTAAATGGCTCTCCTGTGAAGTCATGACTAGTTTCCTGAAACGGGTCACATATGGAATCATGTAGTAACCCAAATATTCCAAATAGTTTTTATATTTTATTCTTCAAAGTAGCCAGCCTTTGCCCTGATGACTGCTTTGCACACTTGGCATTCTCTCAACCAGCTTCACCTGGAATGCTTTTCCAACAGTCGTGATGGAGTTCCCACATATGCTGAGCACTTGTTTACTGCTTTTCCTTCACTCTGCGGTCCAACTCATCCCAAACCATCTCAATTGTGTTGAGGTCAGGTGATTGTGGAGGCCAGGTGATCTGATGCAGCACTCCATCATTCTCCTTCTTGGTCAAATAGCCCTTACACAACCTGGAGGTGTGTTTTGGGTCATTGTCCTGTTGAAAAAACAGATGATAGTCCCACTAAACGCAAACCAGATGGGATAGTGTATCGCTGCAGAATACTGTGGTAGCCATGCTAGGAACACAGGATAAACATACACACTCAGCACTGGATATTGACTGGAAACATGGTTGCTTGTTACTAAAGAGATGGAGAGGGAGGGAGAGAGGGACACTTAACATTTTAAATTACTCTCACTTACAGTAACCATATACTTTGCACACGAACCGCCACCCTCTGACTAAGAAATCATGAATGTAATTACGTGACTGGTTCGCCATGTATCTCTCTGTGAAACGGACCACCTTGGAAGGGGGTGGGCCTTTCCATGGCACGCTTGTAAGTCTCTTATTGTCCGAAATGGTTCCCAATGTCCTTCATCTTAGTTGTCTGGTCTCCAATGACTTGTCATGTAGTCCTGAATAGAACTACATCATTGATTTTCCTTCCATTCACTCTTGAAGTTGCTCCTTTGAGAGTAGCGTAACAGGATGATTTGAGCAGAATAATAGGACGGCCCTACTTAAATTAGCTTTCGAAAATACTTTACTTAGGACGACTAATCAGCTGTACCAGTGATGGTCCGGGAGGGGAATGTATTCTCTCCACCTCGTGTAGCTCCCGCTTCACTCTTTTCTGATCTAAATGTTAATTTCTTTACCAATCCCTTATACCCTCCGCTCCAAAAGGGGCGATTCCGTCAGGCTGACACGCTCTCTGACCTCACTCAGGGCGTGACTACTTACTGTGCAAAGTTTATGTGAAACAATTATCTCTTATGGCTCCTAAAATCACATCCCTCTCTTAACAAAAACACTTTCATAATTTTTCATATTCCATGCACATGCATCAGATGGAAACAGTGTACATGTAGTGGGTATACTTTCCAAGTTACAGTATTTCCTCTATAACATTTTTTATTTCATCACAAAATAACAACCAATCTTACCTTAGTGTCCTATAGATCTCCTCTGACCATTCCCCACATTATATGGGGGTGGGGGGGGGGCGTCTTCAGACCTTTGCCTAGCCGGCACCCCCAATCTCAGGACTGGAAAGTCATGACAGTAGTTTAGTGCCTAAAAAAAAGGGGTTAAATATGTATCTGTCATATAAAAAAATAATAATAATCCTGATCTTTCTTATGTCTCTGATCGTTCTTATATATCTCAGATATATGACAGACACTTCAAAACAAACTTCCCTTTGATTTTATTTTTTGACTATCTTTTTTTCCATGTATGAATTTGTTATTCAATGCGTTTCTATGGGCTAATAGCAGTAAGGCCAAATTCAATGTTTCATCAAATAATGTTTCATATTTTTTTATCTACACTACCGTTCAAAAGTTTGGGGTCACTTAGAAATGTCCTTGTTTTTGAAAGAAAAGCAAATTTTTTGTCCATTAAAATAACATCAAATTGATCAGAAATACAGTGTAGACATTGTTAATGTTGTAAATGACTATTGTAGCTGGAAACAGCAGATATCTTATGGAATACCTACATACAGAGGCCCATTATCAGCAACCATCACTCCTGTGTTCCAATGGCACATTGTGTTAGCTAATCCAAGTTTATGATTTTGAAAGGCTAATTGATCATTAGAAAACCCTTTGGCAATTCTGTTAGCACAACTGAAAACTGTTGTGTTGATTAAAGAAGCAATAAAACTGGCCTTCTTTAGACTAGTTGAGTATCTGGAGCATCAGCATTTGTGGGTTTGATTACAGGCTCAAAATGGCCAGAAACAAATAACTTTCTTCTGAAACTCATCAGTCTATTCTGAGAAATGAAAAGTTCAGTCCGAGCCTCCACATTTGCACAGCACACATCGGACTGCATTGCAATTCAGGCTAGGTACACACCTGGATTTTTCAGCAGCTCCATCTTTACCATCTTTGTCCATCTTTGTCACATGGATCTTGAAACCGGCAGCAGTAGCAACCATTCATGAAGTAAGTGTCTAGATTATTATTTTGTAAGTAAAGGATATGCTATTCATTGCATGCTTCTTTACAATATTGTTTTGGACATTCTCTTGAGGACTGATGCCTGAATGAACGTTCTACTACTCAATGCATTCTCTGAGCCATGTGCTGATGAAGATTCTGTCTAAAGTGCATTATAGTGACTTGGAAAACAGATGATATTTCCAAAGGAGGCAAATAGTTTGTAGGAAAACATTTTGTCATGACTGTGATGTCACCAGTGTCACCAGTTTTACTTTTGATGGAGTATAACATTAGCTAGCCATCTTGCTATGATTGGGGAACAGGTGTCAGACTGGATTTTATCTAGCTAAAGCTATTTTTATAAACTTTTCTCTAAATTTGATGACATGATAATGATGGCAAAGTTGTTTCCTACTGTACCAATGTCATCGTATTTCCAGGCCACTATAGTGTCTCCTAAGACAATGTTAGATAGATTGCTAGCCACCACAGTCTTTGAGGTAATGAATGCTAGCTAACTAGACTTTTGACTGTTGTTCAAGCTGCAGTCAGTCACCCAAAACGGACCAAGGTTGCCTATTTGATTGTGTCTTGTATTTTTCATGCTAGTTTTCTTTGACTATACAAAATAAATTGCAAAAATTTACAATTTGAGAAGTATTTGTCATTAGAGCTAAAATGAACTGGCTTGTGATTGGATTAGTAGCTACAAGCCTAATAGACAGAAGAAAGAGAGAGGTTATATTATTATTATTAGTTAGCTAGATATCTCAGGTTGTTGTTTATCTGTGGTATGTTTCCTAAAACATAATAAGCCTTCTGGCTGTTGAATGCAAGAATAAATGTATAGATAGATAGATCATATTACAGACTGGAGGTCTAGCTTGTTTGCTATAGGCATACATTATCATATTTCAGTTATGGACTATCAGATATTACATTTTGTTACATGTTTTCTCAAATGTTAGATTGAAAACCTTAGGATTATACAATGTAACTTTGTCACCTTGCAAACAGGTTGATAACTTGTAGCGACACAATTCCCTTCCATTGCTGATCCCCTTTTTACGTGCTAAAGGGTCATCGCTGATGGAGGACCATGAGGTCATGGACTTCTTGGAGGAAGATGCTTTTGATGTGGAGCTACCTGGTGAAGATGATGATGTATGACACACACACACACACACACACAGGACAGACAGGTGAACATCGACTGGCAGAGAAGCAGCTGAACTGGTTCCCCGTTAATCCTCCTAAGTGGATGCTGGTGGAGGTGGCTGCTGAACATACCAAGCTGGTGGTGCAGGTCGTATAAATGCTCTAGCCTGGATCCAGATCTGTTTATGCTGTCTTGCTAACTCTTAATGTATGATAGTTGGCATGCCATGTTACCACAGCAGTTGGCTAAACATAGGAGTTGGCTACATAGTACAAGCATTTGGCTGATTGTCAGAACAGAAAGAGTGAAACTTCATTGTACTTGAGGACTACTCTAGAAAGTGTTGTCTTTGTTACATGAAAGACAGAAAGGAGAATATGACGTGGATTGCTTGTGTGGCATCCGAATGCGAGGGCAAGTGCATTATGTTATGGTTATGACAGTGATATAACTTGCACTTTGTTTTCAGGTTTGAATGAGACAATCTATTCCCCTAATTTTATTCTTTCAATAAAGTTATAGTTTTATTAATATTATATTACTTGTATGTCGTTCCTTATCATATGTAACTCAATGCATACTCAATGCTTTCTGTAATTTATTTTGGTGCAGATATGAGTTTAATTTGCTATCCAGATACTTTTTTTAAAAGTACCATCAGTCGCAAAAACAGGTGTTCCTTATTTTTCATGGATCAAAATAGAAATACATTTACTGTGAGTTATACCTTCCCAAGCTTGAGTTGTAAAACAATAACTTTAAAATACTTACATGCCATGATTTTGACTTTCATTATAATCTTGTTTATGATCGGTTTATTATGTCATGTAAATAACTGACGAGAGTGTAGGAAGAATGACAGCAACCTTTCCCTGCAGTCTGGTTTCTTGATTTACTTTCGACAACAGAATTATTACAAAATGTGTAACTCAAGAGTGTTTATTCATTAAACAAATGTAAATAGTGTCATCAGACAGTCTATTTCGAAAAATTATTAAATATACTTTGTGATGATACTGAAGATTATACCATAGGCCTGTGTGTCTCAGAGGCCTAACACAGCAAGTAATACTAAGTATAACTTACTGTGTTTGACCTCTGAGACACAGAGGCCTAGAGTCTGCTCTGTAGATAATCATGGCATTCTGTAATGAAGGGTAAAAAAGCCAGGATGACCCACAATGCAAACGGGCTGTTTAGGTCCTGCATCTTCTGGTGACCTACTACATCTTCTGGTGATAACAAAACAAAGTAGTCTACACACCTGTGGCGTTGTTGACAGGTGTATACAATCATGTTCACAGCAACGTTATCTCCATAGACAAACATTGGCAATAGAATGGCCTTACTGAAGAGCTCAGTGACTTTCAACGTGGCACTGTCATAGGATGCCATCTTTCCAACAAGTCAGTTCATCAAATTTCTGCCCTACAAGAGCTGCCCGGTCAATTGTAAGTGCTGCTATTGTGAAGTGGAAATGTCTAGGAGCAACACCGTCTCAGCCGCGAAGTGGTATGCCACAGAAGCTTACTGTCACAAAATCAGATACCTCCTCTGCCTCGACCTGTTGCTTCGGCTTGTTGTTTTCAAAGTTTTATTTTGTTCATAAGTGTTTGTGTCAAAACCTGCTAGTTTGGACTAGATGTTTACCAACTAGACATCTAACTAGCTAGGTTGCAATGGAGCCTTCAACCAAGCTGACTCTAACAGCGGCTTCGTCGTCGAATTCGGCTCCTTTCCCTGTCTCTGGATCTGATGGGGCTCTGCATGCTGTGGGAGGTCTGGACCTATCGCCGGGAGCTGCAGGTGTACACAATCCTGCTTCTCGTGGGCCCGTGAAAGGTTCCATGAACTGTGTGAGGGGTAGGAATGGGTGGATTTCTCCATCCCCTTCTCCGGTCATTATATTGGGCAGTTCAGTGGAGAGAAATGTCTATCCAGGAGCACAAATACAAGACATCAATAAGCTGCTCCCAAACATTTTAAACCTGCATCAGGAAATTGAGTCTATCATAGTTCATGTGGGATTCAATGACATTATGAAGGGCAGCTCAGAACAGCTGAAGATGGACTTTAAAGAACTGACTGGGTCTCTGCATGACGACAACAAATGCCCCATAATATCTGTCCCTGTGCCTTCCCTAAATAACGTTTCAGCAGACTTTTAGCCCTCCATAACTGTCTACTTGACAATTGCAGCTCTGTGGGTGTAACATCTGAGTACCTGGATCCTTTCACAGCATTAGGCCCAGCTCAGTTAATCCCTGCCACTGTGTCGCTGAGTTGTCATAATGCTTCAGCAAATGTACATTATCCCAGGGGCATTGGTAGACAATGTAAGTAACCTAATGTATGTCCCTCTAACTGCCCTGAATGCCTCTGGTGATCCTACAGCTATTTTATGCAGTAATCACGTGCCTATGAACCAGATTTATACTGTTAGGACTGAGGTGGTGTGCCCTAGTAGGAAAGTCCACTGTGTGCATCTCACCCTGCACATAAATAAGTAAAGCATTGAAAACTATCAAGCATCACAGAAAATTGCTAAAAATAGCCCACGTTAACATATGTAGCTTAATAAACAAGGTTCATAGAATCAATAATTTGCTAATAACAGAGGACATTCCTATTCTGACAATCTCTGAAACTCACTTAGATAATACCTTTGATGATACAGTGGTATCAATACATGGTTATAAGATCTACAGAAAATACAGAAATGCCAATGGTGGAGGTGTGGCTGTTTATATTCAGAACCACATTGCGGTAAAGCTTAGAGAGGATCTCATGTTAAATACTGTTAAAGTAATATGGCTACAGGTTCATCTGCCTCACCTAAAGCCCCTTCTGGTGGGAAGTTGCTGTAGACCACCAAATGCTAACAGTCAGTATATGTATAATAGGTGTGAAATGCTTGATAATGTATGTAATATCAACAGAGAGGTATATTTTCTGGGTGATTGAAATATTGACTGGCTTTCATCAGGCTGCCCACTCAATAAAAAGCTTCAAACTGTAACCAGTGCCTGCAACCTGGTCAAGGTTCAGTCAACCTACCAGCGTAGTTACAAACAGCACAGGAATGAAATCTCAACATGTATTGATCACATCTTTACTAACGCTGCAGAAATTTGCTTTAAAGCAATATCCCAATCCAACGGATGTAGTGATCACAATATAGTAGCTGTCACGGTTGGAAGACGGGACCCGAGGCGCAGAGCTGTAGAACCAAGACATTCCTTTTATTCGGAAAACAACAACAAACAAAAGGGGAGGACGCAATGTACAATCAGCACAAACACAAAAACCCACAACACAACTGGGAAATCAATTAACTTAAATAGGCTCCCCAATTAGAGACAATGCAGCGCAGCTGCCTCTAATTGGGGACCAAACCCAAACTAAACATAGAGTTTTCCAGTGGGGTGGGGGGGCAACTGGTGTCGGCGGGGACTCCGGACGTGGCACCAGGTCAGGTGGGGGATCTGGCTCAGGAGCAGGGCTGTAACCCTTTCCCGGACTGGGCACCAGTGGAGCGGACTGCTCCGGCACAGGAGCGGGGCTGACGACCGGGCCCGGACTGGGCGCCGGTGCGGAGAACGGCTCCGGCCATGGAGTTGAGCTGGACACCGGACCCGGACTGGGCACCGGCGCAGAGGGAAGTCCCGACATCGGAGCAGTAAAGAGCACCGTGCCCGGACTGGGTACCGGCGCAGAGGAAAACTCTGTCATCGGAGCTGGGCTGGACGCCAGGTCCTGTCTGGACCCCGACGCAGTGGACGGCTCCGGCCATGGAGCTGGGCTGGACGCCGGGCCTGGACTGGGCACCGGCGCAGAGGGAAGCTCCGACCTCGGAGCAGGACTGGACGCCGTGCCTGGACAGGGCACCGGCGCAGAGGTGGCTGGAGCCACCGGGCTAGGAACCGGTACTGCCGCTACCGAGCTGGGGACACGCACTGGAGCTACTGGGCTAGGAACCGGCACAACCGGGCTAAGAACCGGTACTGGCGCTATCGAGCTGGGCACATGCACTGGAGCTACCGGGCTATGAACCGGCACTGGAGCTACCGGGCTAGGAACCGGCACAAATACAAGTTCCATGCAATAATGGCTCTATATAATACTGTACACTTTCTTGAATATGTTTGGGATTTGCGGACTGTGAAAATACCCCTGGTGGCATTTCTGGTGGGGTAAGTGTGTGTGTCAGAGCTGTGTGTAAGTTCACTATGCAAAGAATTTGGGATTTTCAACCCATCAATGTTTCCTATAAAAAATGATGCAGTCAGTCTCTCCTCAACTCTTAGCCAAAAGAGACTGACATGTATAGTATTTATATCAGCCCTCTGATTACAATGAAAAGCAAGACGTGCCACTCTGTTCTGGGCCAGCTGCAGCTTAACTAGGTATTTCCTTGCAGCACTCGCCCACACGACTGGACAATAATCAAGATAAGACAAAACTAGAGCAGGAGGGATGAGGCAAAAGGAATGGCAAATAAGTCTGGCTGCACAACCGATTGGCAAATGTACTGCAATTTGAGAAATCATGTGACTAAATGGAAAAAATAGAAGAATAAACTATACTATGAAACAAGGATAAATTATATTAAGAATGATAATAAAAAGCTTTGGAGCACCTTAAATGAAATTTTGGGCAAAAAGCTCCATCATTCATTGAATCAGATGGCTCATTCATCACAAAACCCACAGATTTTGCCAATTACTTTAAATACTTTTTTTGCTAAGCAAGATTAGGCATGACATCCAAGTATAACTGATCATATTATGAAAAACAAGCATTACAATTTTGAATTCTGTAAAGTGAGTGTGGAAAAGGTGAAACAATTATTGATGTCTATCAACAATGTCAAGCCACTGGGGTCTGAAAACTTGGATAGAAAATTACTGAGGATAATAGCGGACGATATTGCCACTCCTATTTGACATATCTTCAATCTAGGCCTTCTAGAAAGTGTATGCCCTCAGACCTGGAGGGAAGCATGTCAGGCTCTGGCCATAGAGAAGCTTTGCTTCTCTATAGTTCTATGGTCAGAGTCTGGCAGATCTAGTATTTCTACGTCTGTGTGGTGTTGTGTGTGGGATCCCTAATTAGAGGCAGCTGCTATGCATTACCTCTAATTAGGGATCCTACTTATATGTCTGTGTTCCACTCCCTTGGCGTGGTTCATTGTTGTTGTTGTATGTTGTCCCGTGTTCGTGAGTACGTGTGTTTCAGTTTCATTTGTTATTTTGGATAGTTCGTTATTCGAGTTTATTCATTTAATAAACATGTCGAACTATCGCTACGCTGCGCCTTGGTCTCTCTACACACCCGAACGTGACAGAATGAACCACCACCCGACCAAGCAGCGTAATGAGGGAGCTACGGAGAAGAAGAAAGGAAGACAACGGCGTTATCGAGGTAAAGGAGCCCGTAGTCAACCCCAGGAAAATTTCGGGGGGGGGCTATGGGGATGGTCTGGCAACGAAGAGGACTTGCCAGTACCACTCTCCATGTGGGATACACTGTGCCCTAAATATAAATGGGGGGCGCAAAGTGTTGAAGAGGAGGAATATTTGGAGAGACATTTTGGAGACGTTCTGGAGGAGATGTGGGAGATAGCGGAAGAGGTAGAAAGGGAAATGTCGGAATGGAATAGTCCGTGTCCAGTCGCCTACTCCACTCCCGTGAAAGAGCAGTCCGCTTTACCGGTGCCCAGTCGGGGTCCGGCCGTCTGCTCTAATCCAGTGCCAGAACAGTTCGCTACAACAGTGCCCAGTCCGGGTCCGGCCGTCTGCTACACTCCAGTGCCAGAGCAGTTCGCTCCACCGGTGCCCAGTCTGGGTCCGGCCGTCTGCTACACTCCAGTACCAGAGCAGTCCGCTCCACCGGTGCCCAGTCTGGGTTCGGCCGTCTGCTACACTCCAGTGAGCCTCTCCAGTCCGGTACGTCATGTGCCTGCTCCCCGCACTCGCCCCAAGGTGCGTGTCATCAGTCCGGCGCCATCAGTGCCGACTCCACGCACCAGGCCTCCAGTGCGCCTCTCCAGTCCGGTACGTCATGTGCCTGCTCCCCGCACTCGCCCCGAGGTGCGTGTCATTAGTCCGGTGCCACCAGTGCCGACTCCACGCACCAGGCTTCCAGTGCGCGTCTCCAGTCAGGTACGTCCTGTGCCTGCTCCCCGCACTAGCCCTGAGGTGCGTGTCATCAGTCCGGTGCCACCAGTGCCGATTCCACGCACCAGGCTTCCAGTGCGCCTCTCCAGTCCGGTACGTCATGTGCCTGCTCCCCGCACTCGCCCTGAGGTGCGTGTCATCAGTCCGGTGCCATCAGTGCCGACTCCACGCATCAGGCCTCCAGTGCGCCTCTCCAGTCCGGTACGTCATGTGCCTGCTCCCCGCACTCGCCCCAAGGTGCGTGTCATCAGTCCGGTGCCATCAGTGCCGACTCCACGCACCAGGCTTCAAGTGCGCCTCTCCAGTCCGGTACGTCCTGTGCCTGCTCCCCGCACTCGCCCTGAAGTGCGTGTCATTAGTCCGGTGCCACCAGTGCCGACTCCACGCACCAGGTTTCCAGTGCGCGTCTCCAGTCCGGTACGTCCTGTGCCTGCTCCCCGCACTCGCCCTGAGGTGCGTGTCATTAGTCCGATGCCACCAGTGCCGACTCCACGCATCAGGCTTCCAGTGCGCGTCTCCAGTCCGGTACGTCCTGTGCCTGCTCCCCGTACCCGACCTCCAGTGCGTGCGCCCAGCCAGGTTCCTCCAGTGCCGGCTCCACGAACCAGGCCTCCAGTGCGCCTCTCCAGTCCAGTACGTCCCGTGCCGGCACCCCGCACCCGACCTCCAGTGCGTGCGCCCAGCCAGGTACCTCCAGTGCCGGCTCCACGCACCAGACCGTCGGTGCGCCTCACCAGCCCGGAGCCTCCCGTGATGGTCGACAGGCCGGAGCCTCCCGTGATGGTCGACAGCCCGGAGCCTCCCGTAATGGTCGACAGCCCGGAGCCTCCCGTGATGGTCGACAGCCCGGAGCCTCCCGTGATGGTCGACAACCCGGAGCCTCCCGTGATGGTCGACAGTCCGGAGCCTCCCGTGATGGTCGACAGCCCGGAGCCTCCCGTAATGGTCGACAGCCCGGAGCCTCCCGTGATGGTCGACAGCCCGGAGCCTCCCGTGATGGTCGACAACCCGGAGCCTCCCGTGATGATCGACAACCCGGAGCCTCCCGTGATGGTGGAAACTGAGCTCACCAAAATGATCAAACCTGGCCTTCATTTGGACACTTATGTTGTCTAAAATTTTGAAAAATATTCCTCTCCTTTCGTCTCTCATCGGCTGTCTGCTCCGGGTTCCAGGGTCTATAAGGCAGAGAGTAGTGCATTTCTCCTCAAAACGATCATAAAAAGTGTCAAACGTTTGTTTTTGTGGTCTCCACCACTTTCATTGTGTCGCTGATACGAGCACAACAAAACCCCATGTCCATTATTTTGTTTTGCAGAATGTGGAAAAGTGAATCAGTTTCACTGAAAATCAGTAGAAAGCATGTTGATGCCTTTGAGAGCCAAGAATCGTATCCAGAAGCCATCAGCAGTGTATCGTTGTCCCAGTTGTCAGGGTTTTCTGAAACATTGCTTGTAGATCTGATTGATAAAGGCTGATTGTCTGGACTAGCCTGGAATTTGAATTCCATCTGGTTGGTGGTGCCCTTGGCATGCGTTCTTTACAACTTCATCCAGTAGGCGAGTGCGCTTGATTGATTTACTAAAGAATGATGCAAGTCCCTCCGCAGTCTTAAAAATGATTTTGCACTCAGGGATGCATTTCGCTGATTGTGAGAGCACCAAGTTCAATTTGTGTGCACAGCAGTGAATAAATGTGGCTTCAGGAACTCGTACAGTTGTACATCCCCAATACGCCCAATATGTAATCCGCCAAGACCGCAGCCCGTTTGTCATCGCTCACATCGTCAAATCTCAAAAAAGCCTCCTTGACTTCACTTTTAGCCACATAACGTAAAATCACAGAAATCTGTGCTTTGTTTGAAACATCTGTAGTTTCGTCAACTTCCACCGCAACAAATGGGGCGGCATTTATCTCATCTTTAATTTCTTTTCGAATTACATTACTGACTGCTTCAATCAAATCGTTCTGTATTCTATTCGATGTACCCCAAAAAACTGTGGAAGTTGCCAAGTGTCTAGCTAGCCTCTCATCTTTTTCAGCAAACGTGTACAATAACTCAACATAGTTTCCACGATTACTTGAGGTTGTACTCTCATCATTGCCCCGAAATGCTAACTCCTGCTTTCCTAAGTAGCATGTTGCTCGAATGAGGTCCTTCAGAATCTCACGATTTTCTTCAACCTTAGCATTGTGTATGCTCACCTGTAGCTTTTGCTGCTCATTTAATGCCAGGTCTATCCTTGCGTTCCCAAACGTTTTTAGGATGATCTGGTGTTGGATGTGCACTGCTGATTTCTCATGTTTGTTGAGGGCATTGGTAAGGTTGTTGAGGTTGCAGAACCCACCATTTACCCAAGCGTTTTCGCCAGTTGAATAAAGCAGGCATGGGAAACAGTATAAACGGCTAGTCGAATCGCAGCCACATGTCACGGTGCGAATATATGGGACGATACACGGAGCGTTGGTGGAGCGTCATTCCTTCTTTATTATGTGAGTTGTAATCACGAAGCACAAGAATAATGAACGGAGATGACTAAACGAATACTAAATAAACAAAACACGGTGACTGACTGAGTTCTGCCACATGCAGACAAACAGTAACAAAACAATGATCCACATGCAGGTGGATGGGAGAGAAGGCTAAATACCATTCCCAATCAGAGACAACGCTAGACAGCTGTCTTTGATTGGGGATCATTTACCTTCCCTCCCTGATGTAAGGACTGGGTTGTGGTTCCCCCTGATGGACATAAAGGTTACCACAATCCAGCCCTTACACCACACAGCCAGTCTCGACGATCATACCACTCCCGCTTGAATGACCTGATTATATTTTTACCTTTTCGCTGATGAAGATCAGGCAGATCAGGTGTTGGTCTTCCTCTCTGAATAATTTCCAGTTTTCCCTGAAAATCCATCTTGGAAAATAGCTTTAGGTGATGTATGGCATCCATGTTCTTAGACATTATACTAGCCAGCTTAATTCTGTTGAACTTGCAAAAATATGACCTTGACACGCCCATAAGCAGTGCTTGACCCAGATAACTTATTTTGAAAATACACATTCACAAAAGTACAAATTCACTCAGCGTAGTGAATGAAGCTATGAAAGCAGAAAATGAAATGCTTGCCCTGTAGCCATGAACTTGTCTGTAGTGCGGATCGGCGGCGCACGTCACTTCATTTAAGTGGTGTCAATGGACGGTAGGGCAAGCATGCTTACCCTGGCGCATTTCCTCGAATTTAAATGTCGTTTTAGACATTTATCCCTACCAGATTCGCTGACAATAATGACATAACGGAAAAATAGTAACATTTATTTATAAAATATATTTTAATTTGGCTTTTCAGAAAAGGTTTTTAATTTAATGAATATCACAGGGTAAGCACTGCTTGCCCTGCTTACCCTGACCGCACGTCACTGCTCTACACACATGTACACATGGATTTTGTATTGTAGATATGTGGTAGTAGAGTAGTGGCCTGAGGGCACACACTCTATGTGTTGTGAAAAGGGTTATGAAATATAATGTCATGTAATATTTTAAATTGTATATAACTGCCTTAATGTTTCTGGACCCCATGAAGAGTAGCTGCTGCCTTGGCATTAGCTAATGTGGATCCTTAATAAATCCAAATACAAGCTCACAGAACAAGCTCACAGAACAGAACTGGCGAGTGTTGAAGCGAGGAAAAATCGTCTCTCCTCGATTGCAACACTCACTACCGAGTTCCAAACGGCTCTGAAAGCAATGTCAGCACAAGAACTCTTCATCTGGAGCTTCATGAAATGGGTTTCCATGGCCGAGCAGCCGCACACAAGCCTAAGATCACCATGTGGTGTAAAGCTCGCCGCCATTGGACTCTGGAGCAGTGGAAACGCGTTCTCTGGAGTGATGAATCGTGCTTCACCATCTGGCAGTCCGACGGACAAATCTGGGTTTGGTGGATGGCAGGAGAACGCTACCTGCCCGAATGCATAGTAACAACTGTAAAGTTTGGTGGAGGAGGAATAATGGTCTGGGGCTGTTTTTCATGGTTCGGGCTAGGCCCCTCAGTTCCAGTGAAGGGAAATCTTAACGCTACAGCATACAATGACATTCTAAACGATTCTGTGCTTCCAACTTTGTTGCAATAATTTGGGGAAGGCCCTTTCCTGTTTCAGCATGACAATGCCCCCATGCACAAAGCAAGGTCCAAACAGGAATGGTTTGTTGAGATAGGTGTGGAAGAACTTGACTGGCCTGCACAGAGCAAGTCCCTGCAGCAATGTTCCAAAATCTAGTGGAAAGCCTTCCCAGAAGAGTGGAGGCTGTTATAGCAGCAAAGAGGTGACCAACTCCATATTAATACCAATGATTTTGGAATGAGATGTTCGACAAGCAGGTGTCCACATACTTTTGGTCATGTAGTGAATATTTCAATGTGTATCCCCATGCCAACAGTCAAACTGAGCATTTCAAAGGAGACTCAGGGAAATCTATTATAAAAAGTTATATAAAAAAATAAGCACACAAAGTTATAAAGACTGCATAGGGGCTTTAAACAAAATCTTATTCTCTGAGCAATTGTGTAAGTATAAAATATTAAAACATTCCTATTTTTCTTTTGCATACAATATAGCTCAGTGTTTGTATTATTTATTTCATACAGTCTTTTTTTCTCATCTTTATTAAGGGTGCCAATAAATGTGGATCCCATTGTACATCAGAGTAAATGGGATCTCTATTATGTTGGATCTCACCCCAAGGACACGGCTCTCCAGTTGACTACTATGGTAACAAACCAAGGTCCTTGGTTCATTGATGCCTTAGGCCTGCAGTCCTGAGACCAAGGTCCTGACTCACAGCAAGACATCCTCCAATTGATAAAAAAAAATGCTATTTATGCAATGTTCTCTCCTTCCCTGTTTCCCAACCCAGGTTTGGACGCCAGCCCCCCGGCCAGTACTCATGAACTCACAATTCCAAATGATGTGAGTATAGTATAAAATGCTGCATTGTTACATCATCAACTTTCAATTTCTTGTAGCTACTGTGCTTCAATGGAACTGACCCTTCAATGAACCAATTATGTCGCACTGCTTTTATGAGTGAGCTTTTTAAAAGCTCAAATCAATGAAAGCCAGGGCTTCTGTTCCACGTTTCCCAGTTAAGAACCGCTGTCATTTCTTCCCAGCTAATAGGCTGCATAATCGGGCGCCAGGGAACCAAAATCAACGAGATCCGACAGATGTCTGGGGCACAGATCAAAATCGCTAACGCCATGGAGGGCTCGTCGGAGCGCCAGATCACCATCACAGGAACCCCAGCCAACATCAGCCTTGCCCAGTACCTCATCAACGCAAGGTAATTGAGATTATTGAGATTAGTCCGAGATTGCTTCACGTTTAAAATTCACAGTTTTGTGTCATCATTAATCAGGGTTATATCATTCCTATGATATATATTTCATGGCAGGCTGCTTTAAGTTAAGTGTCGCTGCTCTGAAGCCCAGTAGAAAACTACTGACTGAAGCCCAGTGGAAAACACATCCACCTCAACACAGACAAGTAACACTTACTGAGGATTCAGTCGTTGCGCGCACCAAGTCCATTAACCTTTTAAATAGAAGGGAATCTGAACCTGGTGATGGCTGGTTGCATCTACTCCCGTATTTGCCAGAGGCAGCACAGCCAGGTGCTGAGCAGTGTATTGTACAATATTGGAGAGCACATTTTGTATTTTAAAGTTCCGTTAAGTGTCTAAAACCACTCTGATTCATTATCACAACACAAAATAAATAGCTTTTTGCCATAAAGCTTCAGAAATGTTCCTATAACTTATCTTGAGTTGGGTCACGGAGGACAAAGGCCAGGTAGTCCGTCCCTGTTTTCTTCCCTTGGCTCCTAATGAACACAACCCTGAAATGAGACAGTGTCAGGGGTACAGTCCCAATCCATATGCTTCAATCCTTACTGATACACACAATTTACAACATGGGGGGCTTTGTTTTCTGTGACTTCTTTCTTTTAGGGTTTGGTTTGCAGAGAAGCGGTTGGAGAGAGACTAAATGTCTATTGCTTTCCCACAATTCCACTGACAGGTTCAGGGACGTGGCTGCCATGTGGAATGACCCGTCATCCATGACAACATCCTGAGGCCCAACTCTGGTTCCACTATCAAGAAGCTAACGGCAGCAACTGTCTCCCTAATAACCCCATGTATACTCCCCCAGAACTTAATGGCTCCCTGATTCCCTTAGCACTTGACAGTTAAGCTTTAGCAGCTTTGAAGAGGCTAAGGAGGCTATTTGTAAAGCAAAGTGAAAAATGTTGACTTGATTTCTGTTCATGTAATGTAAAGAGTTACGTATAGTGTTTCAGCATGCCGAATGCTTAGGATAATTGTTACATTCTTTTTCTGTTTGCTAGGTCAGAGATAAGTTTGCCGATGCAATCTATTAGTTCCTTGTCAGGAAAGTAAGAACATGTATAAAAAGTGGAAAACAAAAAAATATTGCTACTCTGATAGCTACTGAGCAATGCTATTGGCCATGACTCTAGAGTGATGTGATGCATTTGTGAAGAGATATTGCTGTGTCAAATTTGGAATGAAAAGGAAGTGCTTTTTACATAAACAGTAAGCAGGTTTCGGAGGTTCTCCATTTTGCAGGGAGACTTAAATGATTAAGTCAACAACTTCCATTGTGATAGAGGTTTTTCGATTAGGGAAAATCCAGAATTAGCTGGAGAATTTGGGATTGTTTTTTATAATAATATCCATATGCATGACACAAATACAGGAGTAAATGTATCATGGAGACCTAAAAGCCAGAATGCTGCAGAGTTTTCACTATCTTTTCCCGTCTCCCTTCCCTTCTCCCCTCTTCCTTAACTGTTCTAGGCTGACGTCTGAGGTCACTGGAATGTGAACACATTTCTACCCATCATTCTTCACTGCATCACATGACCCTTGTGTCAATGCCATTGCACCTTTATTTTTGTTCTCTCTGTATTTATCTGTCTGTCCTGATTTATCGTAAAGTAAACATGATACCCACACTGTTAACTTGATTCTCCTCACCTGCCCTCAACGACTATTTTCAAAGGACACTTTTGTGACACTCTAGTACCTTCCATGACATTCCTGACACTTGGCGTTATCATGTGTTTCACTGTGCATTCAGTTTATTTC
Organism: Thymallus thymallus; assembly: GCA_023634145.1. Lineage (NCBI taxonomy): Eukaryota > Metazoa > Chordata > Actinopteri > Salmoniformes > Salmonidae > Thymallus > Thymallus thymallus. The sequence goes on along the minus strand of CM042407.1, from coordinate 5,539,512 downwards.
ATCCTTTTAAAACACATCTATCGTGTGTATGCTCATGATATATGCAGGGCTCGAGAGAGACTAACCATCCCAGAATCGTCCCGAAGTGCAATTTCAAACGCCCCAAACTGAAAATAAACTGTCCTAAATTAAAATACTTGTTTGTATTTAATTCATAATGCTTTAAAAGTTGGCTAATAAGGGTACTACTGAAATTAGGATGGTCAACTGAGACAGAAATTCACATTAGAATATTTGCCTCTAAAAATGCATACATTGGAATAATATCGAAATATATGTTGCTTAAATAATTACATGACAAAGTTTTGGGTGATATGTGCACATTGACGATTTTTGCATGTAAATCTTGGTGGGCTAAACTACAACTATTTTTTTTTTATGCATGCCAGCAAAGCCACTACACAACACTAAACAGTACATGAATTGCACTATAACGGTGACAAACAATGCCCACAAACTGTTAGGGCCTACATAAAGCTGTCCCAACAGTAGAGCTTTATTTTCAGCACCATGGAGTGAGTCCTTATCACCGCTACACCTGGTAATCAGCAGATCCTTGAATGGCAGCGAAACAGTTCGTACAGCTTCATTTACTGCCTTTTTAAAAAACATAGCTGATATGGCTGACTTGCTTAAACAAATGTGGTTTCTACTGACAATTGAGATGTACAAACTATGGCATAACGGAATGACGAGCGGATAAGAGGCAATCCGTCATTTCAATTAAGACATTAATGAGCGAGCTTGGACGGATGTAGGGACCAAATTATTAGGGTGAGGCACATGGGCTACTAACAGCTTACTACGCAACATACACTTAGTATTACTTTCTTAGCTACAGTATATCTCCCTGGCATATTACATAATTTATACAGCAGTATACAAGACATGTTTGGACTCACCTTGTTGTGCTGTGCTCACTTGAACAGGAAGGTGGCGCGGTGGTCCTTCTTGTGGACAAATTTTGTCATGAAAGTCTGGCATTCTCTGGATTTATGGTGCTGTCGAGACAACTGGGTACTCAGAAAAACAATCATGATGTCAATGACCTTCAGGTCAGAGCTCTAGAAAGAGGCCAGATTTCCCGACTTGGAATTCCGAGTTGAATGACCGTTCTTAACTTATTTTTCCCAGTCTGAGCTATTTTTTTCCAAGTTCCCAGTTGTCTTGGACTCATTGAAATCTGACATTTCCCAGTTACGAGTTTCCAGTTGTTTTGAATCCGGCAGAAATCATGCTGGATTGACAACATGGCCAATGTATTCAACTTTTTCTGACCCATGGTGTGTTGCGAGTGAATGTTTATCCTTTTAAGCTTGGAAAAGAGACCCTTAAACCCAGACTTAGACCACACACCCTCTACACTGAATAGCATTATAGTGATTGCTTTGCAATGCTTGCAGTTAGCCACTGATTCCTTCCAAACCCCTGATTGTTGAATTTACGATTTCCAACTTGTTGTGTAATGTTTATGGGCGATGAGCACCGGTATGTTTTATCTATAATTTGTCTTCATCTGACAAGGGCTGAAAATGATTTGCCAGCAGATTGTCGACTTGATTCATGAAGATGACTGCTTTCTAGCTTGCTAGCTAATATTTTTAAAATATGATGTTGACATGATCAGTCCAATCAAAGCTACTGTAGATATAACGTAATTTGACATAATTTTATCAGTGGCAATGACCTTGAGCCTTCTTGGATGGGCACTTCTAATCTAAATCTAGGGGCTTGAATTTTCAAGGTCTCCCCATAGATTTTGCGCAACTAGAGAACCCCTACGCCCCACCACCACAGAAAGCACTGAGCTAGGCTGAAACACCTTCATTTTGGAGCTGCCTTACTCAAGAAAACAAAAAAGAGACCATGTTTGTATGCGGCTTTATTAACTCAATCATTGTTTTTGCAAACTGATTTGTGATACATATTAATGCCAAAATATCATGCAAAGCAAGCAACAATGTTAAAACAGGTGAGGCTGTGCCCTGAACGACGGGTCGCCACTGTATGTGCATTGGCTACAGCCTCCCACACACCGGTGCTGACATGACGGAGGTGCCGGGAAAGGTTGCCAAACTTGAATAAGACTGTTAATTAAATAAATATAGACTATAGGCAGTCAAGTTTGACAAATATGAAACATTTATGCACGCATGACTGTAAGTCGCTTGGATAAAAGTGACATATATTATTATATCAAATATAATGTCGGATTATTCATGTCTAAAAGGCTTTAATTCTGTCAAAATTCTCAAGCATGGTTAATTCAGATAAATGGTCACATTGTGAAAGGCCAGTCCCTGTTGTCGCACCATGCATCATCCACCAGCTTGAAATTTACGGAGGCAGTCGGCATGTTGAAACCACTTACTTATAAACTAAACTTTAAAGACATGCTCCTGAATTTTGGCGACTACTAAGTATTTTTTACACCACCCGCTTTGGGCCGGATGTGTCAATGTGTAGTTCATATATGCATAATCTATGAGCATAATTAGTATTTTACCTCTAGTTTGGAAGCGACTGTGCTGCACCCTTTAATCTACATTTCCCCCCATGTGGGCCAGCCCCCTAGCAATTTGAGGTGGTGCACATATTTTCACATATGTGACTTTTAGTATGCAATTTTTTGGTAACCACATTTGGCTTGTGAGTTGCTACTTTCATAACTACTTGCTAAAAAGTATACAAAAGTACCAGATAAACTCTTTCATTGTTTGAAACATGGACTTTTACTTAATATTATGAGGTATGTCTTACTTTGCTTAAAAGTAGCTTAGCCAAAAATCTGACCATAGAAATTCAGAGGGAATTATTTTAGAGACTTCCTCAAGCATTTCTCCACCATTTAAGCATTAATGTGCTTACAATGTAAAGAAATTATAGTTATAGTTTTTGCAACATTTTAAGCTAAACATTGTGATCTGTTCCATCATGCTTGTTGTGTTTTAACATTTTCAGATGTAACCGTGGTTGTGTGAATTTTGGATTTTAGGTCTGTTTTGGACCATACCAGACATATTTTTTATAGTCCCCTGGATGACAGGACGCCCTTAATTTTGAGCCCTGGATAAATGGCTAGCTAGTAGCTTGTGTGGATATGTTTAGCTAGTGTCTAGACTACCAGTGTCTAGACTACCTGTGACTACCACTGGGGAAGCCAAGCCAAGCCAGTAAATAAGCCATATTACAACCTATATTGTTGGCTCTATAACCCATTCATTCATAAGCAATACAATAAGGCTGTGACAGCAAAAAGACAAGTCACACAAAGCAAATATTGCATGTAACAAAAAGCTATATCACCTGCAACATGATCAAGCAGGCTAAGGTTTTCGACAGTTTACTAAACAACAACTACTGATTTAGAACCACGGAGTTACTGCAAGTCACTGGAGCACAGCCTCTGCTATTCCAGAACCATTTCAACTTAAACATCATCAAATCGACAAGGCTTTATACTGTTTGCTTAGTTTAATACACTGAAAATAGTGTCTGTGCGTGCGTGCACAAGTAAAACACCAATGCCATCCTCCTCTCTTTCATGTTGGCAAAACGGTCTATGGCTCTGTCAGTACACTTTTACTTTTTGTTGTCATAGGTGTTGATATTTACAATTACTCGAGAAGGAGACAAGTCATAACTCATGACCAGGTGGAATTGATATTCAGTCAAGCGATTTATTTGATGCAAAGATATTTGGTAACTCGTGCACGGGCTCGTTCCTTCAGCTCTTATGGAGTCGTCCGGAACAAAGAGACCTTCTAAACACGTGACACACATATTTATACAGAGCAATAGTAATAAAATGACGTAGGTAGAGTCTGGTAGATTCACACTCCTGACTGGTCGTTGTTATGGAGGGGCGGTGTCGACTTCCCATTGGCTCTTGGCAGTGTTCTTCGTCCTCAGAGTCCAGCCCTCATAAGTCTGTGTGTGTTTAGGGTTAGCTGTTCTAACAAATGCGCTCGAGCTAATGTGTGTAATACAGCGTTGGTAATAAGCGACATCAAGAATATATTTCTTACAAATCCCCCTCTTCACGTCTCACAAGAGACGTGAAAAATAGGCCAACGGCTGATCATTACACATCTATTCTCATAGGATTCCTAATCAAACTTAATCCAAACAAAACCAATACATATATTTATATTCCAAACTCATCAACTACTGTTCTAGGCCTATTCAGCCATAACTCTTCCGGTTAGGATCTTCGTCATGACCTTCATATAAAGAATCAGTCTTTTCTAATCATAAAAGAGTGTCTCATTCAACATGGGCTCCTTGGAATGTAAAGGATCTCAATCATCTACTAGGCTTGGAGGAGTATCTTCATCATTCCACTAAATGTATACAACATCTGTTAGCCTGAACAAAATTCCCATTTCCCTTCCCAGTTACACTCTTTATTCAAGATTTTCACATTAGATCTAAGAAATGTTTCATTCAATCTGTAGTCGTCTGGATTGAATCGATCATCAGTGTCCTCATCGTCCACCACTGCTGGTGAATAGTATTCCTCCTTCCACTGATTAGAATCTGGAACTGGTCCATGTCTCACCATCTGCTTGGACGCCTGCACTTTCCAACCCTCGGACACAGGGAACCAAACAGCAACCACATAATACAAGCATACACATACAGGCAATAGCTGCCCCCAAAATTGTGGCTACTATGGTTTTCCATTTACCAAATATTTCATCAAACCATTCTGTCACATATGTATTCACTCCTGAGTTCTCAGTCCATCCTTCACTTAGAGCTGTCAATCCTGCAAAAGCTCTGGTGTCTTTAGGAATAAATTTACAACAACTGCCCCCACCATTCTGCATACTCCACCCATTTCTGCCAGCAACATATCTAGAGCCAACCTATTTTCCCAGGTCATGAGCGAGGTGGCGGATAATTGGTTTGAGATTCCCTTCACTGCATCCTTACTGATTGATCCAATCCACATGTTTATTGAACGTCACCCACCAAAAGAACGTTGTCCTGAAACCTTCACCCACTTGATTCATAGATTCATATTCATCAGGGACTCCCCTAGGAATTCCAATCACATCAATCCAGATAGGGCTATTCTCCTCCTACGTCTGATTAAACCTTTCCTTGGTTTCTGGTAACTAATTCTAACTAACTGAACCAATAGGACTGGGGTGCAGGTACCTACCCACCCTCTGTATAGTGTCTGCCTCATACGTCCTTTACTGGTACACGCTCATCACACATCTGTTACCAGGCTGTAAGGTTTCTCCTGTGCCTCTGAACTCCGATCAGTAACATTAACTACTGACTTACTCCATTAAAATCACCCAAATCTCTGCTGTTATTCTTGTCTATAACACTCCCCTGGAGTCAGAGTGAACTGGGGTGGGTTAGCAGCCTCTTTCAATCTCGCCAACCCCATCCCTGTACAGTTTTCACCTCTGTTTTGCTCAGTTAATTTGGTGCTATTTACATCTATGCAGGTATCCTAACCATAGTCATCCGCGCAAGCCCCATACCTTCTTGGCCCACTGCCTTCACTTAATATTTTCCCCAAGTATGTTTAAACTGTAGGCCAAAGGTAACTAGCAGTAGGTCCTGTACAGAGGCATAATGCATAAGTATGAACACCTTTCTCTCGATTACATACTCCCACTTAATGGAGAGGTTATCAATATTTATTTTGAAAATCACATCCTGCCTCTCTCTGGACACTATGTTATGATACTCACTTCTAGTGGAATCCTTATCCTGAGTAGTCTGTCTTTTAATTATTCCCATGGTAGTTTCATTTTTATTTTTGGTGAGTGGTGGATCTGGATGTATCAAAATTAAGACTGATGTAGCTCAGGGTCCCCCATATTCCCAAGAACCGCCAACCCTCTCCTGTCCTTAGTCAGTCTGCTGAGTTCCACCCCATACTCACACCTCTAGGAACACACTACAGTGATGATAGGTCGGGGTAGGGAATCTTCGTTAAGGAGGTAACCCCCGGATCCTATTGGTACTCGGTTCTGCTCCTTAACTCTGTGTGTGTTCAGCAGTGTTTGTATGTGTTTCTTACCTCCTTGCAGTGGGCAACGTGGACCCAGGTTGCTCTCTTTCTGAACATATCTAAATGGCAAATAGGCAGTTTCCAACAAGACCTAGTAGGGCCTTCCCAACAGGGCTGCTTCCAGTCTTTCCTTATCAATCATTGGACCCGCACCCCATCACCTGGTTGGATAGAGTGGGTCACTCTCTCCTTCAGTTCACCTGTAGGTCACAAAATCTTTGACATACGGGTGTGATTATCAAACAATCTTCTCATGTATTCAGCCAGAGTATTCTCAGTGTATCTCTGCCTGCTCTGGTCCTCCTAACTCTACATCCTACTATATGTACTCATCCTACCAAGTTTCTCCCAATACCTATATAGGTCTTCCTTAGTCTACTTTTTATTGTTCCATTCATGCGTTCAATTAAACCTGCCGATTGCAGATGACATGAACAATATTTCTTCCTGGTAATATCTAACTTCTATCATAGTCAATCACCATTTCTTTCCTTCACCCCTTGTAAGTCCTATGATCATTACTTTGTGCATATATAACACATCTGGAACACATTTTTTTTTAAGTAATTTGTTTTTCCATATGCTACAATCATACTTCCTAATTGTTTTAAGTCATTAATTCTAATTACATATTTCCCCTGTTGATAAATGGCTCCGCCCATATATCACAATTACTACATATCTAAACAAAGACTTTGGTAATATCGGTAAATTACCCTGATGCCAAATATCATTTCAGAGGATTGTCCCTCCCTATTTCCATATTTCTAATTCTCTCTGTGTGAAGAGCAGAATGTAGCACCCAGGCTCTACAGTAATTAAAACTCATCATCTGTTTATAAATATTGGTACTCCCAAAATTGTCTATTTTCTAGAGGGGTTCAGAGTACTCCCTTCTCAAGGTATAGTATGTCTCCAATACCCAACATCAGTTTGCTACAATTGTAGTTTCCTTTTGCTCACTTTATGGCCTTGTTCTGCCATATACTTTAACAACTACAGTTTCCTATCCACATCCTACACCAGTAGGGTTTGCCACTAGAATATCATCTACCCTAAAAAAAATGTCTGTTTCCTTTGAGGCTCTAATTTTACTAGATTACTAGTGATAGCTTGTAAAAAATCCGTATAGCCTTACTAAAACCCCTTTATATATGGCAATTTCTTCCCCTAAAAGGTAAACCCAAACCACTCTTGGTACAGGTATGCTAAAAAAACCATTTAGCCAAATTCATCATAGTTAGCTAAATATTTTCCCATCTCACTTGACTATGCAGGGTGTATAAATCTGATACACCTAGAGCTCTATCACACTCTGATTCACTCCCTGGAGATCTAATATCATCCTTCAATCATTACTGGGAGCTGCTTGTTTTTTTTTTTTTTTTCTCTCTGGAAAACATTAAAAAATGTAACTATGCTTAGCTTGATCCTGTTTTCCATTCTGCTTGTGATGGATCACATTAACTTCTACCAATTGTGCAGTCCCCCATATTCCCACCAATGTTTTCTTAACAGCTTCTAATCATTACAGGTCTCATTCCAGTGAGGAATACTATCTTTAACTGCTCTCTGTCCATGGTTTATACACATCTAATGTGGGCACTGGCCCATCTATGCCTGCTAATGGATTAGTTAGGCTATCAATGGGCACTGGTTTGAGGGAGACCTCCTGTTACCTCCAACTCCCTTATCTCCCTGTCTCACCAATAGTTCCTTTAAAATTTCTGTGAGACCTATCTCTACATCTGTCTCATCCCCCTCTCCCCCCTGAGCTCCCTGAGTTTCCCTCTGATTAGGATAGGGGGTTGGGGTCCCTCACAACTACTACTTCTCCATCTGGATTCTCCTTCCATGCCCAATCTACTAATGAGGGATATAATTTCAATCCAGAATTATCTATGGGTGGCCGTGGATTCCGACTTCAACTGTTCTTTCTTACTCTCAGACTTCATAAAATATTACTTTTAATATTTAACCTTCAAAACTACCTATACCAAAATTACTTCTTTAATCAATCCTTCATCAACAAATCCTTAGGACTATAATTTAGAAGGTATGGCTTCCAGCTCACTCTCTCTGTCATTAGTCAGGTCCCACTTCTAAGTTTCTCTCTCCAATTCAACTCTCATCTATATCTGCCAATAAATAGACTATACTAGTCTCCCTCTGGTATCTATTATTCATTACCCACTTTCCTAAGTGCCTCCATTCCACTGAGGTATCTTTCCACTAGGGATATGTGTAAACTCAACTTTTCACCTATATAATCTCCAATTCTGTGGTCCCAACTCCTTCTCCTTGCTGACATTTACAAATAGCTAACTCCTCTAGTAGGAGTACAGTATCCAAAAGATTCAAAATCAACTTAGCATGTGTAATAGTCACCATTCCCCTGTTTATCCACTGTGCAGCAAATATGTGTACTATCTGTGTTAATGGTAACTATTTTCGCTCTACCCAAACAACATGCACAAGTAAGAGCCACTATTTCTGTCTGTTATTCAGAATCATTTATAGGTAAGATTCAGCTTCCAAAATGTCTGTCTCTGCTCTGACTTCCTTATCTTCATTCATCAGGTCTCCTAGTTCTTGAGACATCTGATCTGATAGTGGAGAACCAGTTGTTCTCTTGGATGGCAGGGTACCTAACCTCCCCCCCAGGTCAAATCTTCAGTAAACATTCAGGGTTTATGGATAGACTCCCCACTTATCTCTACAGAACAGAGGGGGCCTCAATAGGCTTGCCTCCTCCTCCCCTCTGTCCAATGTTCAAAATGTCCCTCCATAAAATAATCACATTGTAAACCACTCGGTTTCTCCTGTCCTCCAGTATGTTCCTAATAGCCCATCTAATCTGGAATAACTAGACCAGAATTGTTTCCCTCCTAATAACATCCATGTTATTTCTCTATCACATGGTGTTTCAAACCTCCAAGTATTAACCTCTTTCATTTTTAAGTACTGAACTAATCAGCTATTCCACATTTCCATATAAAATATCTCCATGGTTCTAATATTATCCATATTATTTTACTTAACATCTATTTCCCTATCAACACACCCTTTCAGTATGCAATTACTTAAAACTATTCCCTTCCAAATTATCATGAGTCATCAACACATTGGTTTCTTATCCAGCTCAAACGTTAGAACCACAGCTCAGGCAAACGCCCTTCATGCAAACGTTTAAGATCCACCAGAATTATAACTCCACCATCCACTAGGGTCGTCCTACATGTATTGTAACCTAAAATGCCAATTCATTTCTCATGTCAGTCAATATATAATACCATATATTACACACAACCTCGGTTAATGAGGAGTAAAATGTATTTATAGGGAAAGAAAAACCCGCGGTACTACACAGTGCGGTACTAAATGCTTTCCAACTCACCATTCACATACAAACTGAGTAGTCATTTACTTTAAAATGAACTATCTGTTCAATCGGGCCGCATTCAACAGTTTTACGCGCGCTAGCCAACCATGCTACCATGGAAGTAGTCTAGATCATTACTCTAACTTCCCCAAGCAAAGCTCCCCTGGGAATATAGCCAACCTAGACTCCTAAATTCCTATAAACATTTTATCATATTTTACCAAAGCTTATCGCGACGCAGCCTCTCCTTGGTGTCCGTTGTTAGTTAAAGTTAACCTACAGAATATGAAAAAAAACAATCCGACACCCAGCCCTTGATCAACGTTACTAACAATACTTATCAACATAATTAGTTATTCCCACACAGGGACAAACTCTTCGCTTACCTACATCAACACAATGAGTTATTCCCACACAGACAAACGTTTCGCTTACAGTTCCTCACAAGACATACAACAATCATAGACAAACGATGCCACGTTTAAATGGCCGGACATGTTGGTTCCTACCGTTCCACACACAATCAGGACAAACTCGTCAGTTTATCGTCCTGTCCTTTCAACATACAACTACATTATTACAATACCGGTTCACACTGCAGTTACAACACAAATAACACAATTCTACAGCTTAAATTCACAATACCATTAACTTGGATAACGCTCCCACAGCGGGGTTTCAATATCAACTTTTCAAACGCACCTTCTTCGCATTCTCACTTCCACAGACCTTCACTTTCCTCGGGACGAAGTGATCAGGCGCTTCCTTCCTACCGGGCAACCTGCCGGAAAGACGCACTCAGGCTCTACGTGAATAACGGAACCCATGGTCCCATTTTCCCCAACTAAGGTGTCGGTGGTTGGAATCGAATTGTTTAGGGCGCGCAAGTCGGCCCTGGTTTCAGTCAAAATTCTGGAAGGGGTTGGGGCTGGAGTGCAATGTGTAAGGTGGTGCCAAGGTGCTCCTGATTTGCCTTTGACCTGGACAGAGTGTGAAGTAACTTCCTTCACTTCGTACGGTCCAGTCCACCTGGGTTCCAGCCACTTTCTCTTGTGGACTTTAACCCTCACCCAGTCCCCAACTTTTACCTTCAGTGGTGATGAGTCTCCCAACCGCTCCCCCTCTTGGACCTTGTGGATCTGTGTGTAGAGAGCTGCAGAAAGTTCTGTCAGTTTCCTCACATAATCAGACATTACAATTTGTTGTACATCAAGGGCGGGCATATGACCTCCCTCCCTTGGTGGACCAGGCATAGCCCTCCCTGTCATTATCTCATGGGGAGAGAGATGGTCCCTGCCCCGGGTGAGGACCTCATAGCCATCAAGGCCAGGGGCAGGGCTTCCACCCAGGTCAATTTAGAGCCTGCACATACCTTTGCAATTTTAGCTTTCAAGGTTTGATTTACGCGTTCCACTAGACCCTGAGATTATGGTCTGTACACTGACCCAAATTTGTGTATAACCCCTACTCTCAGCTCTGCTTCTTCTAGAGTTTTTTCCCTTTCTTCTTGAACATGTGTTTTCTGTTGCCCTCCTTTTCTTCCTCCTTCCCTTTCTTATCGTTTTATACTGTTCCTCCCCTCCTGCTCTATCCTGTATTTTCTGTTCTAAGTAGTCAATGAATTCGGGTTTAGGTGTCAATGTAGAAGCCATTCTTCAATGTGTTATCGCCAATTTAATATGTTCAGAGTCAGTGGAATCAGCGCATGCCAAACCTTATCTATTATAGTTATATATTATCACACATCACATATTACACATTACAATACGGTAAGACAAACAGAAGCAGGGACACACAAACACAAATTTGCCTAAACACAGTCAAAACCGGGCTAGAAAGCTCTAGAACCTCCGGGACGAAGCTATTTCAATCCAATTAGACAGACAGATCGTACACCCTCAAAGGTACGTACAGACAAGCACTCTCAAAACAGTGGCTAAAATTAGACGCACTGGAGGCGCACGGGTCCCTCCCTAAACAAAGTCAAACCGGGCTAGAATAAATTCTAGACGACCGGGACGAAACTAATACGTATATAGTCCTCTAAATCAATAGGACGGGATATGTCACACTTTATCTAAGGGGATGTGTATAAGTTATAATTACTTTAATTCTCCACCTTAACTGAGTGTTCCCTTCTGGTCAGCCAGTCCAAAAGGCCTTCTCTAGTTGGCAGATACTGCTATCAATATTGCGCCACACAGGCTCTTAATCTTAACCAGGGAGTCACACAGACTTTAACCCACACAGGGTGGTGCCACACAGGCTATCACAGACCCACACAGGGTGTGCCACACAGGCTATCACAGACCCACACAGGGTGTGCCACACAGGCTCACTTCTTCCTTTACCTTTTTCCTATATAAATATTACACAAATATATTTGCAATCAGCCTTCGCATTCGTAATACATCTATAAAAAATATTTTAACAACAATTCATACTCACGCCCAGTACTACTGATCAAAATTTGGATAATACTATAATACAATATTGCAGATTCGATCAAACAGGTTCTGCTTACCTTATTTAGTCGAGCTCATTGATCAGTTTCCCGGGGCGAGAAGAATTGCTGATGGCTCCTGCGAACAGATCTCCCGTCCTCGTGGATTCGTCAAAGACCCGTCTCCTCTCATATCAACTAGCTATAGATCGAAATCAGAAGTGATTTAACCATCCTCTGCTACCAAATTGTTGATATTTACAATTACTCGAGAAGGAGACAAGTCATAACTCATGACCAGGTGGAATTGATATTCAGTCAAGCGATTTATTTGATGCAAAGATATTTGGTAACTCGTGCACGGGCTCGTTCCTTCAGCTCTTATGGAGTCGTCCGGAACAAAGAGACCTTCTAAACACGTGACACACATATTTATACAGAGCAATAGTAATAAAATGACGTAGGTAGAGTCTGGTAGATTCACACTCCTGACTGGTCGTTGTTATGGAGGGGCGGTGTCGACTTCCCATTGGCTCTTGGCAGTGTTCTTCGTCCTCAGAGTCCAGCCCTCATAAGTCTGTGTGTGTTTAGGGTTAGCTGTTCTAACAAATGCGCTCGAGCTAATGTGTGTAATACAGCGTTGGTAATAAGCGACATCAAGAATATATTTCTTACATAGGCTACCTAGCTAAAATGCTTGCTAGCCTAACTTCCTCTCATGGGCAACAATGAACCACAGAACCAGCTAAATTAGCTAGCTAGCTAGTTAACGTGAGCCTACTAGGCTACATCTAGGCCTCATATTGAACTTCAATAGTCTCAGGCCAGTGGCACAACATTAATTTATGGTTAGATCAGAATCGCAGTCATAATCATTGGCCTGTACATAGAATTAAGTCAAAACCACAAGTCTAAATCCCCATCTCCATCCATGGCTGGGGAAAGGGCCGATTTTAGCAAGCTAGCCACTGCAGGACATCAACACAAGCAGACCAAGAAACAGACATGTTTTTCTGAAGATTACGTTTTGCTTAGGAAGTGATTCGATTGGTCTGAAGGAGGGGTTTGCTGCACCAGGACAACCCACAGTTGAGCGCAGCTCAACGCTGATTGGCTAATTCTTTTTAACAAAAATGAAAACACAGAGAGATGATTTTATTTATTTACATTTCTTATTGGTCAAATATTTGGAGAAGCTTGGCTTCCCTTGGCATCCATGAACACATGCTTCTGTCTGTCTGTCTGTCTGTCTGTCTGTCTGTCTGTCTGTCTGTCTGTCTGTCTGTCTGTCTGTCTGTCTGAGTAGCGTGTGACATTGCACGGATGTGACATTGCTGCATTTGTATTCACATTTTACAAGTATGTAATATATAGGGGACATGAACTGCTTATTAGGCCTGAGTGGTGCAGCGGTCTAAGGCACTGCATCTCAGTGCAAGAGGTGTCACTGCAGTCCCTGGTTCCAATCCAGGCTGCATCACATCCGGCTGTGATTGGGAGTCCCATAGGGCGGCACACAATTGGCCCAGCGTCATCCAGGTTTGGCCGGGGTAGGCCGTCATTGTAAATAAGAATTTGTTCTTAACTGACTTGCCTGGTTAAATAAATAAAAAATTTGCTGTGACTTCACACTGAAGCCAATTGCATTACCCGACAGGGACTAGTGGACAATCCAGACTGGTACAGAACTAGATATCTCATTTGAAACGTGTCAGAAAAAGCTAAGGTTGCATGAGAAAAACAAGATGCTAGATTACTGATTCTGGTTCTGATTCTGGTTTGGTTATTAATCTATCTATCCCTTTCTATTCTCAACTCACTCCTCTTGTCTGTATGTGTGTTCACTTGTCAAGCTTCAATTCCACCCTTCACCTGGACTCAAATTACTGTATATCGAGACATTTCAGTGTTATTGATCAGAAATAAATAAATCAAGTTTTATGTTTGAATAGAATGACAATACAACTGCCTGCATTTAGTTGATTTTGACTGCTTAAACCTAAACCAATCTAGAATGATTCTAGACCAATAATTAACTACCTTGAGTATTATAGACTGAACAAAATGTTTTAGAGCCGTGGAATGTTGAAAGGTTTGGAGCGGAACCCATATTTTTTTGAGAAGGATATTTTAACAAACAAGGAATCTGGAGCTCTATAATAACAAAAAAAAACATTTCTGTATCTGGCACTACCGTACGATTGAATGTTTTCATCAATTCAGAAGCCCTACCATTAGTTCAAACTAGGGAATAAACATTTTTATCAGTGATAACAATTATATTTATCTGATGTTTGTTGGAAGTCTGCCTTCATCGATTTCAATCAGCCCAGGAAATTGGTCTCTGAATGGTTTTTCTCTCTACGAAGCTGAACTGAATTGAGCCAAACCAAGCTGGCCTGGTTAATCATGCATGGAAAGGGAACATTCTTACAGCCCTTTTCCTGGGACATAGGCTGAAAAAGTCCACTATATTTTGTCTCACTGGTAATTAAGCATACTGTTTATTTCACAGTGAAGTAGCGGTTCCATTTAGCTATTAACTAGCTTAATTGTGCCAGTCTTCTAGATTTCATCACCCTACAGTATATGACTGTCCTCAGCAGGCTCACTAGAACCTTTTTCCGCATTCCCCTGGTTTCTGTTAAGCCCTTTTTGTCTAAATACTCATTCCCATACATAGCACTTCAACCTTAGTGTGTTTTTGATGTGCTCAGTTTCTCTTGGCTTCCTGCGGTTAATTACTTTTAGTGTTTCTATTGTTTCGTACCAAAGCTGTAAGTTGAATGTAATCATTTTAAACAACTGAGACATTCACAGCTTTTTTCATTATATGTTGTTTATTATTGTCACTCGTTGGTATATGGAGAGACCAAGGCGCAGCCAGGTATAGTTCAACATTTTATTTATACAGCAGATAAATCCTCACAATGACGAACTATACAAACAAAAAAACACGCGTTAACAAAACAACGTAACACACTTACTTGTCGTGACTGGAGATATAACGACCCACACCAAGGATCCCTAATTAGAGACAATGCAGTGCAGCTGCCTCTAATTAGGGATCCAACACAAAAACATCACACAGAAAGAAATTATAGACCTGTCAGGCTCTGACCATGGATACATAGAGAAGCAATAGGCTTCTCTATGGCCAGAGCCTGACAATTATTTCTAGCTTGATAATGTTTTTCGCCAAGAATGTAGGAACATTTTTTGTTTGTTTCTTAGTGTGGCTTAAAGGCATGTGCCTAAAAAAGGTATATTGCCTATGAAGTCGTCTAAATTTCAAAGCTGCTTCAGATTGACATTGAGTTTGGAAGAACGTGTAAATGAGGGATACAAAGTATAATTAAAGCAGCTGCTTCCACACGGGTGTGGTTTCTGAGTTAATTAAGCAATAAACATCCCATCATGCTTAGGGTCATGCATAAAAATTCCCAGTTGCCATTAGTTTGGCTACCATCGCTAGAAGAAGAGATCTCAGTGACTTTGAAAGAGGGGTCTCAAAGGAGCATAGGTTAAAGGGTGTGTGTGTGTGTGTGTGTGTGTGTGTGCGTGCGTGCGTGGCTACTTTGAAGAATCTCCAATATAAAATATATTTGTATTTGTTTAAAACTTTTTTGTTTACTATACGATTCCATATGTGTTATTTCATAGTGTTGATGTCTTCACTATTATTCTACAATGTAGAAAATAGTAAAAATAACAAAAGACCCTTGAATGAGTAGGTGTGTCCAAACTTTTGACTGGTACTGTGAATATACAGCGGGTGAAATAAGTACTGAACACGTCACAACACATTTTCCTCAGTAAATATATTTCCAAAGGTGCTATTGACATGACATTTTCACCAGATGTTGGTAATAACCCAAGTAATCCATACATAAAATGAAACCAAAACAAATACGTTTAGAAATTAAGTTATGTGTAATAATGTGAAATGACACAGGGAAAAAGTATTGAACAATACTTTGTACAAAAGCCTTTGTTGGTAATGACAGCTTCAAGACGCCTCCTGTATGGAGAAACTAGTCGCATGCATTACTCTGGTGTGATTTTGGCCCATTCTTCCACACAAACAGTCTTCAAATCTTGAAGGTTCCGTGGGCCTCTTCTATGAATCTTGATCTTCAGTTCTTTCCATAGATTTTCAATGGGATATAAGTCAGGTGATTGGCTGGGCCATTCTAGCAGCTTTATTTTCTTTCTTTGAAACCAATTGAGAGTTTCCTTGGCTGTGTGTTTGGGATCACCCTCGTTTCATCTTCATCATCCTGGTAGATGGCAGCAGAGTTTTGTCAAGAATTTCTCAGTAAATTTGCCCATTCATCCTTTCTTCAATTATGTGAAGTTTGCCAGTACCATTTGCTGAAAAGCAGCCCCACACCATGATGTTCTCACCTCCAAACTTCAATGTTGGTATGGTGTTTTTAGGGTGATGTGCAGTGCCATTTCTCCTCCAAACATGGTGTGTATTATGACATCCAAAACAGTTCAATTTTGCTCTCATCTGACCACACTATATTCTCCCAGTATTTCACTGGCTTTTCCAAATGTTGTGCAGCAAACTTTAAATGAGCTTCAACATGCTTTTTTTTCAGCAATGGAGTCTTGCATGGTGAGCGTGCATACAGGCCATGGCGGTGGAGTGCATTACTTACTGTTTTCTTTTTGAAGCTCTCTACAAGTGGTCCTTGGCTCTTGGACAACTCTTCTGATTATTCTTTTCACTCCTTTGTCAGAAATCTTGCGAGGAGCACCTGGTCGAGGCAAATTTATGGTGAAATGATTGTCTTTCCACTTCCATATTATGGCCCCAACAATGCTCACTGGAACATTCAGAAGCTTAGAAATGTGCCTATAACCAATGCCATCATTATGTTTTGCAAGAATTAGGTTGCGAAGGTCTTGAGACAGCTCTTTGCTTTTACCCATCATGAGATGTGTCTTGTGTGACACCTTGGCAATGAGACCTTTTTGTAGGCCATCATTTGGGACCGAACCAGCTGATATTAATTTGCACTGACAGGGGGCTGGATTGCTTTTTAATTATTGATAGTTTTCAGCTGTTGTCTTGGCTTTCCATGCCTTTTTGCAGCTCCATTTCTTCATCTGTTCAATACTTTTTCCCTGTGTCATTTCACATTATTACACATATCTTAATTCCTGTTTTTGTTTTGTATGGATTACTTGGGTTGTTACCAACATCTGGTGAATTCCATGTCAATAGCACCTTTGGAAATATATTTACTGAGAAACATGGTAACGTGTTCAATACTTATTTCACCCGCTGTATATATAAAGAAACAAATTGCATTACAGGCAGCCATTTTGATCATACATTCTCAATCACTTTCTTTTTTTTTTTTTGAGCAGCAAGAAAATGCAAGCCCCCTTTTCTCTCTTAACGCTGATGTAAAATATGCTGTTTGAAAATGTTGTTGGGTTATATTTATGGTTGATAATTTGCTGCTTGCAGGTCTATTTATTGAGATTAGTTTAAACTTTGACATAAATACAATTACTTTTTTTGTTTAGATCTGTGGTTGTTATTAATAAAATATAATGCATACACTGAATTAAGCTACTTCATGTTATTATCATAATGCTTAACATCCAATCATAAACAACTTTTTGCAGAGGGTCTTTCTTCAAGTACTCCAATTTATTTCCTGATTTGAGTTTAAATGGAATTTACTGTCAGTCTCTAATGAAGACAGTTATGGACGGGACAATGGATCGTTATAGGCTGAAGGCGACATTTCCCTTGATTGATGTAAACTTCAATTCTAGCTGGTGATTGGCTGTGATGAGGTGAATTACCACTCTCAGGGCTTAATCTCTATCCTGGATATTTTACCAGAGCCTGCAGCTGAGGCTGGACAAGTCAAGGTTACCCCATGAACCATCAGGGGCACCAGTCCAGTATTAGGGACATGAGCAACTAATGCCATAAGAAACACACTTTGGACCAGCGATGCACATTGCTGTAAAAGGGGAACAATAAGTCATGCCAATGCCATTCAACATGCTGTTATTTTATTGAGTGATCTTCCAAGAATAGTTAACTAAACCAACGACTAAAGACTGAAAATAATCAATGATAAAAAGGCAACATGATTACTGAAATAAACACTCAAAAGAATCCAGTCCCGAAAACTAAAACTAAGCTTTACGGTAAATACTATTTAGGCTAACAATGGAGTAGACAGTTCAAAACAGGTCAAATCACCTTGATCCTGTCTGACCAAAACAGCCGTTTATAACATTATTCACTGCTCGGAATCAGCTTTGTTAATCACTCTGTTTCCCAAAGACACAGCTAAAACCATAATCTTCTACACCCCCAGAACCATAGGCCCCAAATGGGGAACCAACTTCATATTAATGCCCATTAATAGGTGTCCACATACTTTTGGTCATGTACTGCATATGTTTCTAAACTAATCCAATATGGAAGAGGTTGAATTTATAGCACCTATTACTGAAACATTTCAGATGGTCTTGTTTGTCATGTCCTTGGGTGATAAAATATTCCAATTGTTGGATATATTACTGGATTCCGTTAGAAATTACTAATCACTTCATGAACCAGCTTATTGTGAGTTGCAGGTCTGACGTGGCCCATGAGCCAAGACTTTCAGACCAAAATGTTGAGGATAACTAAAGGCCTGATGAAATGTATAATATATGGTCATAAAGGGTTTACTTTTAATTCCAACACATTCACTAGGCAGTCACTTGACGAAGGCTTCATGAATAGAAGTTATTGAATGCAACAACCTTGTCACTAACAAACAGTCATGAGTGTGACCACCATTTAACTAATGCAGTGGGACACAAATAAGGATTTACAACTTACAATGTTAAAACAATAACAATGCAACACACTGGTAGAAGGTGCAGTTAACAGTGATGTGCACCACACTGGTAGAAGGTGCAGTTAACAGTGATGTGCACCACATTGGTAGAAGGTGCAGTTAACAGTGATGTGCACCACACTGGTAGAAGGTACAGTTAACAGTGATGTGCACCACACTGGTAGAAGGTGCAGTTAACAGTGATGTGCACCACACTGGTAGAAGGTACAGTTAACAGTGACGTGCACCACACTGGTAGAAGGTACAGTTAACAGTGATGTGCACCACATTGGTAGAAGATGCAGTTAACAGTGATGTGCACCACACTGGTAGAAGGTACAGTTAACAGTGATGTGCACCACACTGGTAGAAGGTGCAGTTAACAGTGATGTGCACCACACTGGTAGAAGGTACCATTAACAGTGATGTGCACCACACTGGTAGAAGGTACAATTAACAGTGATGTGCACCACACTGGTAGAAGGTACCGTTAACAGTGACGTGCACCACACTGGTAGAAGGTACCGTTAACAGTGACGTGCACCACACTGGTAGAAGGTACCGTTAACAGTGACGTGCACCACACTGGTAGAAGGTACAGTTAACAGTGATGTGCACCACACTGGTAGAAGGTACCATTAACAGTGACGTGCACCACATTGGTAGAAGGTACAGTTAACAGTGATGTGGACCACATTGGTAGAAGGTACAGTTAACAGTGATGTGAAGAGAGAAACAGGAAGAGAGGGAGATAAAGACACATTGGTAAGTGTGTCTGTGATGTTGCGAGTGGTGATGGTGAAAGAGGTGAAAAAGCAGCTATGTTACAAAACAAAAGGCTTATTTAATAAGGAAACAGCAACACACGTACAAACGAATAAGAGGAAATAATAACCCGCGAGAAACAAACACACAGGACTTTAAGGTGAACCTAATGACTGAACACAAAACAGGTGTAGATACTTAGGGTGTTGCTGCCATCGTCCCACGACCGCAGGTTAGAACACCGGCGAGGAGGAGCGCCGGAGAGGAGGAGGTCCCGCAGCTCTACGCGGGGCATTCGTTACAGTGTCAGCCATATATACACTACATGGCCAAAAGTATGTGGACATCTGCTCGTCAAACAAGACACATTGGTGAGTGTGTCTGTAAGCCATATATACACTACATTACCAAAAGTATGTGGACATCTGCTCGTCGAACATCTCATTTTAAAATCATGGCCATTAATATGGAGTTGGTCCCTCCTTTGCTGTTATAACAGCCTCCACTCTTCTGTGAAGGCTTTCCACTAGATGTTGGAACATTGCTGCTGGGGCTTACTTCTATTCAGCCACAAGAGCATTAGTGAGGTCAGACACTGATGTATCTTTCCTCCTGCTCTTCCAATATAGCTATAAATCATTGCGGACAGAGATTCCTCCTGCTTTTCCAATATAGCTATAAATCATTGCGGACAGAGATTCCTCCTGCTTTTCCAATATAGCTATAACTCATTGTGGACAGAGATTCCTCCTGCTTTTCCAATATAGCTATAAATCATTGTGGACAGAGATTCCTCCTGCTTTTCCAATATAGCTATAACTCATTGTGGACAGAGATTCCTCCTGCTTTTCCAATATAGCTATAAATCATTGTGGACAGAGATTCCTCCTGCTTTTCCAATATAGCTATAACTCATTGTGGACAGAGATTCCTCCTGCTTTTCCAATATAGCTATAAATCATTGTGGACAGAGATTCCTCCTGCTTTTCCAATATAGCTATAACTCATTGTGGACAGAGATTCCTCCTGCTTTTCCAATATAGCTATAAATCATTGTGGACAGAGATTCCCTTGTAAGAAGCTGTTTAAGCTATTTTAGTTTACTGATGCAATTTAACTGACACTAAACCACATATTTAAGAACAAATTCTTATTTACAATGACGGCCTATACCAGCCAAACTCGGACAACGCTAGGCCAATTGTGCGCCGCCCTATGGACTTCCAATCACGGCCGGTTGTGATACAGCCTGGATTCGAACCAGGGTGTCTGTAGTGACGCGAGATGTAGTGCCTTAGACCGCTGCACCACTTGGGAGCCCATATGTGTATCTACTGTGCACCTGCTTGTGTAACATGTAAATGCATCTTAGGGACACATGGTAAAAGTAGGATTACAAAAATTATTTTACAGTATTTACTGTGTATTAGGTCTTGATTCAATCAGATCAAGCGTTAACCGACGATAGCCGACACCCGCATAGTTAATGTTTTGCCGGTGTTCTAGGTGTAACTGCGTCAAATCAGTGAGCAGCTGCTCTTGTGATCATTGTCATGAAGCCACACCAGTCCCACTCGTGTTAGATGTACAGAACGATTAAGTGCAGGCTATTTAGAGATAATGACGCTTAAATTGAAAATCATTAAACGATTACATCTCACATTCCGGTGTTCGAACTTATAAACATTGCTTCATGGCATTTCTCGTAATGCGACTCCGTACAGCCAATGGCAATGTCTGCTTTAGGTATAATGCTGGGAGCCGCTTGTGGATTTGACAGCTCTAATGCAGTTCCACCCCTGACAAAACAACTGCTATGCGGAAGTCAGCTAAAGCGGATCTGATTGAATCGAGCCCTCGTCTCCTTGACTCAACTTTTGGAAGTCTGGAGACCTTTTAGTATTGGATTTTGCATCTGGCTTTCAACGCTTGCATTTGATTGGCTCTGTGTAGAAAGGAAATTTCCCCTCAGGAGTATTTTCCTACTGTGTCGGGGAAAGTTTTAGGAGCCCATGTTTTGTAACTTATGCATAATAAATACATATACACATGTATCCACATGCATGGCGCCGTGATAGCTCCTTAATAACTTGGCTCTCAGTGGTTCTGGAGTAGCACTTAGAACACATGAGTGCATTGTGGGCTGCTAATACGAGAGATACAAACCACTCGCCCAGCTACTGATGTCATTTGCGGCCACCAACTCCATTCCTTGGTCAGAGCTGCAGTAAGAGTACTGGTAATTGTGATTAATTTGTGGGGACAAAAGGCTCCTGTAATCAGGATCTCGCCCATCAAAAAAATATGGATCTGCTGTGACACCACACAGTTGCGCTTGAATAAGTAAGTCGGCTATAGAAGCGGAATTCACTCTTGGCACTTGACACATGTAATTTGTCTATTAAGGGCATGGGGAATTCATTGGGACGCAGGTGTATAGAGAAGTGAATGAGCGACCTTGGTAAATAAAGACTAGCAGTCTGCCTGTTCTATTGTTAATGGCCACTGTGTTCTCTTCCATGCCTGATACTACCCACCCAAACACAAACTTTCGGACAGTAATCAGCTAATTGTGTCAGAGGACAACCTCCTGTGGTGCTTAGCAGAGTGTGTGATTAATGTGTTTTTTATAGGATAACTA
The DNA here is from genome assembly GCA_023634145.1 of Thymallus thymallus. Taxonomy (NCBI): domain Eukaryota; kingdom Metazoa; phylum Chordata; class Actinopteri; order Salmoniformes; family Salmonidae; genus Thymallus; species Thymallus thymallus. The sequence continues at coordinate 5,517,375 of CM042407.1, read as the reverse complement.
AATGAAGACAAAACTGCTACCACACACCCAGGCTGATCTAATGTGTTCTACATCCATCGTTCCTCCGTCTGCTGACGTGAATTGAATTGACAAAGATTGAAGGATGTGAGCGTAAGGTGCTGATGTGGAAAGCCTGAAGAGATACACAATTAGATCTGGGACTAGGCTACATATTGTTGGGAAATTAAAAATACAAATTCTGGACTTATTAAATTGGAACGTTCATGTTTCAGAGGTAACTGAGTGCCACTGTTAATAATGATGAAAAACTACTGGAAATGACTATTGTACTATATAATACGTCCTTGATTCTCTCAACTAAACAACATGTGTGGTACTGGATTGGCGGCGCCCTGCGTGGTCGACTGTTAAGCAGCTCCCATTGTTTGAGCGTAAATTGTTGTTTTAGTATGTTTTTCGTCAGTTTTTTGTGAGTTTTTTTGCAACAGTTGAACAATAATAGTTCAGGATTATGGAGTGCTACTGTTTTACAAAGGTTTTAACGGTCCTTTTTATCACTGATGCACTTTTACTTTTTCTCAGCGACGAACCTACACGCGAGTCCTCAATTATTTACAGCCCAGCTCCTGGATTTAGCACACTCAGCGCTACTGCATCCCAGGGACAAGTTGAAAAAGCAACGCCGTGGACGCAGGGCAGGATTGAAGTGTAAGGCAAAGCTAAGGAAGTACAAGCCAGGCTATACCGTCTATCATTATGGGCAACGTGAGATCGCTGCATAACAAGATGGACGAGCTTCAGGGTTTGGTTCATGGATAACATCCCCATAGAGAACGTCACTATCGGTGGTTTCCGGATCATCAGAGCAGACAGGGATAGCATTTCTTCCGGTAAGAGTAAGGGAGGGGGGCTGGCTTTATTAGTTAACAACAGATGGTGTAATCCGAGCCATATTACTCTTAAGGAAGAGTTTTGTAGCCCGGACATTGAGCTGTTAGCCGTTAGCCTGAGACCCTACTATTTGCCGAGGGAATTCATGGTGGCCATTGCTGTTATTGTTTACATCTCACCCTCCGCTGACGCAAACACAGCATGTGACGTCATCCACTCCGTTATCGCGATGTTACAGACAGCGCATCCCAGTGCTTTCTTTGCCATTTCGGGGGATTTTAACCATGCATCTCTCTCTTCAACGCTGCCCACATTCAAACAGTTTGTGAAGTGCCCAACCAGGAATAATAAAACTCTGGACTTGTTATATGCTAATGTGAAGGATGCATACAACTCCACTGGACTCCCTCCCCTCGGTAGATCGGATCACATCCTTGTCCACCTCACCCCACTCTACAGACCTATGGTCCAACAGCAGCCTGCGACCACTAGGACCATTAGGAGATGGTCCCCGGAGGCGAATGAGGCCCTACAGGACTGCTTTGAAACAACAGACTGGGATGTGCTCTGTGAGGCTCATGGGGAGGACATCGATGGACTTAATGACTGCATAAAGGACTATATCCATTTTTGTGTAGACAACACTGTACCCACCAGGAAGGTACGCTGTTTTCCAAATAATAAACTCTGGGTCACCAGCGACCTGAAGGACCTGCTGAATGAGAAGAAGAGGCCTTCAAGGAGGGGGACAAGGACAAATTGAAAAGCGTCCAGAGGGATCTGAAGCGGATTGCTGAGGGGAAGAGAGAGTATAAGGAGAAGATGGAGGACAAGCTGAGGCAGAGCCAGATGAGAGAGGTGTGGAAGGCTATGAGAAATATCACTGGCTTCAAAAAGTCAAACAGTGGGCAGACGGAGGGGACCCAGGACAGAGCCAATGAGCTGAACCAATTTTTTACTGTCCCCGTCCACCTCCCCTCCAGCTCCCCAGGCCACACACCCTCACGGCTGTCCCACCCCCATTGCTCACAACACCTCTGTTTAGACAATCAGCGACCCCACCTCCGCCCCTGCTCCCTCTGGACTGATCCTCAACACCCCCCTTCCCCACACTTCCCCATCTGGGCTGGCTTTCACCCCCAACCAAGTGAAGAGAGAGCTGGAGAGACTACATCAGTGGAAAGCGGCGGGCCCTGATGGCATCAGCCCAAGGGTGCTTAGGGTCTGTGCTGACCAATTGTGTGGAATACTCCAGCGACTCTTCAACATCTTGCCTCGTCCCAGTGCCCAAGAAGGCGCACCCCACTGTCCTGAATGACTTCAGACCTGTAGCGCTAACATCCCACATCATGAAGACGCTGGAAAGGTTAGTCCTCGCTCACCTCAGACCCCTGGTGTGTACATCACTGGACCCCCTGCAGTTCGCATATCAGTGCAACATCGGGGTGGATGATGCAATCATCTACCTTCTGCAGAGGGCCTACTCTCACCTGGACAAAGCAGGTTGCACTGTGAGGATTATGTTTTTTGACTTCTCCACTGCCTTCAATACCATTCATCCCCTGCTACTGGGTGAGAAGATAAAGAGGATGAAAGTGGAAGCACCCTTAGTCTCCTGGGTCACGGACTACCTGACTGGTAGGCCACGATTTGTGCGACTACAGAGCTGTGTGTCAGAACGGGCAGTGAGCAACACAGGGGCCCACCAGGGAACGGTCCTGTCCCCCTTCCTGTTCACCCTCTACACCTCGGACTTCAGATATAACTCTGAAACATGCCACCTACAGAAGTTCTCGGATGACTCCGCAATTGTAGGGTACATCAGGGGTGGGCAAGAGGAGGAGTACAGGAGCGCAATCAATGACTTTGTGTTATGGTGTGAGCAGAACCACCTTCAGCTCAACATCAGCAAAACAAAGGAGATGGTGGTGGACTTCAGGAGAACCAAGGCCCAACTGACTGCAGTCCCTATACAGGGGATGGATGTGGAAATGGTTGGGTCATACAAGTTCCTGGGAGTCCATATGGACAACAGGCTGGAATGGGCTGGTAACATCAGGGCTCTGTACAAAAAGGGCCAGAGCCGACTCTACTTTCTGAGGAGGCTCAGGTCCTTCAACGTGTGCAGTAAACTACTGCATACCTTCAACCAGTCTGTGGTGGCCAGTGCCATATTTTTTGCAGTGGTGCTTCTCGGGTAAATAAGCTGATCAGGAAGGCTAGCTCTCTTCTGGGGATTAGCCTTGACACTCTAGAGGAGGTGGCAGAGAGACAGATCCTGGCCAAACTGCTGGCCATCATGGACAACATCACCCACCCTCTGCATGCCATGGTTATGACGCAGAGGAGCACCTTCAGTCACAGACTGATCCCACCACGGTGTGCCAGAGAGCGCTACAGGAGGTCCTTCCTGCCGACGGCTATTAGACTATTTATTGCCTCACCGGGGTGCCGTGCCGTCGTCAACATAGACCTGGAACTGTTGCAGTGTTAGGACCTAGTTTAACAATGATGCATCCATCCGTGAGTAACTCTGGTCTGTAATCACTCATTCACTCAGGACTTATTTCTTCATTCAGGTCTGTATATACAGTGGGGAGAACAAGTATTTGATACACTGCCGATTTTGCAGGTTTTCCCACTTACAAAGCTTGTAGAAGTCTGTAATTTTTATCAAAGGTACTCTTCAACTGTGAGAGACGGAATCTAAAACAAAAATCCAGAAAATCACATTGTATGATTTTTTAATAATTTATTTGCATTTTATTGCATGACATAAGTATTTGATCACCTACCAACCAGTAAGAATTCCGGCTCTCACAACCTGTTCGTTTTTCTTTAAGAAGCCCCCCTGTTCTCCACTCATTACCTGTATTAACTGCACCTGTTTGAACTCGTTACCTGTATAAAAGACACTTGTCCACAATATTGTAAGTAATTCCTGGACTTAACTTACGTAGTCATTCACTCAGGAATGCATATTAGTATCCTGTCAGTTGTATCTTTTTTCATTGCTTTTAGTATATCGAATGTGCAATACGTGCATTTATCTGTAATTAAACCCTGCGCACTAAGGACTGTATTTTAAGGGAATTACTATTATTACCCTAAATTATATCATAAACACATTAAGTATCTCTTCCTGTCATTTACCTGTACAGTTAATATAACCATGCAAATATTCACTTACCTGCAAATGTAACTGTATATTTACCTGTACAGTTAATTTAACCATGCAAAATATTAACTTTCCTTTTAATTTAACCAGTCTGTATATTAAGTCAACTATTATTACCCTCTGTCAGGCTCTGGCCATAGAGGAGCCTATTGCTTCTCTATGTATCCATGGTCAGAGGCTGACAGGTCTATAATTTCTGTTTCTGTGTGGTGTTTTGTGTTGGATCCCTAATTAGAGGCAGCTGCACTGCATTGTCTCTAACTAGGGATCCTACATATGTTTGTAAGTCCCACAACTAGGTGTGGGTCGTTATATCTCCAGTCACGACAAGTAAGTGTGCTACGTTGTTTTTGTTAACTTGTGTTTTTGTTGGTATAGTTCGTCATTGTTGAATAATTCTATAAAATCAACTATGTCAAACTATTACTGCGCTGCACCTTGGTCTCTCCATGGACCCACTCATGACAGAACGACCCACCACAACGAGACCAAGCAGCGCAATGGGAGAAGAAATCTACGGGCAAAGGACGCAAGGAAACAGCCTGCAGCCCAGAAACCCCAAACAGTTTTTTTGGGGGGGCTATGGGGGTGGTCGGGGGTCGACGGAGAGGAGCCCCGGCCACTGCACTCGTGGGGGATCCAGCGCCAGTTCCCAACCCGGTGCCTCCAGCGCCGTCCCAGAGCTCGGTACGGCCCGTGCCGACTCCACGCACCACACCATCGGTGCGCTCTCAGAACCCGGAGAGGCTGGAGGAAGAGGATCGCCCACCACTTCGTCTTCCCACGATCCATGATAGAGAGAGACCGGAGGGATTTTTCAATCGATCAGAGGAGGAGCAGACAAAGTGGTGGAGAGCCTGGAATACTCTTCCTCTGGAGACGCAGAGGGATCCGCTGATCGTTCAAATAGAGGAGGAGAAGGACTTCCAGCGCCGATATGCTCTCGTGACGAGGCTTATGGCTAGACGGGAACCTCCATCGAAGGTCCGCAGCCCGGAACCTCCAGCGAAGGTCCGCAGCCCGGAACCCCCAGCGAAGGTCCGCAGCCCGGAGCCTCCAGCGAAGGTCCGTAGCCCGGAGCCTATAGCGAAGGTCTGCAGCCCGGAGCCTCCAGCGAAGGTCCGTAGCCCGGAGCCTATAGCGAAGGTCCGCAGCCCGGAGCCTCCAGCGAAGGTCCGCAGCCCGGAGCCTCCAGCAAAGGTCCGTAGCCCGGAACCTCCAGCGAAGGTCTGCTCTGGCACTGGAGCAGAGCAGACGGCTGGACCGGGCACCGGTGGAGGGGAATGATCTGGCACTGGAGCGGAGCAGACGGTGCCTAGTCCGGTTCCGGTTGTCTGCTCCACTCCATGGCCGGAGCCCAGTCCGGGCCCGGTTATTTGCCCCGCTCCATGGCCGGAGCCGTTTACCCCACCGGTGCCCGGTCCGGGCCCGGTTATTTGCCCCGCTCCATGGCCGGAGCCGTTTACCCCACCGGTGCCCAGTCCATGGCAGGAAGTTGTCTACTTTGCCGGGGCCGGAACCGCCACCAAAGAACTAAGCTTCCCTCCCTAACCCTCCCCCCATGTATTTGTGTTTTGGTTGGCGTTCGGGAGTCCGCGCCTTTGGGGGGGGGGTACTGTCAGGCTCTGGCCATAGAGCAGCCTATTGCTTCTCTATGTATCCATGGTTAGAGTCTGACAGGTCTATAATTTCTGTTTCTGTGTGGTGTTTTGTGTTGGATCCCCAATTAGAGGCAGCTGCACTGCATTGTCTCTAATTAAGGATCCTACATATGTTTGTAAGTCCCACAACTAGGTGTGGGTCGTTATATCTCCAGTCACGACAAGTAAGTGTGTTACGTTGTTTTTGTTAACTCGTGTTTTTGTTTGTATAGTTCGTCATTGTTGAATAATTCTACAAAATAAACTATGTCAAACTATTACTGCGCTGCGCCTTGGTCTCTCCATGCACCCACTCGTGACAACCTCACTTATATCATACGCACTTTTGGCTATTTAAGTATTTCTCTGCCATCGACCTGTATAGTATAGTTAACCATCCAACATCCACCAATGTATAGTGTACATATTCAGCCATCCACCCATACTATGCAATGTCTTTTTATTGCTTTTTTGCACTCCAGACTTGTTGTATTTTGATACTTTTTCATACTGCCGCTCTATGTACCATGTATCGTGTATCTGTCTTTTGTGTATTTTCATTCTGGCATTTTTCACCTCTGGGATCAATAAAGTACCCATCTATCTATCTATCTATCTATCTATCTATCTATCTATCTATCTATCTATCTATCTATCTATCTATCTATCTATCTATCTATCTATCTATCTATCTATCTATCTGCTCATCACAAAGATCTATCAGAATCCAAGTCAGTTGGTTCTGCAGCCCACTTTTATTGGTACCAGGTCATAGAATTCTATGCAAGGAGACAGCTCAGACCCTGCTTAATGTAATGCTATTACAACCAACTATACATCTATCAAGCTTTCTCAGATGAGAATACACGTTATATTAGAGTTCCTCACTCCACCACAATCCTCAGAGGATGTGCAAACATCAGCTAGTACATCGTTTCATTTGGGGTACATTTTGGGGTTGATGTTAAAAACAATTCACCCATGGAAGAAATAATATAAATTTTTTCTCTTACCTATAGCGTTAATTACACTAATAACATTTAAATTGTAAACACAGGGCTGCTGCCTGATATGTGAATGCATCGAGGCACTTTGATAACTGTGCCCTTGTAAATGAATGTTTGTTACTAGCCTAAATGTATAAGGTAAAGTTGAAATGCACTGTATACGAAATTGTGTATTGCACAGGAAACAATTTGACACATTTCCAATAAGCAATTTGTGTCTATTTCACAATAATCTGCGACACTGGGTTGAAAATAACACAATTATGTTTACACAATTTCATAATCCCCTGCAAGTTAACTACCATGTACAGGTTGTACATCATTTTTTAGGTGGCACAGTGAGTCAAGATATTGGAAAACTCTAACACAGAGAGTACGAGTGATAGATTATTCCAATATATTGAATCACTTTGCCACCTAAAAAGTAATTTACAACCTGTGTATGACATGGTTATTAACTTGCAGGTGATTATGTAATTATTGTGAAAAAAGACATGAATTTCTTATTAGAAATCATAATTTCTTGGTGTGCAGCACATGATTTTGTATACTGTGCATTTCAATCACAGATAAAGACAGAAGGTTACTTAACACAGAAACGATTGGAGGAAGGTTGGTCAGGGAGGATGGGTGGGCATATAACACAAATGTCTACCTACCCAAAGGTTGTGTGTACGAATCTCATCATAGATATATTTAGCATTTTCGCTAATTAGCCACTTTGCAACTGCTTACTACTTTTTAACTAAGTATTATATTACCTAACCCTTCCCCTAACCATTTAAACTAACTCCTAAATCTATCCCTTTAACTAATTAGCTAGTATGTTAACTAGCCCTAACCTTAACCCCTAAACCTAACCCTAACACCTAACCCTAACCTTAACCGCTAGCCTAGCTAACGTTAGCCACCAAGCTAGTCTGGCTAACATTAGCCACAACGAATTGGAACTCGTGTAATGTACACAAATACATTATGAAGAAAGAAAATCAAAAGAAAATCATGTAATACACACGTCTGTCATAAATTTTGAATAAGTAATTTGTGTCTATTTCACAATAAACTGTGATATTGTGTTGGTTATTTTACCTGAAATGCATATGGTCCTTTTTTTGTTGGATCTTTGTAGAATTTAATTTTTAACCATTTTGAGTCATACACAATTGTGTGTTCTCTACTCTGACAATTAATCCACAGATAAAATAGGAAACCTGGTTAGTTTTTTGTTCGTTTTCTTTGATTAATCTCTCCTTGTTCAGCTTTCAATCACCCACTTGGGTTAGTATGCTTGTGAAAACCAATCAGTAGATGGGATAGGCGGAATTTACAGTGCGCCAAATGTCTCAAATAGAACCAAGTTCTATGCTTTTTATCCTTATTTTTTTTTACCAAGTTCTATGCGCCTGGTTACGCCGACACCCGTTGAAGCGCGCGAGCAGTTTGGATGAAAGGATTTAATTACATGTATGTATTTATTTTGCAACATTCGTACACGCAAAGTGCCCTGTCCAGTCAGCATGTTACTGATGACAATAAGCAATACATGTGTATTGCCTTCACCGAATCACCAGGTTATAGTCAAGGTCTTACAACACCTAATGTATACCCCTTAAATGTATGTCTGTTACAAATGGTCACCTGTACTTAACCTTCAATTCATTAGCAGGTTTGTAGCCAATTTTATTCAACCACCAGGCCCTAAATTTACTGTACAGGATCGACTCCCGTTTTTTTCAAGCGAGGGAATACGTGGAGGCTTGCCAAACTAACAGCAGTCCAATCGACACAGCCCGACCGACCCCTTCTGCGCTCTCCACTGATGTACTCACGACGCGCTAATGAATGTGGCCGGTGACTGAAGAGAACATCAACAAGTGTGGCTGCTGTCATCTGTGTGTTGAGAAACGGTAGGCTATAAGATATTAAAAATGTAATCTATGGTGTAGGATACCTGTTTTGGAAATTATGAACTTGGGTTTTATGCTGACCACTGACATTTTAGGCTTTGAATAGAATGCCTCGTGCTGAAAGCAAGACATGTTGTACAGACCACAGCTGTCTGAATTATGTTTTGTTTTATATTCATAAAAAATGTCTGGAGTAATTAAAAAAAAAAAAAGAAGTATGGATCTTGTTGGAAATTTTAAAGAGAAGGACATATTCTCAAACTGGAGACGAGTCCAGCAGTCTTTATGCACGCCATCTGGAGAAAATGGTCTGCTGGATAAACACCTGATGTGTGCTAATTTTTATAACTGTGATATAACGTTGAATACTTTTTTACATAAAGGTAACGGTAACACTCCGGACAAAAAATTATTGGCTACGATTCCAGTAAGTTTTATCTGTATCCTGACTACTGTAAAAGTTTATGTATTTTTGGGGCGAAAAACGTTTGAAAGGACATGGTTCAATAAAATGTCAGATTTTCCTTTGTCTACATTTAATGTCCAATGCCTATATGGAGTCATTGTGATTCTGGGTGGGTTTTTGTAAGAGCAAATAATTCACTATAGGACATTTTAAATTAAGATAAATAAGTCAAATTACGTAGAAGTACAATTTGCTAGGATACTACTGACTGTATCACAACCGAGTCCCATAGGGCGGAGCACAATTGGCCAAGCGTCGAGTTTGGCCGGTGTAGGTCGTCATTGTAAATAACAATTTGTTCTTAACTGACTTGCCTAGTTAAAGTTAAAAATATATAAATATATATACATATATATTTTAAACTACTGCAATCCAATAGTCATGTAAATAGCATTTGATTTTATACAACTTCTAGATTTAAAGAATGTCTTTTAAAATTCATTATAACCTTAGAACTGTCTTCCCCCATTATATATGGTTGTTTTATTCCATGATTTATGGTTTTGATGTTTATGGTAATTTAAGTATTTTTATAGCTTCAAAATATGTTTTCAACTCATGATGATCTCATTGCCTTTCAGTCCTTGCACCCATAGCCCCACCTATGAATTTGACAGTGGTTGCATTTATCTAGCCCCACCCCTCAACCTTATAGCAAACCAAGTGGGGGCTGTCATTCGGAACACAAATAAAGGATTGTTTCTTGAAACCTTGTTATTATAAGTGACCATATTACAGATTGTAACTCTCCTAATTTGATCTGTGATACATTCAGAGCTACAGTATCTAAAGGGGCAATCTGCAGTTCAAACAATTTCAAATTTACCCGCCACTGTTTTGGTAAAAAAAGCTTATAGATGGGGCTGAAGAAATGTAACTACTCTCAAATTCCAAGAGATGTGGATGCAAAGACTGTTTACAATTACATTGTTTACAATTACAATGGAGTAAACAAGCTTATATTTTGGGTTCTGATGGGGTACGGCAGTTGAACTAAGCTCATAAGGCATTTAAGTCAAATCCTTCAAGAATCAATGAGTATATATCATTAATTTAAAAAAGGAATGTAGAAATCACATAATGCCCCTTTAAAGCACTTGCTGCTAATTTGATGCATGATATTATGTGTTCCAACGTTATAGTGCATTTACAGTAATTAACTTATTTGACTTGGAATAAAAATGGTTACCTAACAAAATACAGAACCAATTAGAACCTCTACTTGTCAACATTTTGTTATGTTTTAGCTATGGCTCCAAATTAGTCTCATATGATCTTATACATTCAGTTCAACTCAATTCAACTGCAGGGCTGTCATGGTCTATTAATATGGCCTGTTTTGTAAAAGGACAGAAGCAGTGCTCTCATAATGTCTCTACAGGCTGTCCCAGTGTGTCCTTATTTATTTTAGCGGGTCAAATCCTGTCGACACCTCCCTATGAGCACCAGTTCAAATATGAACATGAGAGGCTTGTTAAGAGATCTTGGAGTGGCGCAGCGGTCTAAGGCACTGAATCGCATGCAGTGCTAGAGGTGTTACTATGGACCCGGGGTTCATATCCCGGGCTGTGCTACAACCTTCCGTGGTCGGGAGTCCCATAGGACGACGCACAGTTGGCCCAGCATCGTCCGGGTTAGGGGAGGGTTTGGTCGGTGAGGCTATACTTGTCTCATCGCCCTCTAACAACTCCTTGTGGTGGGCCGGGTGCCAGTCGAACTGTGTTTTCCTCTGACACATTGGTGCTGGCGTGTGTTAAGGAGCACAGTTAGGCGGGTCATGTTTGAGAGGATGCATGACTCTGCCTTTGCCTCTCCCGAGCCTGTTGGGAAGAAAACGAAGGTAAAAAATAAATAATACATTTAAAAAGACATCTTGGCTGCATTTTGTGTGTGTGCGCGTGTTCATAGGATAAAGCCATTGAGACGTTGCCAAAAATGCTTGATACAAATTCTAAATGTCACATTGGTGCCCGCAGTCCCATCAACAGGTTGACATCAAGTACAATAAGAAGCTATAAGGTCAGCATAATCTACATGAAGGTGCATAGACCCATAGTGAAAATCATATGACTAGAATGGATCCAGGACATTTCCTTTATGTGGAAATATGACTGAGCAGCTGAAGCATTGATTTTATATGAAGCACAGTTCATATTCATGTTTTCTGTTATGAAAGAGTGTAATCATTATTAAACCGACAGAAGCAGGAGAAATTAATTTAATTCCAACGTTTTAAACCCATATTAATGAATTAGGCTAATCCCAATATGATCCGATAACGTAAGAGATGACCAATGTATTTGTCTCTCAGCTTTATGAGATTTCCTTTCAAGTGAAATGGATTGTCCTTGATAATCATTTTACAAATGAATATGCCCAATTTGCAAGCATAACCAATTAAGCTGATGCACTCAGGACAATTGTAAGAATATTTTATCAAAGTAATCTTGATATAAAACATTACCCTAGAACTCTTACAATATGGCCTTCATGTTTTTCTCTGCCACTGCTACTAAGAAGAAGAAGAAGAAGCTACTGTATGTCTTGTAATTAAACATTTTCACAAGGACTGTCACTATTTTGTTTTTGTGTTTTTCAGCTCTCGACATGGCAGGAGGGTACCTGTAACACATTCAGCCTACCTCCACCTAGCAGTTGCCTTCATCTCAGATACCTTTTCCTTGTGAGTAACTCTCTTGTCTTTCTAATCCGAAGGCAGCCTCTTGGTTTCTGTCTGGGATACTCCCAATGCAGCTCATGTGAAACTGGGCTCTACTGAAAGCCTTTGGAAACAGCAGGACATGAAAATGATACTTCACCAATGGATCTGATGGATTAACTACAGATAAAACCTTGACGGCTTGTAAGGAAATTAAAACACTCCACTGTCTTGTCTTGTGGTTTGCAAGCTGTTACAAGGTTTAACCATGACTGCTCTTGCATGACAGGACCAGCTGGAGCACACAGCTGAATATGTCCAACCCTATGGGTCCTGATCGGCCCAGAAATCCTTTGCTCTCAGCTGTCTCGGCTCTCTTGTGGGCCTTGCACTTTGGAATATTGTTTGGAAGTTCACTGGTGACCGCTTGTCCCAAGAGCTGCCACTGCATGGAGAAGAACAGCCTTGTCGTGGTGCAGTGCATGTCGCGGAACCTGGAGAACATCCCCACCGACCTGCCGCATGACACAGTAATCCTGCTTCTGGCCTCAAACCGCATTACCAAGATCCCCAAACAGGCCTTTAAGGACCTCAACAGATTACAGGAACTGGACCTGTCTAACAATGCCATTGAGACAGTGGACGCTGGGGCCTTCCAGGGGGTCTCCGATGGCCTTCGGGTTCTGGACCTGTCCAACAACCGCATAAGCAGCGTGCCCAAAGAGGCATTCGCCAAACTTCGGGCCAAAATCAGCCTCTCCAACAACCCCTGGCACTGCGAGTGCAGCTTGCAGGAGGTCCTGAGGGAGCTGAGACTGGACCCAGAGACGGTAAACGAGGTGAGCTGCCACACGGCCGTGGAGGAGGAGTACGCCGGCAAGCCTGTTATCCAGGTCCTGGACTCGGGCATCAACTTCTGCAACTTCCACCACAAGACCACCGATGTGGCCATGTTCGTCACCATGTTCGGCTGGTTCACCATGGTGATAGCCTATGTGATCTACTACGTGCGCCAGAACCAGGAGGATACCAGGAGGCACATGGAGTACCTCAAGTCCCTGCCCAGCAGCTCGCAGATCAGCAAAGACTTTGACACCATCAGCACGGTTCTCTAGCAGGCCCGCTGTGGTACACATTTGAGAAAGTGTGTGTGTGTGTGTGTGTGTGTGTGAGAGTGAGTGAGTGAGTGAGTGAGTGAGTGAGTGAGTGAGTGAGTGAGTGAGTGAGTGAGTGAGTGAGTGAGTGAGTGAGTGAGTGAGTGAGTGAGTGAGTGAGTGAGTGAGTGAGTGAGTGAGTGAGTGAGTGAGTGGATGATTGGAGGAAAGGAGTTCTTGTTTTTTGAGCTGGGATTTATTTTAGGTGGCCTTAGGAGAGGATAGACTTGGACTAGGTCTGAACCTTTAGTATTTATAAATGCTCTCTGTCTTTCTGTATGTATACAGATATGCTATCTTAATTTGACCAGTTTCTCACAGCAGGAAAATAATTCAGCCGCAACAGGAAATATGAAATATTATGTGGATTATTATCAAAGGCCATTTTTGTAGGGGTTGATACATTCGTTGGGGCAAATCAAGTCTGGCATTTTAAAGTGGAAAATCCAAACTTTAGAAGCCTTTTTAAACCTCAAATACACTAAAAGTTTCATTTCCTGCGGCGCAGGAAAATTCTGTGCGACAACATAGTGATCAAATTACGAAAAAGGACATATATTGATAAATCTGGCATTTTATCATCTATTTATATTCACTTCACACTCTCAATAATTCTTATAGAACACTATTTTCTCTTGACATCTCTTGAGATCCTGCATTTAAGTGGGAGAGTTAAGCTGTTCAGAACTAGTCATATTTCATTGTGGCACACAGATTGGTTCCTAACTACAACTCATTATACTCTGTAAACCACCACAGAATCCCCATGTACATGTGGTAAATGCGCACCATTGTCTGTTTATACAACATCTGTTTACATATTCAATTGAATTCATTAGATGAGTGGAATAAAAGTTGATTGACAGCTAGACTGTTACATTTCTGCCACTTTAGCACAACCATAAGCATAAGCCATACTCATTTTGAAACTGGAAAGGCCATACTATTGAAACTGGAAAGGTCAGATGTTTTATGGAATATCTACATAGTAGTACAGAGGCCCATTATCAGCAACCATCACTCCTGTGTTCCAATGGCACGTTGTGTTAGCTAATCCAAGTTTATCATTTTAAAAGGCTAATTGATCATTTGCAATTCTGTTAGCACATTTTGAGCCTGTAATCAAACCCACAAATGCTGATGCTCCAGATACTAGTCTAAAGAAGGCCAGTTTTATTGCTTCTTTAATCAACACAACAGTTTTCAGCTGTGCTAACAGAATTGCTAACTAATGATAAACTTGGATTAGCTAACACAACGTGCCATTGGAACACAGGAGTGATGGTTGCTGATAATGGGCCTCTGTACGCCCATGTAGATATTCCATAAAAAAATCTGCCGTTTCCAGCTACAATAGTCGTTTACAAAATTAACAATGTCTACACTGTATTTCTGATAAATTTGATGTTATTTTAAATGGACAGAAAAAATTGCTTTTCTTTTAAAAACAAGGACATTTCTAAGTGACCCCCAAACTTTTGAACGTTAGTGTATGTGGTTATGAGGTGCTCATGTTAAAGTGCCTATCCCCAATGACTTCTACACCTTAGCACTGTGCATTGGGCTGTGAATCTGATACTAGATCAGGTTCCCTCCCTGTCCTTCTGCCATGTCAAATACCAGGCAATGCTGTCTTTTAATCTAGTTAGTTGTACTCAGGGGGGAAATTTGGTTGAAATTAATACATTTTGGTGTCATTTTTCATGTTGTATACTGGTTATATAAGGACGTTTCATTAATGTATTTTTTAGCAACCAATAGAAATACATCTTTATCTGGGTTGTTATCTGGATATTTGACCAGATAACAACCAAAATATGACATCCTTCCCTTGACATCTTGATCTCGTCATTACCTTGTTGTAACCGAGACAAGTTGCTTGTAATCTTCTCAATCAGAAAATCAGTTTACAACCAGAAAAGTATGTAATTTTGCCTGCTGGGTAGGATGTTTTTATCTGTGTAGTTAGACTTGGTTTTAGTGGTCAAATGTGAGTCAACATCTTGTATGGTTGTATGGGATATCCCACATGCTACAATAGGTCAAAATGTTGTTTCAATGTTGTCATAATGTTCAATGAATGGGCCAAGTGTCAGTTTTTCTGGGACTGGTCCCTGTCTAAAGTGTTATTGTCATTAGATCATTTATATTTGCACATTGTTATAGATCTGAAAGGGCTCCAGTCATTTCTTGTCATTTCCATTGTGCAATTCCTGTTGTTTCTATTTGTCAATTTAGAATTGTTACTTAAATTTATAATCTGTGGAATTCAAAATGGACACCATAGCAGCATTTGAAAATAAAGGTTGTTATACATAACTTCCTTCAGCTTACCAATGTCCCTGAGTGAGTTGACTACTATTAATTGGATACAAACAGAGATTTACAGTATATCATTATATAAATCGTAAGGTCCAATAATATTTTTTTACTACTACTGGGATGTTGTAGTAGTGATGATCATATTTGGAAGATTTTAAACTTTTTTCTAGTTCAACAACACTGATACAAAACACACTGAGTACAGGACCACCTGAGATACTGCATCGGTTTGTTTATATTAATGTATTGTTTTTTCTGGTTGTATTTTGGCACTGTGGCTGCCAGGACAGTGTTAGATGTATGAAAGAACTATCATATCGCTGTCTGTGTAAGGGCCTGACTGAGGCCAGGTCTCTGACTCCCTCTAGAGGAAGTAGTATGGCCACAGTCAGGTCCTTAGCCAAGGACCCCCTGTACAGGCTCCTCGCCACAGACCTTCGGTAAGCCACTCCAGGCTGGTAGAGCAGCGCCCACCACTTCCACCTCCGGAAGACGCCGGAGGGGTTTTCCGATCGGTCGAAGGAGGAACAGGCGAAGTGGTGGAGAGCCTGGGTGGCCCTTCCTTCCGCGACCGAGTCCAACCCCCACGTTCGGAGGATGGAGGAGGAGGACAGTTTTGAAGCCAGACTGGCGATCTGGAAGGAGCGTCTGGCTCTCCTCTTCCAAGATGGGAAAAGGAGGAGGTAGAAGAGCCGGAGCTCCTCACCATGCCGGTGCCCAGTCCGGGAACGGTAGCCATCCCGATTAAACAGCTGTCATCTGTGCTGGTGCCCAGGCTGGACACGGCGTCCAGTCCGGCTTCAGCACTCGAGCCGTCCAACGTTCTGGTGCCCAGTCCGACTCCTTCAGTGCCGGCTCCATGCACCAGACTGGGAGTTTGGTTTTTGGGTTTGGTCGATCCCCAAATAGAGGCAGCTGTCTTGAGTTGTCTCTAATTGGGGATTCTATTTATGATCACAGCGCACCCACCTGCGTTGTGGATCATTACGTTGTCTGTGTCTGTCAGTACTAGGCACCAGTTCACGGTTTCTCTTGCGTTTGTTATTTTTGTTCTTGTACAATAAACTATGTTTGCACAGACCTCTCGCTCTGCGCCTCGTTCCCTACCCATGCACTGTGACAGTCTGGAAGTACATAAAACCAATGCCTCTCGAACAGAAGGGCACACCCCCAAAAAATAATCTCATTTGTTTTACCGAGCTTGACCTGATTTATTGCTTTGTAGTGATGAGGTTTCATGATGGTGCAGGGAAAGTTGGCGTCACGTTAATAATGGATTTGTAATCCAGCGAGTGTTCTGTTCCTTGCAGAGAATGTGTTTGCTGTTCTGATTGAATGCCCACTGAACCCCATTTATTTGAGAGTGGATTTTAGGGCTCCCTTCTATCCAGTTGGGTTCTGTGACATACAGCAATGTATTTTTAAATCCAAACATGAATGCTATCGTGACGTTTCCTCTGGCAACAACTCCTCCACTAATTGGTATTTTGATCAATCACATCAGATATTTTTCAGAGCTGATCTGATTGGTCAAAAGAAATATCAGAATTGGACTGCCTGTGTAAACACTGCCTTAAGCCTGAATTCGTATGTTGTTGTGAAATTGTTAGATATTACTGCCCTGTCGGAGCTAGAAACACAAGCATTTCGCTACACCTGCAATAACATCTGCTAAACACGTGTATGTGACCAATAACATTTTATTTGATTTTGAATTCAATCCATTGCCAGAACAACTGCACTACGGAGTCACTCAATTTGCTTACGCCTGACTTAGACTTTTCCACTGATGGGACTTCAACTCCAAGCCTTCTGCCAAGTAAACTTTGCAAAATAGATACTTTCCTTTCAACATAAAATCTTGTCCTGGAAACGTAATGTGATATTGAAACAAATATGATTTTAGAGGTAACAGCCCTTTCGACTACTCAGAGCAAAAAATGACCCTTCAAATGGTCCTTACTTACATCTGGCAATGACTCATCAAATGGTCCTTACTTACATCTGGCAATGACTCATCAAATGGTCCTTACTTACATCTGGCAATGACTCATCAAATGGTCCTTACTTACATCTGGCAATGACTCATCAAATGGTCCTTACTTACATCTGGCAATGACTCATCAAATGGTCCTTACTTACATCTGGCAATGACTCATCAAATGGTCCTTACTTACATCTGGCAATGACTCATCAAATGGTCCTTACTTACATCTGGCAATGACTCATCAAATGGTCCTTACTTGCATTTTGTCGGCCCTCGCAAAGAATAAGTAATCAACAGAAATCTACACATTTTGATAAATGGCTCAAACCAATTCATGTTAAAATTATATTAACCATTATTACTCCAAGGGTAGTGGATCCAAGAGAAGTGAAACGTCAGTCTGATAGTTGTCTTCGAGAACAGCTAGTAGGTTTCAAAGGGAAAAGTATGCTCCAGTGATTCATGTGATGTATTGAACTTTGAGAGTTTTTGCTCCACTACCTTTTCTTATAATGTGACATTTAGGTTGGTAGCTAGCGAGATGTGGTAAGACAGACATAATGGTCAAGACCAGAACTTGCAACCCAGACCAGAACCCTTAATACCCAGATCTAGAGACAACTTCTTGAGACCAAGACCCAGTGTATCAAGACCAGACCCTGTGGATTGAGACTGTGATGAGACCAACACGTAATTTATATGCTGCAGTAGTCTCAAGACCATGAGACTCCTGGTCTCAATTCACAGAGGGAACAAGTACATATCCCGCTCTTCCTCTCCAACACCTGTAATGATTATCTGTACAATGTGTAGTCAAAAATGCAGGTTGCATTTAAATGAATGTCTCCCTGGTGCCACACTTTCTTAGCACTTTTTAATAACATTTTCGTCCTTCAACATCATGATACCAATATTGAGAGTAATAAGTTAGTTAGTTCAGTGCTGTTTTGAGGACAGAAAATGTTGCTCTATAACATGATAAACAGTTCATACAATTGAGAACTTCCATGTCTTCTGTAGCTCAAGATGTTGCTAGTTCACTTCCTGCACACATGACTATCATCAACAACACATTATTCTCCATCTCTATTCATAAAAGGAAATTAGCATGATGCATTAGTTGATTGGCTGCTAATTCACAACAAATTTGTCAGCTTTTGCTGAAGGAATACAAAAGAAGATGTAATGTGTTCAAGGCATCGAGTATCAGCCACTATTTGGCGCTATCATCCAATCAAAGTGGGGTACATATTTCTTGAGTGGTCACCATTATTTGATTGTGATGTCAAAATATATATATATTTTTTTATTGGTATGAAGTTTATTATGTATGCAACAGAATTTCCTAACCTAGAGATAAAAACCTTTTAGGAAAATGCATTGTTGGGGAACGGTGAGAGAGAGCCCCATAGGGCGGCAGGTAGCCTAGTGGTTAGAGCTTTGGGCCAGTAACCGAAAGGTTTGAGTACCTGAGCCAACAAGGTAAATAAAAAAAAAATATGTTGATGTGTTCTTGAGCAAGGCACTTAACCCTAATTTTCTCCAGGGGCTGACCCTGTAGGTAGGCTGTCATTGTAATTAAGAATATGTTCTTAACTGACTTGCCTAGTTAAATAATGGTTAAATAAAATAAATTACGACATGCATGCATTACTTCAAAAAACAGGCCCAAAGAGTTCTTCCTTTTGCATTATTCTTAGTGTCACGGTGCGCATTATATAAGGGACGGTAAACGGAGCGCTGGTGAAGTGTCATCCTTTTTATTTGATGAGGTCTTCTCACAAAGCATACAAATAAAATAGGAGAGTGCAAAAACTAACTAACAAACAAACAAAACACAGTGACTTACTGTGGCTGCTGGCAGTGCAGACAAACACAAAGAACAATGATCCACACACAGGTGGATTTGTGCAGATCTTAAATACTATCCCCAATCAGAGACAACGCTAGACAGCTGTCTCTGATTGGGGATGATAATCTCCCTAATCAGTGTGTGAGGACTTGGTTGTGTGCCTCTCTCCTCCCCTAGGTGGGAGTAAGAGGCCTTACCACAACCAAGCCCTCACAGTACCCCCCCCCTAAGGTGCGGACTCCCGATCGCACACAAACAATCCCCCCTCTCCAGAAAAAATGTCCAAAAAACTAGGGGGGACATGGCGGGGTACTGAGGTGGTTGCTGGTGGAGGCTCCGGTTCTGGTTCCGGGCGTGGCACAGGCTGTGAGAGTAGCTTCCCTCCTACCTCTCCGTTGCACGCCCGGTCCAGTCCGGACCCCGGCGCGATGGTTCCCCCCTCAGTACTCCCGCCATCCACCAAGTCCTGTCTGGACCCTGGTGTGGGAGCCCTCGACCCTGGAGAGGGGCTGACAACCGGCCCCGGACTGGGCACCGGTGGAGCGGACTGCTCCGTCACTGGAGCGACGTAGACGACCGGTCCCGGACTGGGCACCGGTGGAGCGGACTGCTCCGGCACTGGAGCGACGCCGACGACCGGCCCCGGACTGGGCACCGGTGGAGCGGACTGCTCCGTCACTGGAGCGACGTAGACGACCGGCCCCGGACTGGGCACCGGTGGAGCGGACTGCTCCGGCTCTGGAGCGACGCAGATGACCGGCCCCGGACTGGGCACCGATGGAGCGGACTGCTCCGGCACTGGAGCGACGCAGACGACCGGCCCCGGACTGGGCACCGGTGGAGCGGACTGCTCCGTCACTGGAGCGACGGCGACGACTGGCCCCGGACTGGGCACCGGTGGAGCGGACTGCTCTGGCACTGGAGCGACGCAGATGACCGGCCCCGGACTGGGCACCGGTGGAGCGGACTGCTCCGGCACTGGAGCGACGCCGACGACCGGCCCCGGACTGGGCACCGGTGGAGCGGACTGCTCCGTCACTGGAGCGACGTAGACGACCGGCCCCGGACTGGGCACCGGTGGAGCGGACTGCTCCGGCTCTGGAGCGACGCAGATGACCGGCCCCGGACTGGGCACCGGTGGAGCGGACTGCTCCGTCACTGGAGCGACGGCGACGACTGGCCCCGGACTGGGCACCGGTGGAGCGGACTGCTCTGGCACTGGAGCGACGCAGATGACCGGCCCCGGACTGGGCAGCGGTGGAGCGGACCGCTCTGGCGCTGTAGCAGAGCAGACTGCTGGACCCGGATGTGGCTCTGGTGGACCTTCCCCGGAAGTCTCGGGCTGCTGACCTTCCCCGGAGGTCTCGGGCTGCTGACCTTCCCCGGAGGTCTCGGGCTGCTGACCTTCCCCGGAGGTCTCGGGCTGCTGACCTTCGCCGGAGGTCTCGGGCTGCTGACCTTCGCCGGGGCCCTCGGGCTGCTGACCTTCGCCGGGGCCCTCGGGCTGCTGACCTTCGCCGGGGCCCTCGGGCTGCTGACCTTCGCCGGGGCCCTCGGGCTGCTGACCTTCGCCGGGGCCCTCGGGCTGCTGACCTTCTCCGGAGGCCTCGGGCTGCTGACCTTCTCCGGAGGCCTCGGGCTGCTGACCTTCTCCGGAGGCCTCGGGCTGCTGACCTTCTCCGGAGGCCTCGGGCTGCTGACCTTCTCCGGAGGCCTCGGGCTGCTGACCTTCTCCGGAGGCCTCGGGCTGCTGACCTTCTCCGGAGGCCTCGGGCTGCTGACCTTCTCCGGAGGCCTCGGGCTGCTGACCTTCTCCGGAGGCCTCGGGCTGCTGACCTTCACAGGAGGCCTCGGGCTGCTGACCTTCACAGGAGGCCTCGGGCTGCTGACCTTCACAGGAGGCCTCGGGCTGCTGACCGTCACAGGAGGCCTCGGACAGCTAACCCTCACCGGAGGTCTCGGGCTGCTGACCTTCACCGGAGACCTCGGGCTGGACGCCGTGCCCACCCTGGGCACCGACGGAGAGGTGGTTTTCAGCCCTGCTGTAGGTCTGGCTGTCTGTCCCAGACTGGGCGCCGACACGCTATGGAGCTCCTGCTCCACAGCGGGACTGAACGTCGTGCCCACCCTGGGCACCGACGCGGAGATGGTTTCCAGCCCTGTGGTTGGGCTGGCTGTCGGCCCCAGACTGGGCACCGACGCGCTATGGAGCTCCTGCTCCACAGCGGGACTGAACGTCGTGCCCACCCTGGGCACCGACGCAGAGATGGTTTCCAGCCCTCTGGTGGGGCTGGCTGTCGGCCCCAGACTGGGCACCGACACGCTATGGAGCTCCTGCTCCACAGCGGGGCTGAACGTCGTGCCCACCCTGGGCACCGACGCAGAGATGGTTTCCAGCCCTGTGGTTGGGCTGGCTGTCGGCCCCAGACTGGGCACCGACACGCTATGGAGCTCCTGCTCCACAGCGGGGCTGAACGTCGTGCCCACCCTGGGCACCGACGCAGAGAGGGTTTCCAGCCCTGTGGTTGGGCTGGCTGTCGGCCCCAGACTGGGCACCGACACGCTATGGAGCTCCTGCTCCACAGCGGGGCTGAACGTCGTGCCCACCCTGGGCACCGACGCAGAGATGGTTTCCAGCCCTGTGGTTGGGCTGGCTGTCGGCCCCAGACTGGGCACCGACACGCTATGGAGCTCCTGCTCCACAGCGGGGCTGAACGTCGTGCCCACCCTGGGCACCGACGCAGAGAGGGTTTCCAGCCCTGTGGTTGGGCTGGCTGTCGGCCCCAGACTGGGCACCGACACGCTATGGAGCTCCTGCTCCACAGCGGGGCTGAACGTCGTGCCCACCCTGGGCACCGACGCAGAGATGGTCTCCAACCACAGAGCTGCGCTGACAACCGTCGCTGTAGCCTCCGTGCGAGGAGTAGGCACGGGGCGTACTGGACTGGGGGAACGCACCACTGGTCTGATGCGAGGCGCAGGTACGGGCCGTACCGGGCTGGGGAAACGCACCGTTGTGTTGGTGCGTTTAGCTGGCACGGGTCGCACCGGGCTGGAGACACGCACCATAGGGCTGGTGCGCGGAGCAGGCGCGGGCCGTACCGGGGAAACGCACCGTTGGATTGGTGCGTTTAGCTGGTACGGGTCGCACCGGGCTAATGTTGCGCACCGATGGTTTGGTGCGCTGAGTCGGTCTCCTCTTCCTCCGACTCTGGACCGGCGCTGGAGGCACCGGACTGGGAACTGGCGCTGGAGCACGACTGTCCCTGTCGTCTCTACTCCACCGCCAATCCCCATCCTGTGAGGGTCCCTCCGGGAACCCCCACGAGTGAGGGAACAGAAGCACATCGTCGTCGTCTTCCTCCGACTCCTCTCTGTACTCCTGCTCCCACGGCTGTAGGGGCTCCTCCTGGAACCCCCACGAGTGCAGTGGTCGGGGCTCTTCTCCCTCGATCCCCGACCACCCCCATAGCCCCCCCCCCAAAATCAGTTTGAGGGGTTTTCTGGGCTCCAGGCTGGTCCTCAACTCTAGCCCGGTGACGTGTCCTCCGTCTCCGGCGCCTCGGCTGCTCCGGACCCCAGCCTTCCTCCACCGAGCGATAGTAAGAGTGTTCCTCCTCGGTAATTTTCCCCATACCGAGGAGGATATCTCCTAACGTAATCCCCCGTTGCGTCCCAGGGTGATGGATCATTCTGTCACGGTGCGCATTATATAAGGGACGGTAAACGGAGCGCTGGTGAAGTGTCATCCTTTTTATTTGATGAGGTCTTCTCACAAAGCATACAAATAAAACAGGAGAGTGTAAAAACTAACTAACAAACAAACAAAACACGGTGACTTACTGTGGCTGCTGGCAGTGCAGACAAACACAAAGAACAATGATCCACACACAGGTGGATTTGTGCAGATCTTAAATACTATCCCCAATCAGAGACAACGCTAGACAGCTGTCTCTGATTGGGGATCATAATCTCCCTAATAGGTGTGTGAGGACTTGGTTGTGTGCCTCTCTCCTCCCCTAGGTGGGAGTAAGAGGCCTTACCACAACCAAGCCCTCACACTTAGACATTGTGATTTGAGGTAGATCATGTGTGTACCCTAGAGTCTGCATTATTAACAGTAATTCATACAGAAAATGCATTACTTTCAAAGGACTGGCTGCTGAATGACCTCATGATTTCAGCTCTCAGGTAGCATTAAGAGGTCGTTAGAGCAAGTGTGTGTTGTTGCATACTGTTGACTCTCAGCGACATTTCCCACTGTCCAGTGACTGGCATTGTTCTGGGTTGTGGGGCCTTATGTGTGGAGTAAGCACTGGTTCGGGATGTATGTGTTCTGCAAACGTCTTAGTCAGGCTGACAGAGGCTTTCGGATCAAAACGATGCACTCAATAAAACAGTGGGAGCGTTCAACATTATGTGGGTATCTTTCTTTATTTAAAGAAAACAGTACAGTATGGTTTGGGTTGACACAATAGTGTTAAAATTGCATTAGTATGTGTACTTTTCCTAACTTTAACTGTTAACATTAATCTGCAATATTCCACCCTCTCTTCCTCAGCTCCCCCTCTTCCTCTCCTCCACCTCTTCCTCTCCTCCACCCCTTTCTCTCCTCCTCCTCTTCCTCTTACTTTTTGTCCTCTGCATCTGCCAGTTACTGGATGCCCATACACCACTTCTGAAAATGTTCTGCCTCTGAAAGCAGAGCTGAGGTTGCCCAATAATCACATTAATATGAGGAAGGGCTTCAAACATTAACAGCGTCTGTAAATTTAGACTTCATCAATCAACTGAACTTCAGTGGCATCTGTAATGCAGAGACTCACTAAATATTTTAGGTCACCTTTCACCTAGACTTTGTAGGGCTTTGTACTCCCTTCTATGTGGGTGTTTTTTTTGGGGGGGGGGGGGACAAGGAGTTTGACAAGTATTCACTCCGTTCACCGACTTGATTACGGTGGAGATGCTGCAAAGTTAACTCCAACTTCACTCAAATAGAAATTAAAGTATTTTGGATTCCAAGCTATTACTCAGATGAGAGAACATTGGGTATTCTCTGAACACAAAACAAACAAAAGGTTTAATGCGTATTTTATCCAATTTTAATCGCAGCCTCAGGGATAGTGTATGCAGATCTGAAAGAATGGGCATTGCATATTAAATCGAGATTATTCATTGATACGGTTTATCACTAAAATACACAAATCTATCTCAACCAGCCCCTATCTTCCCATTCAAAGCAATGATTTTGCCTACAGAGATTGTCTGGTGTACCTATAGATTTAGTGGTAGATTTGGGAAGGGTGTAGGAGTGAATTAATATCTCAACCTCACTAACACCATCTTGGAAAACAGCAAACCTCTGAGCCTATAGGAAATCATGAATTCAGTGCAGCCTGTAAAAACAGTAGCCCGCCTCGATGTAATGTCTTACTAATGGCAGTTAGAAAGTGGCACTTCGGAGCTGCACTAGATGTCAGGGCAGAGGCTACAAGATAAGATCGAACAAGTCGCATCCTGGCACGTCTGTGCAAAAGGCCAAGGGGGTTTGGTCTTGTTTTGGAAGGGGTCGAGTGCACTTTAAGAACAGCACGGTGAGATTCTACCGGGGCACAACAGATGGTGCATGGAGTGTGAACAAGAATTACATTTATTGGTGTAATGCTTCACTGGCAGCATTTTTATCGCTTTTGAATTGCTTTAGTAATACATTGCGGTATTTATTTATTTCGAGGAATAGATTATACACTGTATAGGGAGGACGGCTCATACTAATGAAATGGTATCAACCACATGGAAACCATATGCTTGATACCATTCCATGACTCCATTACAGCTATTATTATGAGACGTCCTCCCCTCAGCAGCCTCCACTGCTGTATACTTTAATCGAAAAGTGGGAGGGATATCTTCTGTGTTGTAAAAGCCTGTTAGCAACAGTTTTGTGGACTTCAACAGATCAAAAGTCTACATCCATATTAATATCTTTGACAAATACGTATTTAGATGTTTATTTAAATGAGAAGGACCATCCTCCTCTTCCTCCATGGACAAACCTCATCTGGTCGCAGGAAGAAGAAAAAAAGGGTATGACACTACAAGCTTGGCACACAGTATTTGGGGAGTTTCTCCCATTCTTCTCTGCAGATCCTCTCAACCTCTGTCAGGTTGGATGGGGAGCATCGCTGCACAGCTACTTTCAGGTCTCTCCAACGATGTCCGGGCTCTGGCTGGGCCACTCAAGGAAATTCAGAGACTCCTGCATTGTCTTGGCTGTGTGCTTAGGGTCGTTGTCCTGTTTGAAGGTGAACCTTCGCCCCAGTCTGAGGTCCTGAGCAGGTTTTCATCAAGGATCTCTCTGTACTCTCTGCTCCGTTCAT
Organism: Thymallus thymallus; assembly: GCA_023634145.1. Taxonomy (NCBI): domain Eukaryota; kingdom Metazoa; phylum Chordata; class Actinopteri; order Salmoniformes; family Salmonidae; genus Thymallus; species Thymallus thymallus. The sequence continues at coordinate 5,491,971 of CM042407.1, read as the reverse complement.
CTTTCACTCAATCCTGACCAGTCAGCATTGCTGTTTAAAGCACCCCCATGTGTAAGTGCCTTCATTTGCAAAAATTGAACTGCATTGCATCATTTGAAACTTGCATTGGTATTGTGGAATTGGTTGATTGTGGATTGTGGTGGAATTGTGCATTCATTGCGATTCACGTGGAGTGTCGAATGAATTGCCCACTGCGGATCTGAAGTGGATTGACAATTGTGGATGGACAATTGTGGATGTATGTGGAAATATGGAAGAAGATTGTGTTGTCACTCGCTTTGCCACGCTGTGACTGCTTGTACCATGGCCCTCCCATTGCACCGCAGCTTGTTTTGTTGATTGACAGTCGCACGCTATTTTGCATCTGTGAACCGAAACCTTTTTGTGAAGTCCAAATGTCGCAGCGTTCTCATCTCAGATTAACATCGTTGTGGTATGCAAATGTGGACGATTGAATCTGGAACTGTGGATGAGAAAGGAAGAAATGTCTGAAAGTACAGATGAGAAAGTTAATGAAACAACTATAGATGAGAAAGTTGTCAAGCTAAAGCATTTTAGGAAGGCAAAAACCTGGCTCAGCACCCAACATGTAATTGAACCACTCTTTAGTCACATTGCACAGGGTCACAGATATAATTGCAGGGTATAGTGAAATTCTTATGATCCGAGCACCAACAATGCAGGTCAGTATTGCACTATTGCATACACCAACAATGCAGGTCAGTATTGCACTATTGTATACACCAACAATGTAGGTCAGTATTGCAATACTGTATACACCAACAATGCAGATCAGTATTGTATACACCAATATTGCATACAGAGTCTTTAAGGAGACAAAACTTCCCATTTCCAGTATGATGCAAAGCAAAAGCTGTGTAGTCTAACTTGTTTACAGATGAAAGTCCAAGGTTGCATCCCTAATGGCACCCTATTCCCTATATACTGTAGAACTGGGACATACAAAACAAGTCTATGAAACTTTTGAGGCCTACTCTGATATACCTGGTACCAGAGGTGGGACAAAGTCATTGTTATGCAAGTCACAAGTAAGTCTCAAGTCTTTGCCCTCGAGTCCCGAGTCAAGTCGAGTCAAAGATGAGGCAAGTCCCAAGTCGAGTCAAAAGTCAAAGCCATCAAGTCTCAAGTCGAGTCCAAAGTCCTACCATTTTAGTTTCGAGTCATTTCAAGTCCTCTTACCACAGAAATAAAATGTATACAAATCATGTATGTCTGTAAGATTTGTATTTATTTAAACCTTTTTATACAATAACATTAATCAAATACAGCAAAAAACATAACATTTAATTGTCACAAAAAAAGCTTGTATTTGAACAGCATATTGCACTAGAACAATAGAGAGAGAGAGAGAGAGAGAGAGAGAGAGAGAGAGAGAGAGAGAGAGAGAGAGAGAGAGAGAGAGAGAGAGAGAGAGAGAAAATGGTTTACGGGGAAGGACAAACACCAAAGCTCTGGAAGTAAAAACAGTGTGGGAACCTGCACTGCAAATGAACGGATCTTACTCCATGTGAAACTCCTACCACAGGAGAGAGAGAGCTGTGTGGACAGGTGATGAGCAGAGAGTGAGTGTGTGTGCGCGCATGCGTGCTGTGGACAGGTGGAGGGAGGCCCCTATACTGCATTGCATTTGCAAAAGATCAAATTGGCCAAAAGTCTGTCAGTCATTTGTGCACGATGGGGACGCAGAATGATGCCACCATGGCTGAAAACTCGCTCCACTGGAGCACTAGAAGCAGGCACTGCCAAGACTCGGATGGCTACTTGAAAGAGTGAAGGAAGAGTCTTACTGTTCAGTGCCCAGAACAAAAGGGCATTCTGTCCTTCTGCCATGTCAATGTAGTGACTTAGCTGTACTGCTGGTGGGGTCCCAACATCCCTTTTCTGCCTCTTATGGTATGCAGCAAACAGCCCTTCTCCTTCCATGTCCTCTAGTTCTTCTTCAGCAGGCACCGGCACAGGCTGCTCTGTCTCTGCAGCATCTTGCAGGATCAATTCTAAAAAAAAAAAAAGTATATTAAGACACATTAAGCCTTTTCTTATAATAGTTTTCTATGGGAGGAAAACGCAACGTGTTATTAAACGTGTTTGCGTTCATATTCTGGGCTCATCTGATGTTTTGTACATAGTATACTTTATTAATATGATATTTACAGAGTTTGGTATTTTAATAACACTGTCTTAGTACATTAAAGAACGTTAAGCGTTTTTCACGAAAGCGTTTTAGAATGTCCATATAATAGCAGTTCAGAAATCCATATTTTTGTAAGCATGAACCAGCAAGGGAGACGTGCGTTTGTCTCGTTGATACAGTAAATATGCAGCAGCTAGCTAGTAAGTTACGGTACATCCGATAAGGTGCGTAGCATTCGTTCAAAACTTACCTTTCTTTGTGCAACTTCAGGTGTCGAACAAAGTTGGACGTTGTGGCAGCTCCGTCTGTAATCTTCGATCCGCATGTTTTGCAGATTGCAACTCGTTTTTTGTCGACTACCTCGTAATTTTTATAGCCAAACGAAACTATCTTCGGTATCATTTTGACAACTGGCGCGTTGTTGCTTGATGTGCTTCATTGGTTGTCTTGCAATGTGCCTGCTTAGATGCTGTCGAATCAAAACAACGTGGGACTACAGTGATTGGATAACGTGCAGGCAGCGCGCGCTCTCTGTATGCATACAGGTGGATGGTGCACATTTTTTTCACAGATGCAGATAAACGGAGAGCGGCGCGGCCGTGTGAAAAATTTTTTCCCCAGTTTTCATGGGAAGTAGCAAGTCTTCTCGAGTCATAAGGCGCAAGTCCAAGTGAAGTCACGAGTCATTGATGTTAAAGTCCAAGTCGAGTTGCAAGTCTTTGTACATTTTGTCGAGTCGAGTCTGAAGTCATCAAATTCATGACTCGAGTCTGACTCGAGTCCAAGTCACATGACTCGAGTCCACACCTCTGCCTGGTACCCTACTCTGATATACCTGGGTACCCTAGTCTGATATACCTGGGTACCCTAGTCTGATATACCTGGGTACCCTACTCTGATATACCTGGTACCCTACTCTGATATACCTGGTACCCTACTCTGATATACCTGGGTACCCTAGTCTGATATACCTGGGTACCCTACTCTGATATACCTGGGTACCCTACTCTGATATACCTGGTACCCTACTCTGATATACCTGGTACCCTACTCTGATATACCTGGGTACCCTAGTCTGATATACCTGGGTACCCTACTCTGATATACCTGGGTACCCTAGTCTGATATACCTGGGTACCCTACTCTGATATACCTGGTACCCTACTCTGATATACCTGGTACCCTACTCTGATATACCTGGGTACCCTACTCTGATATACCTGGTACCCTACTCTGATATACCTGGTACCCTACTCTGATATACCTGGGTACCCTAGTCTGATATACCTGGGTACCCTACTCTGATATACCTGGTACCCTACTCTGATATACCTGGTACCCTACTCTGATATACCTGGGTACCCTACTCTGATATACCTGGGTACCCTAGTCTGATATACCTGGGTACCCTACTCTGATATACCTGGGTACCCTAGTCTGATATACCTGGTACCCTACTCTGATATACCTGGGTACCCTACTCTGATATACCTGGTACCCTACTCTGATATACCTGGTACCCTACTCTGATATACCTGGGTACCCTAGTCTGATATACCTGGGTACCCTACTCTGATATACCTGGGTACCCTACTCTGATATACCTGGGTACCCTACTCTGATATACCTGGGTACCCTACTCTGATATACCTGGGTACCCTAGTCTGATATACCTGGTACCCTACTCTGATATACCTGGGTACCCTACTCTGATATACCTGGTACCCTACTCTGATATACCTGGTACCCTACTCTGATATACCTGGGTACCCTAGTCTGATATACCTGGGTACCCTACTCTGATATACCTGGTACCCTACTCTGATATACCTGGGTACCCTACTCTGCACTGGATATACCTGGGTACTCTACTCTGCACTGGATAAACCTGGACACCCTACCCTGCACTGGGACATTATATACCTGGACACCCTACTCTGCACTGGAGCATTATATACCTGGGCATCCTACTCTGCACTGGATAATTATATACCTGGGTACCATACACTACACTGGGATATTACATACCTGGGTACCCTACCCTGATATACCTGGGTACCCAACTCTGCACTGGAGCATTATATACCTGGGTACCCTACTCTGCACTGGAGCATTATATACCTGGGTACCCTACTCTGCACTGGAGCATTATATACCTGGGTACCCTACTCTGCACTGGAGCATTATATACCTGGGTACCTTATTCTGCACTGGGACATTATATAACTGGGTACCCTACCCTGCACTGGATATACCTTGGTACCCTACTCTGATATACCTGGGTACCCTACTCTGCACTGAGACTTTACTGTATATACCTGGGTACCCTACTCTGCACTGGAGCATTATATACCTGGATACCCTACTATGCACTGAGACATTATATAGCTGGGTACCCTACTATGCACTGAGACATTACATACCTGGGTACCATACTCTACACTGAGTAATTATATACCTGGGTACCCTACTCTACACTGAGTAATTATATACCTGGGTACCCTACTCTACACTGAGTAATTATATACCTGTGTACCCTACTCTACACTGAGTAATTATATACCTGGGTACCCTACTCTACACTGAGTAATTATATACCTGTGTACCCTACTCTGCACTGAGATATTACATACCTGGGTACCCTACTCTACACTGAGACATTACATACCTGGGTACCCTACTCTGCACTGAGATATTACATACCTGGGTACCCTACTCTACACTGAGTAATTATATACCTGTGTACCCTACTCTACACTGGGTAATTATATACCTGGGTACCCTACTCTACACTGGGACATTATATACCTGGGTACCCTACTCTGCACTGAGACATTACATACCTGTGTACCCTACTCTACACTGAGATATTATATACCTGTGTACCCTACTCTACACTGGGACATTATATACCTGGGTACCCTACTCTACACTGGGACATTATATACCTGGGTACCCTACTCTACACTGAGATATTACATACCTGGGTACCCTACTCTACACTGGGACATTATATACCTGGGCACCCTACTCTGCACTGGATATACATGGGTACCCTACTCTGCACTTGATATACCTGGGTACCCTACCCTGCACTGGTGCATTATATACCTGGGCACCCTACTCTGCACTGGATATACATGGGTACCCTACCCTGCACTTGATATACCTGGGTACCCTACCCTGCACTGGTGCATTATATACCTGGCACCCTACTCTGCACTGGATATACCTGGGTACCCTACCCTGCACTGGAGCATTATATACCTGGTAACCCTACTCTGCTTAATATATCTGTGTACCCTACTCTACACTGAGACATTATATACCTGGGTACCCTACTCTGCACTGGAGCATTATATACCTGGGTACCCTCCTCTATACTGGTGCATTATCTGAGCAGACACCTGAGGCCTACGTGAATATACTTGGGCACCCTACTCTGCACTGGGGCATTATCTGAGCAGACACCTGAGGCCTACCTGGATATACCTGGGCACCCTACTCTGCACTGGGGCATTATCTGAGCAGACACCTGCCTACTACTGCTTTCATCCTTCCACTTGACTTTGTGCCTTGGATGTTTTTGGACCACTGCCAAACTTGAATTCCACTTGGTCTAGCCTACATGGATTTACTCTTTTTGACTCTCCCGCAGACCGGTGTTCTACTTGCGTCCCGCTATCATACTGGTAACACTATTGCCGTTGCTGTTTTTATCACATTGAGTAAGTCACCACTTTCTCCTTGCTGTTGTTATGCTGGCAAGTTTTGTTCCTTGCTTGTTTATTGTGGGTCCTAGTGCTGGCTGCTTTCTAGTCTGTGTTTGGGTTCTGGCTTGCTGCTTATAACTGTGGTGATCCTACAAACTGTGTGGTTCAATCTAAATGACTATCACACAATTTTAACTGACAACCCATTTTATTTGCGTGGATTTTAACAGAATTGTTCCAAAATCTGACTTTCTCCAGATTGGCAGCTACCACCTTCAGAGACTATGGTGAACATTTCATCCCATGTAGGAGCTGCACCTACTTTTCACAGTTCCGGGATAATATTGTCCATACAAATGTCCAATATGGAAACTGTCCTCATGCAGAAACTGAGGAATATACAGTACCAGTCAAAAGTTTTAGAACACCTACTCATTCAAGGGTTTTTTCTTTATTTTATTTTTTATTTTTTAAATTTTTTTACAATTTTCTACATTGGAGAATAATAGTGAAGACATCAAAACTATGAAATAACTCATATGGAATCATGTAGTACCCAAAACATTTATTTTATAATAGAGATTCTTCAAAGTAGCCACCCTTTGCCTTGATGACAGCTTTGCACACTCTTGGCATTCTCTCAACCAGCTTTATGAGGTAGTCACCTGGAATGCATTTCAATTAACAGGTGTGCCTTGTTAAAAGTTAATTTGTGGAATTGATTTCCTTCTTAATCAGTTGTGTTGTGACAAGGTAGGATTGGTATACAAAAGATAGCCCTATTTGGTAAAAGACCAAGTCCATATTATGTCAAGAACAGCTCAAATAAGCAAAACAGTCCATCATAACTTTAAGACATGAAGGTCAGTCAATCCGGAAAATGTCAAGAACTTTGAAAGTTTCTTCAAGTGCAGTCGCCAAAACCATCAAGCGCTATGATGAAACTGGCTCTCATGAGGACCCCCACAGGAAAGGAAGACCCAGAGTTACCTCTGCTGCAGAGGATAAGTTCATTAGAGTTACCAGCCTCAGAAATTGCAGCCCAAATAAATCCTTCACAGAGTTCAAGTAACAGACACATCTCAACATCACCTGTTCAGAGGAGACTGTGTGAATCAGGCCTTCATGGTCGAATTGCTGCAAAGAAACCACTACTTAAGGACTTGCTCGGGCCAAGAAACACGAGCAATGGACATTAGACTGGTGAAAATCTGTCCTTTGGTCTGATGAGTCCAAATTTGAGATTTTTGGTTCCAACCGCTGTGTCTTTGTGAGACACAGAGTAGGTGAATGGATGATCTCTGCATGTGTGGTTCCCACCGTGAAGCATGGAGGAGGAAGTGTGATGGTGTGGGGATGCTTTGCTGGTGACACTGTCAGTGATTTATTTTGAATTCAAGGCACACTTAACCAACATGGCTACAACAGCATTCTGCAGCGATACGCCATCCCATCTGGTTTGCACTTAGTGGGACTATCATTTGTTTTTCAGGATAATGACACAACACACCTCGAGGCTGTGTAAGGGCTATTTGACCAAGAAGGAGAGTGATGGAGTGCTGCATCAGATGACCTGGCTTCCACAATCACCCCGACATCAACCCAATTGAGATGGTTTGGGATGAGTTGGACCGCAGAGTGAAGGAAAAGCAGCCAACAAGTGCTCAGCATAACTCCTTCAAGACTGTTGGAAAAGCATTCCTCATGAAGCTGGTTGAGAGAATGCCAAGAGTGTGCATCACTGTCATCAAGGCAAAGGGTGGCTACTTTGAAGAATACATTTTTTGGTTACTACATGATTCCATGTGTTATTTCATAGTTTTGATTTCTTCACTATTATTCAACTAAACTATTTATATCCTCTTCCTAACATGTCTAAGGTATTAGACCCATCTATTTAATGTTGTGGTTTGTGAACTGTGGAGCTATAAACTCCACAGTTGAAGAGAATACTCCTATTACTGAAAGAGAATACTTCTATTACTCTCACATCCATAACTCATATTCAAGGGATGAGATTTCTATTGTAAACCTTTATGTAATTGACTGGGTTTCTGAATGTAAATGCCTTCCTTCACATTTAATCTCAAACCTATGCCAATAACAAAGACTCAACACAATGTTACTTGGATATAAGGAGTTTACCTCAAATCTCAACACACAGATAGACATGTTTTAGATAAGGAGTTTACCTCAAATCTCAACACACAGATAGACATGTTTTTGATAAGGAGTTTACCTCAAATCTCAACACACAGATAGAATAAATGTAGATAATTAAGTAAAATGTCCAAATGTTGTCTGGGAAGCTCTCAAAGCATATATGAGAGGGTGCATCATGTCTTCCTCTTCACATTTGAAAAATAAAACTTCTAAAGAAATAGAAATACTACAACAGAAAATCAACAAACAGTTTAGTTAGAAATGCTGACACCCTTCAACAGTTGAACACTTTGAAGCTTGAATATAACACAATAAAACACCCGATCTGCTGCGATTGCTGCCATGAAATCCAAGCAACAACATGTGGAGCAAGGTCAAAGTGCAAGGCAAGGTCAAAGTGCAAGGCAAGGTCAAAGTGAAGAAATGAAGAAAGACGAAGAGGAACGTACCATCCCATAGCATTCAAACCCCTGATGGTTGCATAACAATGGATCCTTCTGAATTCAATTGAGTCTTGAAATTTTTTTACCACAAAATGTATCAATCCGAAAGCAAAAGTTAAGTATAAGTGAACATGAAAAAATGTACAGTATATGGATAGAAACATTATTATTGTTGGAGACCATAAATCATTTACAACATGGGAAATCTCCTGGTAATGATGGATTCCCAGTGGAATTTTATTGACACTGTCATCCCGAATTACTAAAGCCTATGTTACTAACGCTCACAGCAGCGCAAGAGAAAAATGAAAGTGAAAACTTCCCCAGTCACTATGTTTGGCTTCACTCACCCTACTTAAAAATCAAGATAAGGATCCATTGGCATGCAGATCCTTCTGTCCAGTATCACTCTTGTATGTGGATTACAAAATCATTGCTAAGGTATTGGCTTTTGTACAGAAACAGTAAAAACAACGCATAGCTGAACACAGCAGCTCAATCAGGTGTAAGACCATTGACTACCCAGTAGCAGCACACTTTGTTGAAGCTAATCACCCTATCTCCTCCCTCAAATACACAGGCACTGAGCATGTTGCTCTACCAAGGAGAGGGGGTAACGTGGAGACCCCACTACTACAAAGGGAGGCCTACTGGATATCCTGTCTAAAAACATTGACCCCTAGTGGTCTGAATATTGACTTTGATCTCAGGCCATTCTTATGAACAATTCTCTCTTTTATGAACAAGTCTTATAAATGTATTTTCTTTCTACAGTTTATCAGCGTTCACTCAATATCTTCCCCTTGTTGATGATGCTTATTATTTATTATGGTTGAACCAAAAAACTACATGTAACTAAAAATAATTAAACGCTATAGGAAACGATGAAATATATACGTGAAATTGAATCAAACAATAATGTATGTTGATGCTAATGTTATGTGTAATATTTAATGATGTTTCCATATGATATCAATAGCCTAATATATTCAATATGCTATAAACTCATGTTTTTCTTTTTAACAGTTTCACTCAATTCACTCTAATTAACTTAACAATTATGACACTCTCCTCACTATTGTCATTGGTTGCACTAATTGCACTGTTTGTCTTCATAACCTGGTTCAAGCATTCATGACATTACCCTGAAGAAGGCACAGTGATGCCGAAACATTGGTGATTTACCCAATAAATTACTGGGAGCGTGCAACTCTTTTTATTATTTTTTATAGCTTATAGCTTTTTCTCTGTTAGTCAGCACCTCTAATAAGTTACTCTGGGTGTGCGCCAGCTCATGTTTTTTATGCAAAGAAATATATAGCCATCTATTGGAAAGCCTTGTATAACAAACTGGAGGACAGAACTATCAATTATAGTTACATCCCTTTAGATATGGTATATTATAAAGTTGAAGAAAAAACAGAGATATTTGACCAACTTTGGATGGCATTGGTTGATCACTTGGAAGAGGTTTTGTATAGCGGGCCATTTGTTTTAGTTTTTTCTGGTATGCTGTTTGTGAAGTAGAAAAACAATAATAAAACATTCAAAATATTTTAAAGAAAATTATTGGCTTTCGGGTTTCGAATCTCCACCTTTGTTTCAATGTGCCTATTCCATGTCTTTAAGCCTTTTTTCCGACAAGAACTTTCACAGGCTTTCATATCGAAGGTGAGGTTGAAAGCCTGGAAGAGGCTAGATCAAACATAAGGCTTTGCATTTAGGCCAAAGGTTTAATAATTTGCACACAAAAAAATCTGTAGTTACTTAAGTGCCTTTTTGCATACAGGATGCATGTTTTGCAATATTCTGTATATTTTTATTCTTCTTTTCACTCTGTCATTATTGTGGAGTACTACAATGTTGCTAATACTTCTTCAGTTTTCTTCCTTCACAGCCGTTGAACTCTAGCTGTTTTAAGTAATGGCCTCATGGTGGCATTCCTGAGCAGTTTTCTTCATGTCCTGCAGCTCAGTTGAGAAGTACGACTGTACAGGGGCGCCGTATGGGGGGGAAAAGTTAGGATGATTCTAAGGGCCTGTGACTGACAGGGGCCCTAAAATATTATTCCAGCATTAGGTAAAAATATTTTGGAGCCCAATGTTATATATTTTCATGGGGCCCAAAATCCCTGGAGGCTCCCCTGCGACTGTATATTGTGTCTAGGTGGTTTAAAACATCATCCACGGCATAATTATTAACTTGACCATGCATAAAGATATATTCAATGTCTGATTTGTTATTGTTATCTATCTACCAATCACTGCCCTTCTTTATGAGGCTTTAGAAAAGCTCCCTGGTTTTTGTAGTTGAATCTGTGCTTGAAATTCAATACTTGACTGAGGGACCTACAGTGCCTTCAGAAAGTATTCATACCCCTTGACTTGTTCCACATTTTGATTTGTTACAGCCTGAATTCAAAATGGATAAAATATTTTTTTAAAGACTATCCCCTCTACACACAATACCCCATAATGACCAAATGAAAAAACGTTTTTCGAATTAAAATCAAATGCATAAAAAATGAACCCGAGTCAATACTTTGTAGTAGCAGTTTTGGTGGTGATGATAGATGTCAGTATTTTGGGGTAAGTCTAAGAGCTTTGCACACCTGGATTGTACAATATTTGCCCATTATTCTTTTTAAAATTCTTCAAGCTCTGTCAAGTTGATTGTTGATCATTGCTAGACAGCCATTTTCAAGTCTTGCCAATGATTCTCAAGCCAATTTATGTAAAAACTGTAACTAGGTCACTCAGAAACATTAAATGTCGTCTTGGTAAGCAACTCCAGTGTAGATTTGGCCTTGTTTTTTAAGTTATTGTCCTGCTGTAAGGTGAATTCATATCCAAGTGTTTGTTGGAAAGCAGACTAAACCGCTTTTCCCTAGGGTTTATTCTGTGTTTATAGTGGTATTCCGTTTCTTTTTATCCTAAAAATAAAAAACTCCCTAGTCCTTGCCAATGACAAGCGTACCCATAACATGATGCAGCCACCACCATGCTTGAAAATATGAAGAGTGGTACTCAGTGATGTGTTGGATTTGCCCCAAACATAACGCTTTGTATTCAGGACAAAAAGTTAATTCTTTGCAGCATTACTTAAATGCCTTGTTCCATGTTTTTGAATATTTTTATTCTGGGCAGGCTTCCTTATTTTCACTCTGTCAATTAGGTTAGTATTGTGGAGTAACCACAATGTTGTTGATCCATCCTCAGTTTTCTCCTATCACAGCCATTAAACTCTGTAACTGTTTAAAAGTCACTATTGGCCTCATGGTGAAAATCCCTGAGCAGTTTCCTTCCTCTCTGGCAACTGAGTTAGGAAGGACACCTGTATCTTTGTAGTGACTGGGTTTATTGATACACCATCTAAAGTGTAATTAATAACTTCACCATGCTCAAAGGAATATTCAATTGTCTGTTTTTTTTTACCCATCTACCAATAGGTGCCCTTCTTTGCGAGGCATTGGAAAACCTCCGTGGTCTTTGTGGTTGAATCTGTGTTTGACTGAGTGACCTTACAGATAAATCGTGTGTGTAGGGTACAGAGATGAGGTAGTCATAAAAAAAATCATGTTAAAGACTATTATTGCTCACAGTGCATCTTATTATGTGACTTTTTAGGCACATTTTTACTCCTGAACTTAAGAGGTTGGTTACTTATGGACTCAAGACATTTCAGCTTTTAATTTTTAATTTTAATTTCTAAAAACATAATTACACTTTGACATTATGGGGCATTGTGTGTGGGCCAGTGACCAAAAATCGCAATTGAATACAATTTAAATTCAGGCTGTAACACAACAAAATGTGGGGAAAGTCAAGTGGTGTGAATACATTCTGAAGGCACTGTAAATTTGACAAAAGCTGGATCCCATCTAGACATGACCTAGTTTAGTAGTAGCATTTAGTAATAGCAGCTGGTAGAGCTTTTTTTGTTGACGTGACATTGCGCCAAATTCTTGCTTTGCTCTCTGGAGCAGGGTGCCACTGAAAGGAGTGATAAATGGGGGTGGCGTTAAGTGTTGAAGAGGATCAACTGAAATGGAAGATTCCCAGTGTCTGTGATGCCCTCGGTTTGGTGTGACATAGACCTAGAGTCTTTACCCAACAAAGTCAAGTTGGATGTGTCATTTATTCAGTGAGAGCTTTTGTCCCAAACCCATTACGGTGTTTTAGGTGCCAAGCTTATGATAATGTTGCAGCAAGTGTGTAAGAGATTCCTAGATGTGAGAAGTGGGCAGAAGGGCATGAGACAAAGGAATGTGTAGTATCGGTGGAAAAAGTAATGTTTTAAATGCAGGGGTAACCATGGTGCTGGAGATAAGTGTCCGGTGAGAGAAAGGCAGGTTGAGGTTGCCAGGATCAGAGTAGTACAGAAGGTGTCGTATGCAGGGCTCCCTGTGAGTAGGTCGAGGCCAATAGAGAGTGATAGGAATAACATGTGCTTCAGTTATCCCGTTGGTTTCTTAGCGTTCATAGCCATGGTTATCAACTGTACTGCAGAAATTGAACGTAAAATACAGAAAAAAGATGTTGTGGTGGTAGCTGCAGAGAAGTACTTGGGTGTACAATGTTTTACTGAAGAAGAGTAACAAGGTTAGATGAATGATAGTGTCCCGTCCTCCCAGGCTGCCGGCCTGGTGTAGGATCAGCCAAGTAGTGGAATAGTGGTGAGGTTTAAATGGGTGTATATTTAGTTGGTAGTTGTTTAGTTTTTTTTCACTAAGTGTAATGAATTCAGACTCCAGAACAGTATGATGAAACACGGCTAGATAAGATAAATAGATTAATAGGGGCCTCACAATCCAATACAGTTGGTTGCGATCCACCAATACAAATTCAAAGAAGAAGAAATTACCCAGTATCTTGGTCGGCACTAGTTACCACAGCCACAAGGTCCTAAACCCCGCCCATTTCTACAATTTGTCATTTTAAAAATGTGATTTTAACCCTAACCACACAGCAAACGATGTACTAACCTTAAATTAAGACCATGTTTTCATACATTTTTAAAGACATAGCCAATTAAGACCATGTTTTCATACATTATTAAAGACAATTGGACTTTGTGGCTGTGGTAACTACTAGTGGAATTGGAAACCCAGTATATGGTCAAATGACTGATCTGGGCAGCAGCAAAATGCCTGCCGCAGTGATAATGCTGGCTGAAAATTATGATAAACTTTTAGAGCAGTGCGAAACACAGGAGCTTGAGGTAGTTATATATATATACATACACACATAACATTATTTCTTCAAACGTGTATAATTGAAAATGTATGTCGATGTTCGCGTATATAATCGCATTGGTTTGTGTGTTGTAGCTAACGTTGGCTAGCTAAGTTACCCATCCACAACATATATAGCTAACTACGTCGTCGCAACACTAAATTGAACACAGCTTAACGCAACAGCGTGTTTATATAACTACAACAACTTTAGCGACACCATAACTAATTATAACGAACTATGCTTTACGAATAATGTTTACGTTTGGTGTAGCATGCTGCTAAGTTCACTAGCTAGCTAACTATCCGCTAGCGTTAGGTAGCGAACACAACATATCTTAACTAGCTGGTTCATACGTTAGAAAAGAGTTAATTAATTGGACGAGTTGTGCGTAAAGTATCTATTTCCCCAAACCTCAGCTGGCTAGGGGCTTGCGTTGTTTAACCTTAACGTTTTGTCTTGGTGGCCTACTCTTTCCTGGTTTTAAACTCCGCTTCTAAAATGTATGCTACTCTTTGGTATATACATAATTCAGACTAGTGGCTTTTTAATGGCGAAATTGTTAATTAAATAAACTGAAAGTAGCCCGCCCGCCCTTCAGGACTCTTACTTGACACACGTGCTCAAGGCTGCAGAATGGTTTGCATGGAGAAGATAATTTTCGCCCTATCGATCGAAGCTAATCATCAGAACAGATGAAAGTTATTCTCCTATCAACCTAATGGTTTCATAGGCGACCAGACTTACCAACAGCCTGGTGCACACAAGGGAGCATTATAACAATTAGGGTTGCACATTTTGGGGAAAATTCAGAGGTGGGAATATTAATACCATTTAAATGTAATGTTATTTTGCATTGGATATATTTACCATATCATGTGGAGACAGAAACATAAACCTTTCACCTTATCTTAAGTAGACATAATTGCAAATGATTAAATCCTTCCAATAGAAAACACCCCAAAAACTATTTAGTTACAAATTTAACTTTAATTAAATGAGTTGACTCTTCACATTGGATGATTTCACTGAACATCAAAAGAAAGGGTATATTGAATGATCCCCAATGATCCATCGCATCTCCCAAAAACGTTTTCAACATACATCTGTAAAATGATAGTCTAGAAACTAAAGCTTTGGTTGTCTTCCTCTCAGGCTTCCATGTCTTCTCCCTGGACCTCCTCAATGTCCACCTCTTGAACATTAGACTCTGAGGCCTCATCTTCACTGGCACTTTCCAACCTTGTTGAGGATGGCTCGTTGTCAGGCTCAAAAAGCCTCAAATTTGCCCGGATGGCCACCAATTTTTCAACCCTTGTATTGGTCAGCCTTTTGCATGCTTTGGTGTGTGTGTTCCCAAACAAGAACCAGTTGCGCTCTGAGGTGGCTGATGTTGGTGGGATTTGGAGGATGATTGAGGCAACAGGGGAAAAAGCCTCACATCCACAAAGTCCCTTTCACCAGGTGGCTGATGAGATATGTTGGCATGACTGCCATATTGCATCTCCATCCCAAAGCCCTTTCTTGGAAGTGTACTTCGCCAGACTGCCAAGAACCTTGCCCTCATCCAGGCCAAGGTGGCGAGACACGGTAGTGATGACACCATAGGCCTTGTTGATCTCTGCACCAGACTGTCAAACATGATGACAACAGCAACCCAACGGGTGTTGCTGGGCAGCTTAAATGCGATGCGCTTATTCTTCTCACTTTGCTTGGTGAGTTAGATTACTGCTCTAACTTGATGACCCTTCACATACCTAACCATTTCATTGGCTCTCTTGTAGAGTGTATCCATTGTTTTCAGTGCCATGATGTCCTTGAGGAGCAGATTCAATGCATGAGCAGCACAGCCAATGGGTGTAATGTGTGGGTAGGACTCTTCCACTTTAGACCAAGCAGCCTTCTGTGGTCCAAGATCATTGATGACTGCCTTCAGCTCATCTGCAATGTAGAGACCGGTGTGTCTGTTGTCCCTCGTGTCGGTGCTCTTGTAGAATACTGGTTGAGGGGTGGAGATCATATAGTTAATTATTCCTTGCCCACGAACATTCAACAACCCTTCCTCTATGATTTGCTTGACCTTCACTTGAACTCTTCATCCAGCATATGAGTAGATAAAGCATGTCTGGTTGGAGGGGGTGTATCCTGGGCGAAGAACATTCAGATATCTCTTCCAATACACATTGCCTGTGAGCATCAGAGATGAACCAGTTGCATACACAGCTCGAGCAAGACATTAATCAGCATTTCTCTGACTACGTTTCTCCATTGGTCAAAAAAACTTCTGATTCCAGGAGGACCATGAGCTGTTGCTATCGATAAGATGTGTGATTAATAATTTTCATCTCGAATAGAAGTAGAGGGACTTTCGTCAGAGGTTGCTTGTTGGCCAGATGATTCTGCATATTTGCAAATGTACACAGCTTTTCCTTCTATATTAGCTGCAGTGAAATGTCTCCACGTATCAGATGGTGCCCGTGGCATTTTCCTGTAAAGATTAGAAAAAAAATAACATACAATTCCATGTACTGATAAATAGTTAAGCAATTAGATTCAACTTTAAGATAAATGTTTTAAAATGAAACGTGTATGGAAACAGGTGAATTAACACTCCTCAGTTAGCAGGCTCAAGCAAGCTAAAAACCCACATGGTAGCAAAAACTAACTAGCAGAAATTGTTAACAAGTTAGAAAGGATTTAAACACACTTTGCTGTAGGCTACTATTTACTACAAAAAATAATGTGTGTCATATAAAATATATTCACCCCACCCAGTATTGTAATCAAAACTTACCGGAAAGCATGTAGTCCTTGGCTCAGACAGTGTAGTAGTGTGGGCTCAAAAGCATCTCATTAGTGATTCAGCTGTACATGTTATGGAAGAATGCATTGTGCATGCAGACGGTTGCAATTCCATTGAATTGGGGATAGTTTAACCAAAATATGCCACAAGTCCTAGAATTGCCTTATGTGTATCCCACAAAAATGGTTCACTGTTATAAGCTAACTTTATTGATGAATAAGCAAAATTCCAGAGCTTAACTTCCCATGGAAAATTTCTGGAAAACCCCGCCATGACGCACTGCTTCTTGACACATTGCTTGCTTATCCCGGAAGCCAGCCGCACCAATGTGTCGGAGGAAACACCGTACAGCTGGCAGCCGAAGTCAGCGTGCATGCGCCTGGCCGCCACAAGGAGTTGCTAGAGCGTGATTGGACAAGGACATCCCAGCCGGCCAAACCCTCCCCGGTCGCGGCCGGCTGTGACACAGCCCTGGATTGAACCTGGATCTGTAGTGATGCCTCTAGCACCACTCGGGTGGCTGATATACACCTTTTATAGGGTCAGGGTTTCAACATGGCCTTATCTCCATGTTACATTGCGTGTTTATGGAAAACAGACTGAAGATAGTCGGCTAATTAGCTATCTGCGTCTCCTAACACCTATGTGTAAATGCAAGACGTACACCCCAAACATGTCACTGAAATATACCGTTGACTGCAACTGTTAAAACGGTTAAAACAATGTACAGTAAGTGTGTACTTCCAGAGCCAATTCACCTTTAAACAGAACATGTAAGGTCCTTTCAAACAGAATATGTATGGTCCTTTAAACAGAACATGTAAGGTCCTTTCAAACAGAACATGTATGGTCCTTTAAACAGAACATGTATGGTCCTTTAAACAGAACATGTATGGTCCTTTAAACAGAACATGTAAGGTCCGTGGACTGTAAGGAGTAACGTAGGCTCCTTTAGTCCATCATTGGTCAAGCCTAAGTCATGAGGGTGCTACCAAGAGGGTGCTACCAAGTTTGGAACTTCATGAGTCATTGGCTTGAATGGTCTGACCATAGACATTGACTAATTCATGCTCTTTTTATTTCCAGGCTCCAGGTGGCATTGCTACCCCTCAAGTGTATGCCCAGCTGTTGGCGCTTTATCTACTGCACAATGACATGCAAGTCAGGCTATGCCTTTCTTAAAGCCCTTCTAAAGATACGATTTTCTGCCCACTGAGAGATGATTGTAATTAATTGAAAATGTACTTTTTTTTTACAGGAATAATGCAAGGTACCTGTGGAAGCGAATTCCTCAAGCCATTAAATCGGTGAGAAGGTTTAGAATTCCTCATACTTAGTTGTAAATGTCTTGGTGTCAAAAGTGTATTTTTGTTGTTAGTAGGGATGCAAATTTCGGTAAATTTTGCTGCCGACTAACCGACTCATTAACCGGTCAACAAACTAAAATGACTGATCATCAAAATATTATGCATGCACACAAGGAAGACATTTTTCATCAAGAGCTCAATGGAAACATGCAACAATAGCAAGCCTATTGTCCGTGTTCAATAATATAGCCTATTATTGAACATGCAATTTCTGTAGTAAAGTGTCTAATAAAACGCCATTTTCAAAAATTTTCCAAAATGCAATTAACGTGAAAAAACGGTTCTAAACAGTGCATGCACCAAGTGCGAGTGGTTCCATATGTGAAAATCTCAAACATAGAAAGAGGCTAATCTAAGGGCAACAACTAGGATGGGTTTCTAATATGTATAACATTGTGCCTTTTGGCTTCTGGACAACAAAGGTTAATGGTAATGACTTCCAAGTTCTGAAGCAAGGTAAGACATGCGTCGTTACTGTAACCAAAGTAAAACTTTCAGGTTTCAAACAGTTATACTGCCTCAAGCTCACATTGCAAAGTGGTGAGTGACGCGATGATACCCTGCCTGTTGTTGACTAGTGTATTCACTCGAATGGCGAAGGGCAGGCAATTTAGTTACGTTGAGTTTGTAGCTCTTAAATCGTTGCCATCAAAACGGTTAACACACAATTGCATTTACAATTGTTATTTGTTGCACAACGACTGGGCTTTATAAAAGCACGTGCTTCACTCCAGCCTTTTAATGAGCTGCTCTCACGCTGTCTGACGGGTGATAGGCCAGGGGCAGGCAACCCTGGTCCTGGAGTGCTACAGGAAGACCAGCTGTGTTGAATTTAGGCATTCACTAAACTGATCAATTGGCTCAGTCGGTTAGTCGTGGTGCCTAGTTGGAACAAAAACCCTGCACTACGTGCGGCACTCCAGGAACAGGGTTGTCTACCCCTGTGATAGGCCATTCCGCTCCTCAGACTAGGCTATATGCTGTGCAGGTGTGATAAATAAGATACATGACAACCAATTTAATTCCACTAAATTATGCAATTCGACCTATAGACTGATAAGCATGACCGATCAAATGTATTTTCAGTTAACATCCCTAGTTGTTAGACAAAAATGAGTCAAAGCTATACTGGGAACCATTGTATAGTTGTAATCATTGTATAATTTCCCACATTGAATTGTTTCAACACATGAGAATGAGTGTATCCAATGTGTCACTAGCAACAAGACTCCTAGCCTGCATGTCTTTCAGTATAGGCTAGGCCCCATTGTATGGTGATGTCTGTGAAGTGGGTTGAAACATGTGGTGTGTGTGCAGGCAAACCTAGAGCTGACTGCCGTGTGGGCTGTGGGTCAGCGTATATGGCTGCGAGACTTCCCAGGGATCTACTCTGCCATCGCAGCTCACCAGTGGTCTGAGAACATCCTGCCAGTCATGGAGGCCCTGCGAGGTACTGTCATGGCCGTGCACTTTTCTACTTTTCTGTGACCAATTGCACACACCTGACCTAAATAATTGTTTGCATTTAAAACACATCCTACACACGTCTGTGGCTCAACATGCATTTCTAATACAATGTGACTTGAGTTTCCAGGTTGTCAAATATAACATTAGTCCTGCAGAGGATCTTAGAATATGCATGCTGTTTTTGTTTGTGTATGTCTTCTGGTGAGAAAAACATAGTTTTTGACATTTTATTGGGTTTTATTGAATATGCCCCTGAGAGTAATGCTACACGTTGAGTGATTGATTGACTGCAGACTTGTTTGAGGCTCACTGTATTGACCTGTTGAGACTGACTGACCTCTTGCTTAGGCTTTGTCTTTCACCAAC
Organism: Thymallus thymallus; assembly: GCA_023634145.1. Lineage (NCBI taxonomy): Eukaryota > Metazoa > Chordata > Actinopteri > Salmoniformes > Salmonidae > Thymallus > Thymallus thymallus. The sequence goes on along the minus strand of CM042407.1, from coordinate 5,472,263 downwards.
TTACTATATTCATAGCCTGAACCTGAGGCTCGACAAGTAGAAATACACTGGATAAGGATCCACACAATCAGCAGCTCCATGTTTTTCCATGTTAGAATTTACTTTGGGCCTCCCGAGTGGCGCAGCGGTCTAAGGCACTATATCACAGTGTTGCGGCGTCACTACAGCCTGGCGCACAATTGGCCCAGCGTTGTCCGGGTTAGTGGAGGTTTTGGCCGGTGGGGCTTTACTTGGTTCTTCGCACTCTAGCGACTCCTCGTGACGGGCCGGGCGCCTGCAGGCTGACTTCAGTCGTCAGTTGAATGGTGTTTCCTCACACACATTGGTGCAGCTGGCTTCTGGGTTAAGCGAGCGGGTGTTGAGAAGCGAGGCTTGGCGGGTCATGTTTTGGAGGACGCATGACTTGACCGTCGCCTCTCCTGAGCCCGTTGGGGAGTTGCAGCAATGAGACAAGATCGTAATCACGAAGTTGGGGAGGAAAAGTGGGTAAAACTTATAAGAAAAAAAGATTGCTTTGGGCAATTTGTAGCAGGATTAAATAAAATATGTTGTGTAATTTATGTAAGAATGCGCTAAACATGTATTCTTACTTCCATTAAGAAAAGAGTGTTACACGTTTTGCAATGTCGTTCATATTGGGTGGCAGGTAGCCTAGCGGTTAGAGCGTTGGTCCAGTAACCGAAAGGTCGCTGGTTCGAGTACCCTGAGCTGACAAGGTGGAAAACCCTGTCTGTGTCCTTGAGCAAGGCACTTAACCCTAATTTGCTCCAGGGGCGCCGTACTACTATGACTGACCCTGTAGGTTGGCCGTCATTGTAAATAAGAATTTGTTCTTAATTGACTTGCCTCGTTTTAAAAATAAAATAAATTGTAGTCTGCTGCCTGTTGAGGGCTCTTGATGATCAAAAGAGGGCGCCAGTGTAATCCTTCATAGGCCTACATTGGTATCCCAGCTGTGAAGTGGTAATGGAGGGTGAACATAAGTACAACAAAGAGATCTTGAAGCTGGACTCCTTAATGGTGAATCTGCGTGACACTCCCCAGCTCTGCTTCGTCAACAAAACAATAACGGCCTTGGGGTGGACAGTGGATCTGTTTTCCCCATACTGCGGATTCCATCTTTAAAAGCTTTTGTAGTACCTCATTGAAAATGAATAGGCTATTTGTCCACTCACAAAGTGTCCCATTGATGCACAGCATGATATGATACATTTTGCCTTGTTTATTCTAGCCCTCTAAACCATAAGCAGCATCATACCATTTAGCCTACCACAATTGTTTAAAACATATCATTTGGATTGATTCTCAAAAAGACAGTAATCAATATAGTTGATGAGTATATTACAAAGGTATTGTCACAAGGTTATGTAATCGACAGATAAGATGGTGTCTACTTAAATCACCCCAAAATATCCAACACTAAGTTCCTGCCTCTGCCGTTAATAGAATGTCATATGGAAATACTTATGACCTTCACTGCTCACACTCCCCACGTGTAACCACCTCTAACTTTTGGAATCTGGTAGACCCACACATGAAGTCACTTATGCGGGCAAGGTTAAGAATAGCTCATCCCTGGTGCTCACTGTTCTTTATTTTGATAATTTTTCAACGTCACGGAATGTGCTACACATTCACAAGAGAGATACTCAAGACCATCTTAAATTTCCACGATCTGGGGTTTAACCTATAGCTGACCGCTCATGAAATATAACGGCAATCAATCCAAAATGTCACAGAGCTATTTTATTCAGCTTGTTTTGTTGGGGGTAGTTTATCGAGTAAGATGTTGGATTCAAAACACTTCAGTGGGCATATGTAGAGACATTTTTTTTTTTTCTTCTATTTATTTATAGGATGATGGTGCAATTCATGTCATGAGCATGAAAGCTCAAACAGTGGGTTTGGGGGGTCTACCACAGAGGGTGTTGTGAATGCTTGCTAAGAGTTATTTAATCCACTGAAGTGCTCTGATATGACCAGGGTCGTTAAGTAGTCTACACCAGCGAGAAAGGTAGTCCGCTTTATGAAGCCTACGCTGGCTTTGTCGTAATACTCCTGGAAAACCAGTTTGTGGTAAACAAAGTCAAGGGTGTGTTGACGTCACAGGGCATGTTGTTTACCCTTAAGGAAACCTCCCTCAGATGCGACTGCTCTGGGACAGTCACATGGACATCTCTGCCCTGTAGATCTCTGTCATTGCGGGAGGGGACCAGGCTCCCTGTGTAACATATGATACATGCAGCAGCTAGTGGGTGGGGGCCATTTTCTCAGAAAAGAGCCTGGCAAACAAGCAGGGAGGAATGTGTTCCCTGGTTGGTGGGAGAGATCGGATTTCGCTGGCTGTGAAAGGCTGGTATAAAAGGACAGGGCTGCTATTCCCCAGTCCAGAACAGATGTCAGCACTTACGCAGACTCTGAAGCTCAGCCCCCAGCCTCTATAGTTACTGGCTTGTTAAAGCTTATAGGAGAAGAAGCAGTCGTCCAAGACCCACTGTGAAATTTGAGAAGGCTGTGTTGAAAAAAAGACTCATCAAGAAGGAGAAGCCTATTTCAGCATGGATGTCCAGAGGACAGGCTCGGTGGTGCGTCCACCCAGCCCAATGGAGAGCCTGGAGAAGCAGCTGAGCTGCCCCATCTGCCTGGAGATGTTCACTAAACCTGTAGTAATCCTGCCCTGCCAGCACAACCTGTGTCGGGGCTGTGCCAGCGACCTCTACGACTCACGCAATCCCTACCGCTTCTCGGGCGGCGTATTCCGCTGCCCCACCTGCCGCTTCGAGGTGGTCCTAGACCGCCACGGCGTGCACGGCCTTCAACGCAACCTGCTGGTGGAGAACATCATCGACATCTACAAGCAACAGCAGGAGGGCGGCGGGGGAAGTGGCGGCGGGGGTAGTGGCAGCGGAGACAGCACAGAGACTCCATTGAAGCCCAAGGACTCTAAGGAACCCATGTGCCTGGAGCATGAGGAGGAGAAGATCAACATCTACTGCGTGACCTGCCAGACGCCCACCTGCTCCATGTGCAAGGTGTTTGGCCAGCACAAGGACTGTGAGGTGTCGCCGCTGGCCAGTGTCTACCAGGTGCAGAAGGGCGACCTTAGCATTGCCATTGATGCCCTGGTGGCGGGCAATGGGCGCCTTCAGGCCCTACTCAACCAGATGGAGGACACCTGCCGGGCGGTGCAGGACAACGCACAGCGCGCCAAGCAAAGCCTGGGCGAGCGCTTCGACCTGCTCTACGCCGTGCTGGAGGAGCGTAAGGGCATGCTGCTGGAACAGATCGGCAAGGAGCAGGACGAGAAGGTGACAGCGTTGCGGGCGCTGGCCCAGCGCTATGGCGAGCGACTGCAGGCAGGCTCAGAGCTGACTGACACGGCAGTTCAGGCCCTGGAGCAGAGTGGTGCTGCCCAGTTCCTGCTGGCCTCCAAGGGCCTGATTACACAGACCAAGGACACCGCCAAGATCTCCCTGGGCGAGGAGAGGCCCGAGCCGGGCTTCGAGATGATGGACCACTTCACACTGTCCACAGAGCATGTGGAGGGCGTCCTGGCCAAGATGGACTTTGGAATGGTCGACGATGATGAGTTTGAGGATGCGGAAGGGGACAAAGAGGAGGAGGAGGAGTGATGAAACTTGAAAATGTATACGAACTGAACAAATTAACAAACTATTTACTACTTTTGAAGGTTCTTCAACCATGTTCATGGCAGGGACTCTAGTTTCAATGTTTCAGAGATATTAAGAGAATTTAGGAGTAAGGAAGGAAGAAGTTGGTTGCGTCGGAATGTTTTCGTAAATGAGTTGATTGACTTGGATACACAATGGCTTACCCCAGTTTTGAGTGCAATATTTAGGTTTTGTACTCTTAATAACTTTAAAAACTATATAGTTTTTTTTTATACTTTTGTATTTCCATATTATCTGTATCCTGATCTATTTATGTACTTCAGGTTGAATTTCCTCTGATTGTTTACACTTGAAGACTTGATCAAGTGGGAATAGATTTGATTTGTGATTTCTCATCTGCATCTAGAATGCCTATGGTTGTATAAAACTAATAAATGCTTTAATTGATTGCGTGCCCTCAACTGGTAACAGAATATTTCAACAGATCTGTTTTCGTCGCAACCTGAAATAAAGGGTGCTTCAAATGACTCAAGCAGATTTATCTTTATTAATTTTTTAAAAATCTGATTCCGATTTATTTCAAGATTGCCCTTCATTCCTCCTCTGTTCAAGGTATAGAGAAACAAACACGCATGCATACCCAGCAAATCAGTTTGAGGTTCAAAACAAAATGGTTTTGCAAGAGAACTATCATTTGACAGTTGGCTCTCACTTGGCATGTACCAGCATTTTAAAAATAAAAAGCCCTTGCTAAGTCCTCAGTGGCAAGCCTTTGCTGGTGAAGATAGGGGGGCTATTTTTAAAAAGGTAATATGGTAAGAGATGACAGAGGCCCCTGGGATAGTGTCAGCGAAGGTCAGGTGGCAGTCCTGTTTGTCCTCCATTGAGTACCATCCCCCTCCTGTCATAGACCGACTTGCTCAGCAACTACCAACTCCTTCCTGAAGAGCTGTAGGGTAGGCATTTGGAGGGGGCCGTCTTTAGATAGTACCCCATCAGTCAGCTGGTTCAATGGCTTCTGCTATCTGTCCTTATAGTCCAAAATTCCTTTACAATTGGTTTTGATATTTTATCCAAAGCCGCTTACAGTGGTGCTAGCAACGGTCATCAAACATTTGTTAAAAGATTTTTAGAACAATTCTAATAAATGCAACAGTTGGACACAATGGATGAAGAAACTCCAAACTTTAAAAAACATTTTATACATCAGATATTGACTGAATTATAGCACAAACATTTTACTGCAACGGACAAATAATTAGTTCAGGGATTTTGGTGGGAATTCAATTATTACATTAATCACTTTTCTTAGAATGCACTCGTATACATTTTGTAGTGGTATCAGAAAAATCTAAATATTGTGTTAAAATACAGAAAACGATATGCCTAAATACATTTTTTTTCAGCCATCTACACACAAGACCCATAATGACAAAGTGAAAACATGTTTGAACATTTTTATTAGCTAATTTACTACAAATGAAAGACAGAAATACACAAATAAATCAAATTTACATAAGTATTCACACCACTGACTCAATAATTTGTAGAAGCATCTTTGGCAGCAATTACGGCTGTCTGTCTTTCTGGGTAAGTCTCTTAAGAGCTTTCGACACCTGGATTGTGCAACATTTGCCCTATTATTTTTTTTCAAAATTCTTCAAGCTCTTTCAAATAGTTTGATCATTGCTAGACAACCAGTTTCAGGTCTTGCCATAGATTTTCAAATAGATTTAAGTCAAGAACACAGTGACCTCCATCATTCTTAAATGGAAGAAATTTGGAACTAACAAGACTCTTCTTAGAGCTGGCTGCCCGGACAAACTGAACAACTGGGGGAGAAGGGCCCTGGTCAGGGAGGTGACCAAGAACCCGATGGTCACTCTGACAGAGCTCCTCTGTGGAGAGGACAACCATCTCTGCAGCACTCCACCAATCAAGCCTTTATGGTAGAGTGGCCAGACGGAAATCACTCCTCAGTGAAAGGCACATGACAGCCCCCTTGGAGTTTGCCAAAAGGCACCTAACGAACTCAGACCATGATAAAGAAGATTCTCTGGTCGGGTGAAACCAAGAATTAACTCTTGGGCCTGAATGTCTTGAGGAAACCAGGCACCATACCTACGGTGAAGCATCATGGTGGCAGCATCATGCTGTGGGGATGTTTTTCAGCTGGGAGTGTAGTCAGGATCGAGGGAAAGATGAATGGAGCAAAGCACAGAGCGCTCAGGACCTCAGACTGGGGAAAAGGCTCACCTTCCAACAGGAAAACGACCCTGAGCACACAGCCAAGACAGCGCAGGAGTGGCTTCGGGACAAGTCTCTGAATGTCCTTGAGTGGCCCAGCCAGAGCCCGGACTTGAACCCGATAACTCTGCAACGACACTCCCAATCCAACTTGACAGGATCTGCAGAGAAGAATGGGAGAAACTCCCCAAATACAGTTGTGCCAAGCTTGTAGCTTCATACCCAAGATGACTAGAGGCTGTAATCGCCGCCAAAGGTGCTTCAACAAAGTACTGAGTAAAGGGTCTGAATACTTATGTAAATGTGATATTTTAGTTTTGTATTTGTAATAAATTTGCTAAAATAAAAACACTTTTTGCTTTGTCCTTATGAGGTATTGTGTGTAGATTGAGAATAAGGCTGTAACGTAACAGAATGTGGAAAAAGTCAAGGTGTATGAACATTTTCCAAATGCACTGTAGATGGCTGAAAAAGACAGATGGGTGGGGCATTTGCCTTGCTAATGGTACATGTTGGGCATTTTGTAGGTCTACTTAAAGGCAGGACCAGTCAACACTTTTCAGATATATAACTCGGGTGCACCAGTTGATAATGCCCTGGTTCTCAATTGTGCCATATACAGTATGCCATGGGCGTTTACTTTTTTAATAATTTTTTTGCTCAGCTGTAGTCCTCAGAAGAGCAATGAAAACAAAACAAACACACTACAGCTTAGTCCTAGTTGGCAAGGTTCACAAGAAAGTCATTTTCATTCACTCCTTAACAAGTGCCTGTAGTTTAAAACAAAATGTGGCATTTGTTCAGAAAATTAAGTAACATTGATAACAGGAAGCTCTTTGTGGAGAAGAAAGGGGAAAAACCCCGGACAGGCACCGCCCTCGCAGCTGTCTCCGTCCGTCCCAGTTATGTTATCGGGTGGGTTGGTACACACAGACTGTCGCTGGGCTATAAAGTGCAGAGGCAATAACTTAGGGCTTATTCATTGAAGCTGTCGGGGCAGCAACAAACAAACAAATCCATCAAAGGTGTAAAGCCAGTTTTGTTTGCCGTCAGCTGTCAGGCTTATAATGTTTTGCAATGTCGTCATAAGGAGCAGTTGACCCACTCTTGACTCGGGACCGAATCATACTCTGACCTTGTTTCGTCCTTTCCTTTTCCTTACCTCCGCCTTGCACTGCAGGCCTATTTGACTTGCTATTTCTCAGTCCAAGTATAGTCAAATAGTTATTAGCACTGCTACATAAGTAGTACAATAACATTACTTTTTCACCACGGGGCAGGATTCTACGCTGTGCAGTTTACATGAGGCGTTATTACATTTTTTTTTTTGCATGTTTGAAAGACCGAAAATGTCGCTCTCTTAAATGCTTACATCTCACGTGTGTGTCCGTCTTTTACTCCCACAGAGTCCACTCGTAGGAGGGCGTATGGCCTGGTGGCTCAGGCGTACACCTCCATCATGGCAGAAGACTTTGCCGCCTTTGTGGGCTACTCCGTGGAGGAGGCCGTTAAGGGTAAGCAGCTGCAGTGCAGAAAACCGAAGCTATACTCACTGCCATCTGGCTACCGGATTAATAACACAGTCGTATACCTAATCTCTCTCCTTTTCCCCCCCATCCAAATCTCCTCTCTCTTTTATCACTTTATTTTTCTCCCTCCCTCAGGGGTGGTGAGCCAGGGTTGGCAGGCAGACCCTGCCACCAGGATGGTAATGCCCCAGAAGCCAGGTAGGTGGTGCTGTTGTCCTTCTCTTCTTTTCTCCCATGACTGAGCCTTTTTTCCCTCGACTTTGCCCAATCACGCCCTCTTCTGTTGCTGATAGCACTTTCCACTAGACTGTCATTTACCCATACGCTCCATATAACCATATGTGTGTGTGAGAGAGAACCCGGTCCAGAGCTGTGAATTATGGGGTCCTTCATAGCTGGCTTAGTCACTGACTCCACTCCTCCTCACCACCCTTACTTTCCCCTCCTCTCTGTCCTTCTCGTGTATTCGTGTGCTCTCATAGCTTTTTCTCCGCACATTTTCACCCCCATATTACTGTTCTGTTTCCTTTGGCTGGCCTACCTCAGACTTTATGTCCCTGTGGAACTGGGAAAAAACAGGTCCCAAGAAAGAGCACCATCAGATATCCATCCTTACTTTCCCGCCCCCCAACTCATGTTCTCTTTCATCCACTTCGTAACCATCGTTCTCTCTTTTCCGCTCGCTCCTTTTTTTTACTCCCCCTCCTCTAGCCCCCTCTCCTCAACTCGCATCACCTCATCCGCCCTTCTTTTCCCTCCAATCCTAACTGTCGACAAAAGCCCAGTGGGTGGCTTGTTGATCAGTCTTGTTTGAGACATCTTTCTTTATGGAAACATTTTTGCGGGCTGTGTCTGGGGCCGTGTAACAGCCCCTCTCTCTCTAATCAGCGGACCATCATGCCGTGCATCTGTGGCACATATGTCCGTCTGACTCGATCCGTCAGCCCCTCGGTTAATCCTCTCACACCTCAATTTTTCTTATTTTCTTACATTGAATCTCTTTTTATATCGAGGCCCGTTTTATTTTATAGTCTAAAATGCACGGATGCAATGTCAATGTCCTTGAAATTGTTGCGTTAAAACAGTATGAGCATGACTTGGATGTAATTCTTTTGGTTTTCTTGACACTGCTGAATTCATGGCAGTCATGTACTCTGCAGAGTGTAGAGCTTGTGCGGTCTTGTCAACTCCTATGGCCATTCGTTTGTCATGACAATGACCATAGAAGTTGTCAAGACTGCACAAACAAATCTAGGGCAAGGCTAGTGCAGAGCTGTACTTGTACAGGGATTGCATAAATTGTACTAAAATGCTCTGACTGTGCATGAAAAGCAAAACTCCTGGGGTGTATTCATTAGTGCATAAGAGAGACACTCGCGTCTAAATGTGCTCGTGTCGCCAGCATTGCAGTGTGAAGATAGATGTATCGTGCTGCAGATAAATAAATAAAAAATAATTATAATCCCATTGCGAAAAAATGCTTTTTAGCCTATTCATTGACGGAAATACCAGTTCATGTAAATACATTTGACCAGTCATGCTTATCGGTCTATGGGTTAATTTGCATAATTTAGTTTTTGGTTATGTAACTTAATTATCACACCTGCACAGCATACAGAGCCTTGGAGCGGAAAATCTGTTTGGGCCACGATATAAAAATATCTACTTTTTTTTTTTTTCCTCAACTGTAAATTGAAGCACGCTTCCCATTCGCTATTCAAATGCATAGGCAAAGGAAGGCAGGCTTCATCAGCGCGTCACACACCACTATGGGGCGGCAGGTAGCCTAGCGGTTAGAGCGTTGGGCCAAAAAAAAATCAAAAAGATTCTGCTAATGTCTGCAGTATTATGAAGTGTAGTAGAATTTAAATGAAATGTGTAAATAAAAAATAAAAAAATTCCTGTGCAATGAAAGAAGAAACACATCTAGGCCTCTGCTATATGCGCTCAGCCATGCATTGAACAGTGATTTGTCCAATCTACTCATCACAAATGTAAATGCTGCTGGTCAAATGTCCTGCATCACAGATGGAGAATACTACATGTTAGAAGACTTGGCTCTATGAGGAATCCCCCTCTTACTCACCCGCTCTCTCTCTCTCTCTCTCTCTCTCGCTCTCTTTTTTTTCAACAGATCCTCCCCCTGTCTCACTGGTTCCAAACGAACAGCAGCTGGCCAGACTCACTGACTACGTGGCTTTCCTTGAGAACTGATACATTTCCTTTAGCCCTGTTTGTCTGCTGTGAGGAGGACAGCAGAACGCCCCTCTTCCCGAGCTTAGATGGACACACACACACACACGCAGGACCTTAAAATGACCCCCCCCCCTTGTGCATGGTTGTGGTCATGTCTACCTACATGGTACCAAGCTAGGCACCATGTTTACAGAAAGATGAGCGCCCACTGAGTGCCCACTAACTCAGTTGTGGGTTATTCCTTAGTGACTGACTTCCCAATTCATGATGTTTTAGTTCATGTGAACTTGCACATTCTGAAAGTATACTGAACAAAAATATAAAACGCAACATGTAAAATGTTGGTCCCATGTGTCATGAGCTAAAATAAAAGATCCCAGAAATGTTTCGTATGCAAAAAAAAAAAGAAGCTTTTTTATTTCAAATGTTGTGCACAATTTTGTTTACATCCCTGTTAGGATGGATGGATTACCAAGATAATCCATCCACCTGACAGGTGTGGCATATCAAGAATCTGATTAAACAGCATGATCATTACACAGGTGCACCTTGTGCTGGGGACAATAAAAAGCGACTCTAAAAAGTGTTAATTTTGTTACACAACACAATGCCACAGATGTGTCAAGTTGATGGAGTGTGCAATTGGCATGCTGACTGCAGGAATGTCCACCAGAACTGTTGCTAAAGAACTTGTTATTAATTAACTTGTGTTAATTTCTCTACCATAAGCCATCTCCACCTTTGCTTTAGAGAATTTGTCAGTTCGTCCAACCCACCTCACAACCGCAGACCACGTTTTTATTCAGTATAGTATTTGACTATGCACGTCATAGCTACATGCATTGATATGGTTTCTGAAAAGATTGGAGTGAACCTGATCATAGTAAGGAAAGTGGGTACACTGTGGGTACACTGTCAGAAAGAGACAAACTTGGCCTACATGGGAGGTCAGGAAGGAAGAAGCCTCTGCTCTCAAAAAAGAATATCAAGACAACTGACTTTTGCCAGACAACACCTGGGTAAAGTCAGTTGTCTTGATATTCCTTTTTGAGAGCAGAGGCTTCTTCCTTCCTGACCTCCCATTTAGGCCAAGTTTGTGAAGTCTCTTTCTGACAGTGTACCCATGCACTTCGACATTGATTGTGGCAAAAGAGGCCTGTAGATCCCTTGATGTTACCCTGGGGTTCTTATGAGATTTTTGTCAGACAGTGGAATGATGTACTTCAAATCTCTTGGAAATGGATTTGTAACTCCTCCCAGACTGTAACTCCTCCCAGACTCATGGGCTTCAATAATCTTTCTTCTGAGGGCCTCGGGTAGGTATTTTGATCTTTAAATTGTGTGTTACCACACACCCATATGGTTAAGACCAAACCAGACTAATTTTCTTATCTTTATGGAAGGCTGGACCCTCCTAAGTTTCTCAAATGTTTTCTAATCATTTGCACTTGTTTTGGTACCTAATTCTAATTTTAGCCTTTTTATGTGATGGTAAAGGTAGGGGTGTACTAGCTTTTTCCCCATAAGAAAAGGGCGTTTTTGTTTATTTTAATTGCATAACAGTTAACGTTTTTCTTTTTTTGTGTGTGATTTGTTAAATTGGGTAACCTTAATCAATAGTGTTGAAGTGAAGATTACATATCCATCTGTCCAAATATGTAAAAAATCTAAAGAGAACTTTCCAGGGGGTGTACTTACTTTTTCACATGACTGTATATAAAAATACCCATTTATGTATATACTACCTGAGCACTTAAAAGTTGGCCCTCAATATAAATTCTTCAGGTAAAATATGATGGCTATTTAGTGCTCCCAAGTGGTGCAGTGGTCTAAGACACTGCATCTCAGTGCTAGAGGCGTCACTACAGACAACCAGGTTTGAATCCAGACTGTATCACAACCGGCTGTGATTGGGAGTCCCATAGGGCGGTGCACAATTGGCCCAGCGTCGTCTGAGTTTGGCCGTTGTAGGCCGTCAATGTAAAAAATAATTTATTCTTAACTGACTTGCCTAGTTACATTTTTTTATATGTACAGTTGAAGTCGGAAGTTTACATACTCCTTAGCCAAATACATTTAAACTCAGTTTTTCACAATTCCTGACATTTAATCCTAGTAAACATTCCCTGTTTTAGATCAGTTAGGATCACCACTTTATTTTAAGAATGTGAAATATCAGAATAATAGTAGAGAGAATGATTTATTTCAGCTTTTATTTCTTTAATCACATTCCCAGTGGGTCAGAAGTTTACATACACTCAATTAGTATTTGGTAGCATTGCCTTTAAATTGTTTAACTTGGGTCAAATGTTTCGGGTAGCCTTCCACAAGCTTCCCACAATAAGTTGGGTGAATTTTGGCCCATTCCTCCTGACAGAACTGGTGTAACTGAGTCAGATTTGTAGGCCTCCTTGCTCTCACAAGCTTTTTCTGTTCTGCCCCCACATTTTCTGTAGGATTAAGGTCAGGGCTTCATGATGGCCACTCTTAATACCTTGACTTTGTTGTCCTTAAGCCATTTTGCCACAACTTCGGAAGTATGCTTGGGGTCATTGTCCATTTGGAAGACCCATTTGCGACCAAGCTTTAACTTCCTGACTGATGTCTTGATTTGTTGCTTCAATATAACCACATAATTTTCCTTCCTCATGATGCAATCTATTTTGTGAAGTGCACCAGTCCCTCCTGCAGCAAAGCACCCCCACAACATGTTGCTGCCTCCCCCGTGCTTCACGGGTGGGATGGTGTCCTTCGGCTTGCAAGCCTCCCCCTTTTTCCTCCAAACATAACGATGGTCATTATGGCCAAACAGTTCTATTTTTCTATTCTTCAAAAAGTATGATCTTTGTCCCCATGTGCAGTTGCAAACCGTAGTCTGGCTTTTTTTATGGAGGTTTTGGAGTGGAGTGGCTTCTTCCTTGCTGAGCGGCCTTTCAGGTTATGTCGATATAGGACTCGTTTTACTGTGGATATAGATACTTTTGTACCTGTTTCCTCCAGCATCTTCACAAGGTTCTTTGCTTTTGTTCTGGGATTGATAGGAGACAGAACGCGTCTCCTGACGGCTGCGTGGTCCCATGGTGTTTATACTTGTGTACTATTGTTTGTATAGATGAACGTGGTACCTTCAGGCATTTGGAAATTGCTCCAAAGGATGAACCAGACTTGTGGAGGTCTACAATGTTTTATCTGAGGTCTTGGCTGATTTCTTTTGATTTTCCCATGAGGTCAAGCAAAGAGGCACTGAGTTTAAAGGTCGGCCTTGAAATACATCCACAGGTACACCTCCAATTGACTCAAATTATGTAAATTTGCCTATCAGAAGCTTCTAAAGCCATTACATAATTTTCTGAAAATGCCCAAGCTGTTTAAAGGCACAGTCAACTTAGTGTATGTAAACTTCTGACCCACTGGAATTGTGATATAGTGAATTAAAAGCCAAATAATCTGTCTGTAAACAATTGTTGGAAGAGTTACTTGTGTCATGCACAAAGTAGATGTCCTAACCGACTTGCCAAAACTATAGTTTGTTAACATGAAATCTGTGGAGTGGTTGAAAAACGAGTTTTAATGACTTCAACCTAAGTGTATGTAAACTTCCACGTATGTACTAATCATGGGGAATGGGAACCAGGTGTGTGTAATGAGACAAGACAGTCCGGGGTTGGTGGTAATGATCCAGTTCAGTGACTCCTGGAAGGCCGGTGACGTAGACTTCCGGAGCTGGTGAACGGAATGAGCAGCAGTACCGGGGGGGATCCGTGACAAAATGATTTCCAAAACTCAATATCAACATGTGCAACCTGGACCTTTTTATAACTTTGCAATCAATGTTAGACTAACAGCGGCGTGGGGACAAAATCAAGCTGAGTTTCTCTTTTTGATTGAAGATCCAACTTTTTGGGCTGCTTACAATGGGCACATCTGTTGCTTTCATTACTGTAAACAGTAATGAATTTGGAGATCTGTGTACACAGGTGCACACCATTCAATGACAGCTGAAAGACTGACATAGAACAAATTGTACAGTGATGACAGGAGTCTAGACTGACTTGTAATGTGATTGGGCTGGACTGTGTTTTCCAGGTGCTCAAAAGGCTTTACATTGTATGTGGGGGAAACTCACCTCATCCCCTACCAATACTTAGCACCCAGCTGGGGGTTGCCACGGCAGCCATTTCAAAAGGCTTTACACGGCAGCCATTTCAAAAGGCTTTACATTGTATGTGGGGGAAACTCACCTCATCCCCTACCAATACTTAGCACCCAGCTGGGGGTTGCCACGGCAGCCATTTCGTGCCAGAAAGCTCAAAACACATTAACCTCCATTCAAGTACCTATTCCAAGTGTATTCCGGGGTGTCTCCGAAATCATAACCCTGTCAGATACTCCTTTGTGATATAATGTGGTGATTGTGGATGGTTTACCCAGGTTTACTGCACCATAACACATACTGGAAACCTGAAAGAAATGTAAAAGTTGTGAAGCTGCTGGTGGAGAGGCTTTGAAGTGAGTACACAGAGGTCAAGAGTTCACAGACCTGCAGACCATGGCTGCGGGAATATGTTTTGGGGTAGTTTATCAGGGGGTAATTGTGATTTATCATCCTCAGCTACTTCCCGCGACTATGGTGCAGACTCAGGAGTCTGATATATTTTTCTGCACACCAATGTAGCAGTGACCAGGTACTCACCTTTGTAGACGCGTTGGACATCTCTCTCATGTCATAATATGAGGTTGACATGAGATGTCAGAATAAGATGACTGAATGAGATGATATGACACATGATGATTGATGTTGAGAAGGTTCATTTTTTTGAAAAGTATGCTCAATGGAGATTCCCTATTGAAAGTGCTTTTTATTCTCGGACTAGTCTTCAATAGGTTCTAAGACAATAAAATAGTTGTGGGCATGAGCTAGGTTTCCATCCAATTGGCGACAGATTTTCATGCGAATTGGTGTTTCCACCAGAATGACTTGTTGCAGATAAACGTCAGTGTGCGATGACGCGTTGTGCACAAAATGTACTTTTATGCGTACATTTTCATGTACCGAATAAAAATCGAATATTCAATGTGTTTCCATCACATTTTCAACTCAACCAAAAACTGTTGCGTTTAATAGCAAATGTGCCCACTCTGGTCTTGGCACGTACACTCTAGCCAACAGCCTGCAGATACAGTGCAGGTAGGCTCTGCGTGTAGGCTAGTCTACATGATGAGATTATGGATAAGAGCCCGTCAAGCATCGATCATCATGTCGGCAGAATAAGACCCTCGACATTTATTGGAAAGGAACATCAAGCTCATACCATGCACTTTCACCACCCTGTGAAGTTAATCTCATCTTATTGGATCTGTAGCCTAATTTGAACTGCATGGTTCCCGATTCCTAGACCACACACCATGTCATTGCGTGACACCATTTATCGCATAACACATTTTACTGACACAAAAAGATCCCACCATGTCGAACAAACAAATTATCTGTGGGCATTTTAAAATTGTACCAAAACTTCCTGTTTCCATCTACATTGTAGAATAATAGTGACGACATCAACACTATGAAATAACCAAAAAAGTGTTAAACAAATCAAAACAGTCTTGAAGGAGTTCCCACATATGCTGAGCACTTGTTGGCTTCTTTTCCCTCACTCTGCGGTCCAACTCATCCCAAACCATCTCAATTGGGTTGAGGTCGGGTGACTGTGGAGTCCAGGTCATCTGTTGCATCACTTCATCACTCTCCTTCTTGGTCAAATAGCCCTTACACAGCCTGGAGGTGTGTTGGGTCATTGTCCTGTTGAAAAACAAATGATAGTCCCACTTAGCATGAACCAGATGGGAAGGCGTATCGCTGCAGAATGCTGTGGTAGCCATGCTGGTGAAGTGTGCCTTGAATTCTAAATAAATCACTAACAGTGTCACCAGCAAAGCACCACACCATCACACCATTAGGACAGTTAGGGGAGAGACTATGAATCCTAAATATGAGTCCTAAATATAATTGTATTTGGGGACAAATCATTCACTAAACCTTAAACCTCAACTAAATCTTGTAATGAATAATGTAGAAATTGAGCAAGTTGAGGTGACTAAACTGTTTGGAGTAACCCTGGATTGTGAACTGTCATGGTCAAAACATGTTGATACAACAGTAGCTAAGATGGGTAGCTTCTTAACAACACTATCAACAAGGCAGGTCATACAGGCCCTAGTTTTGTCGCAACAGGACCACAGTTCAGTCGTGTGGTCAGGTGCCACAAAGAGGGACGTTTTCAAAATTCCAATTGGCTCAGAACAATTTACACGGAGAGCTAACATTAATAATATGCATGTCAATCTCCTGGCTCAAAGTGGAGGAGAGATTGACTTCATCACTACTTGTTTTTGTAAGAAGTGTTGACATGCTGAATGCACCAAGCTGTCTGTTTAAACTACTAGCACACCAATGGGGATCCCTAATAAATACAAATAACAACTAAAAAATAATTTAAAAAAAAAAAACAGAGTGCGCCAATACTTCGCTGGGACGCTCTTTGCAGTCAACAATATATTCCGCAAAACCTACAGACAGGATAGACAGCCGTCTGAAATAAATAAAAAACACATTACACTTTCTCAGAATGTTGTCGAGGATATCGAGGATATCAATCAACAAAAATATTTCCCAATGTTGTCTTTTCTTAACATATGAAATATGATCATTTTAATATCAGAAAATGTTGAGGGGGAAAGACTTTTCAGAACATAACAGGCTAGCATATTTTCATTCACTATAAAAAAATAACAAGCCAACAACTCTGGGGCGGCAGGTAGCCCAGTGGTTAGAGTCTTGGGCCTGTAACCGAAAGGTTGCTGGATCAAATCCCCGAGCTGACAAGGTAAAAATCTGTCATTCTGCCCCTGAACAAGGCAGTTAACCCACTGTTCCTAGGCCGTCATTGAAAATAAGAATTTGTTCTTAACTGACTTGCCTTTTAATCACGATTAAAAGTGCTGGTACCGGAGAACGTCAATTGATAGCCTGGGTGATTATTTATTTTCTTATATCACTGAACACAACAGGCACTTATTAGAGACAGGCTTCTATTTGAGCCAAGCGTCTATTTCCTTAACTTCGGGATCGTGTCCCACATACGGGACAGTGCTTGCTCAATTTGCGACGTGACTAGAACGTTGTTGTAAACAATCGCAAATGTTCACAGACATATGCATGTCTTATATAAGTAGAAAGCTTAAATCATTGTTAATCTAACTGCAGTGTCCAATTTACAGTAAAAAAAATTAAATAAACAATTCCATGCTATTGTTTGAGGATAGTGCACAACAACAAAACACTTATCATGGCGACAGGTTTGATACATTCACATCTGAAGGTAAATAATTTACTTATAATCAGTAAATCTTTCTCTGATTCGTCATCCTGAGGGTCCCAGAGATAAAATGTAGCGTTGTTTTGTTTGATAAAATCCATTTTATGTCCTAACACGACCCATATTTGTATATTGCTTGTGTCATGAAATCCAACTCATTCTACTTTCAACAAAACAATCGACGTAATAAGAAACGCAAAACTGCTTGTATCCAGTCAAGTTCGGTTTGTTTGCAATCCTCAGACACTCAAGAACAAACCCTAACTTTCTTCATCATTCTAGGTTAGGTATAGCCCCCCCCCAAAAAACTATTTTAGTATATGATGGTATGACCTTATTACGCACCAAAGAGACAGGCGGTGTTCACTTGATTGACTGTATCTTGGTCCAATGACCACCTATCGTTTTGAAACATAGCTATCTAGATAGCCATTGAGCTGGGCTTTGAGTATCCAATGGTCTTTTGTCTGAAGAAAAGCCTATGTATTGAAGCCGGCGCGCAACACAGTTTAGTGTCAATTGGAAATCTAAACCAGGAAGTCCCGTATCGCATTACGCACAGCTTGATTTTGTGAACATTGTTTTCTGCAAATTTTGAAAGTACAATATGGCTGCTAAACATTTTCTTCTCATGCTGATCCAGTTGTTTAATGTTTCCAGGATTCCATATTATTCATTTGATATATTTGAGATATTTTTTTATTTGATAATATATATATATCTCATCTAATGTTCTTGGGAGTATAATCCTGTGTTGCAAATCAGCTGCACCTGTGTCCTTGTATAGATAAAAACGGAACAGAGTTCCGCCCAGGAACAGAAACTAGACTAGGATATCTGGTTAGGGATAGACTTATTAACCCGTGGACCGGAAGAACTGTTTCATAGCAAAACTGTGATACTAATTTGGATTAGTTCTCCAGTGGTTCAACGACAAATTAGGCAATATTTTAGCAGCCATGCAATTACATGGTTTATGTTGTAGGATCTGATCACTCCTCTATTTTGTGTGTATGAGTGTGAGTGAGATAGGAACTCAAGATGGGATTTGATGTCAGTAGTTGCTCTACCGCATAGCTCGATGCGGGTAGACTGAGTTTAATGGTATCACGAAAAAGGATGTGTGATTCTGTCTGGTGAGAGCATCGGTGAGGGTCTGCGAAGGAGACACCGGTGGCACTCTCCGTGGGAGAGTAAGGGAAATTCCTGTCCGACCAAAGACAACGTGGACCTGCCCTGACCAGAACTCCACTGATGACTGCCTGGGGGAACACACCACATTCACAAATCTGAACAGGACAACCCACTGAATTTCAGTAAGTCAATTTAAATGAATTTGTAGTGAGGAATAGTGTGAATGAGAAGAGTGTGGATTGTTAATTCTTAGAGTGTAAAGGATAAGATGAATAACCAATAGAATGAGTGTGAAGCAAATAGTGAATATCCAACAGAGATTGGTTATAGTATCTACAGTAAATATTGGAGTGGATTAAAACACAAATGATTAAAGAGTTTAGGGAGGACAGTGGCCTCCCTTTTAACATAAGTTATCATGTTTTGCTTTGTCTGTAATTTAAAACTTTTTTTTCACCTGGTAAAGTAACATTAGACTGTAGAGGGAAACAAGTATTAGAGTGGAAGAGAAATGTACTGAGAGGCTTCTGAGTTCAAGTAAACAGATATGTAGACTAGTGAAAGAAACAAAGGAAATGGGAAGTTAATTGGAAAGTGAAATGGAAAGTAATGGAAAGTAAGAATTCAAATTTTGAATTGTTTGGACTGATTAAGATTTAACAAAATGTTTATTTTCTCTTTTAGGAGAGGATGGGGTGTTCCCAAATTCTGCAGTTCTATTAAGTATAAAGGTACCCAGATCCGGCCATAAAGGGAGCTCCCAATTAAGTAAGGCCTGGCCATTTGTTTGTTTTTGCCCTACGTTTTTTTCCACACACACCAGCACACGCACACACAACCCACCTGTTATATTTGTTAGTGGTGTTAATACCATGTTTGATTTATTGTGTGGGGTCTTTTGTTTTGGTTTAAGGTTAGAAATTATAGACCTAAAGTTTATATTGTCAAGAGTTTTGTTTGTAAATTCTCCTAATAAGAAATGTACTGAAAAGCCCAATGTACACCTGGTACACAAAATGTTTGAATGTCTTTAAATAAGGATTGAGGTACAAGGGAAGAAAAGGGAAGGAGACACTCGTGTAATGGGGTTGAAGGACCTCTGACCTCTGTTCTGACTTTCTGGTGAGGCCTGAGACATTGGGTGAGATGTAAATGTAATATGTAAACACTAATGATTAAGAAAGAAGTTTATAATTTAGCAATAGTCTATGTGTGATTCGGACCATGACAAGGGCAGAGAGAGAGCGCTAGCCCTGAATGAGGGACACCTGTTGCTAGTCAATTTGACTATTTTTAATTTTTGGGCGGGGATGCATGAATCACAATGTGAGTCATGTGTCCAAAAGCGGGGATTACCGGTCCCCTGGGGACATTTGGTAAATATGCTAAGTGTTTTTCTTCACATGCCTGCCTGTAAAAGAAATAAATATACGTATGTTGGTAATGGTTGACAGTTATTCCAAAAAATGTTCCCAACATCAAGTGATATGCAGCATGTGTATTGCTGTTGTTGTTTTCTTTTCTGATCTTTGTTTTTGTCTTCAATAACAAATCTCACCAGATCGGGTCTGCTGGATGGTGGGGATTTCTCCCTAAGGTTTAGTCCTCTGACTCCCTGACCTGTAACTCTGCCAAGATGATAGCGAAGTATTGGGAAGAATAAAATATTAATAATAATGGTTTCAATTGTGTGTTGTTATTCTCTTTGACTTTTGTTTTAGACATCTGTATTAAGAATATGAGCAGTAGTAATTATTGTGTTATGGTTTAGATGTTTTATGCGCAAATGTATTTGTGGCCGGAGGCAAAGTACAAAGAGCCTCTCTCTGAAACTAGTGGACTGCGGCAGGCTGCAAGAATGTGCACTTCCTAATCTCAAGGCTTCTCCTGACTGATAGGAAGACATGGTACAGCAGCATACTGTGTCTCACTTAACAATGTTCTTAAGACTCTCTTCTTTGCCCAACCTAGCAGGAGAATCTGAGCATTGTCTGCGCCCTGGAGACTTTGTGACGGTAAAAGACTACAGAAGAAAGAGCTGGAAAGACCCTAGGTGGAGAGGCCCGTACCAGATGTTGCTGATTACCTCGATAGCAGAGAGAGAGAGATACCTGGATCCATGTGTCCTACTGTATGAGAGTTCCAAGGAAGATGGCCCCGCCACTGCGTAGCGTCGTTTGCTTTTCTGTCGGCCTGTGTCTGTGTCTTTGCAGCAGTGACTCTCAGCTTCCCTATTGGTAAGCTGCCAGAAGGACACACTCCACAGACTGATGTTGATCAATTGAGAAAGACTCTGCCTGAGCCAGAGAGCCTAGTGACGGAAGAAGGTCCCGAGCCAAAGGGAGGGTGGATCATGCGACTGTGTCTGACCGTTGTTTTAGTATTGATTTTGCTGCTCACCCTCATGTTGAAGTTTTGATGTAATATGTGTTTAAAACAAGTAACAAATTCAAGGCCAAATGTAATGTTAACTGTTGCCAAGACCAGGGCCAGAATGGAGCCTGTGAAGGATTAGCTGAGCTACCTTTTACTGCTGGAGACAGGGAAGTTTGACCTGTTGCATACTTAGAAATGTGCCTGTTGCAGACAGAGGTTAGCTCTCACAAGGGCTCAGTAGGAGTGGAATATTGGCTAAACGCCCAGACTCTGTGATTTCCTGGTGTTCTCTCCTGACCAGCCGCACTCTTGGAGCAAGTGCTTTACTGAGAAACAATCCACTTGGATATTTTTGTTATACCTAATTATCAGCAGACACTGGCAAGTTAGAACTGGATATGGTATGTGTTGAAGGTTAAAGGTTTTAAACTCAGTTTCACAACAAATGAGACTTACATGGAATAATTGGTGGACTACAGGATATTGTGCCTTTAGAAGCTTTCTACATGTGTTGATTTATTTAACAATTAAGGAATTAACAACAGGGAGGAGTGTAATGGGACATTTTAATTGTATGTGTTCACATAACTGAGTATGTGACTAACCTTGTGAAACTGTGTGAAATTATCCTATTATCATCTCCTGTTCTTGGGAGTATTAATCCTGTGTTGCAAACTAGCTGCACCTGTGTCCTTGTACTGATAAAAACAGAACAGAGCTCCGCCCAAGAACAGAAACTTTAAAGATATGTGCTTATCACCCAATGCTTCAGAATTCAGTCTGCACAGTGCTGTGTAACTCTGTTATTCTCATGAGCTCAGAAAAAGAAAGAAACTTAGTTTGACGGACTCCAGCAAATTGTTATTTTATCATATCCACCACACGTACATGTAGGTAGGGGTAGAAGTGACTGGACAATCAGGATAGGTAATTAACAGAGTAGAAGCAGCGTATGTGACGAGTGTGAAAGTGTGTGTGTGTGTGAGCGTATGTAGTGTGTGTGTGTGTGTGTGTGTGTGTGTGTGTGTGTGTGTGTGTGTGTGTGTGTGTGTGTGTGAGCCAGTGCAGTAGAGCTGGTGCAAGGGAGCCGGTGCAAGAGAGTCAAAATGGGGTCAATGCAAATAGTCAGGGAGGCCATTTGATTAACTGTTCAGCAGTCTTATGGCTTGGGGATAAAACCTGTTCAGGAGCCTTTTGGTCCCAGACTTGGTGCTCCAGGTACCTTTTTCCATGTGGTAGCAGATAGAACAGTCTATGACTTGGGTGGCTGGAGTCTTTGACAATTTTTAGGGCCTTCTGATACTGCCTAGTATAGAGGTCCTGTACGGCAGGGAGCTTGGCTCCAGTGATGTACTGGGCAGTACGCACTACCCTATGTAGCGCCTTACGGTCAGAAGCCAAGAAGTTACCATACCAAGCGGTGATGCAGCCAGTCAAGACGCTCTCAATGGTGCAGCTGTAGATCTTTTTAAGGATCTGAGGGCCCATGACAAAATCGTTTCATCCTCCCGAGGGGGAAAAGGCATTGTCGTGCCCTCTTCACGACTGTTGGTGTGTTTGGACCATGATAGGTCCTTAGTGATGTGGACACAGAGGAACTTGAAGCTCTCGACCCGCTCCACTACGGCCCCGTCGATGTAACGTGTGCTCGGCCCTCTGTTTCCTTTAGTCCACAATCATCTCCTTTGTCTTGCTGACGTTAAGGGAGAGGTTGTTGTCATGGCACCACACTGCCAGGTCTCTGACCTCCTCCCTATAGGCTTTCTCATCATTGACGGTGATCAGGCCTAAGCTTGTATAGCAGAGACAATGTAATGAAGAATTACTTTAATAGTTCTTCATGCTAAGCTTTGTTATGCACATGCGCTGTATAAGCCTTAAATCTGTAAATGCCCACTGTCTGTTTGAAGGTCTTTTAAGAAGAAGCAGTTTTTTTTTTCTCCCCACTCTGCCTTTGTTCAACTTAGTCACATGGCCAAGACAAAGGGCCGTCTGAGAGTGGCCAGTTTTCTGTCCATCCTGTTCTTTTTGTATCTTTCAAGGGCACATCCGTGTGGAGATAGAAAACACAAGGTAGCTCATGATGTCCCGATCTGACAGGAAGGGGTGGAGCCAGACATTACTAATATTTTTTAGGTCTACTATATAAGACCTACAGTATGTATTTTCTGTATTATTGGGCTAGCAACGATCACCTATGGGTGGTTGTTGACCTGCTCCATTATCTTCCTGGTTAGAATTTCCACAACAGCACGCACCCCTGGCGGGCGCCCCGTGTTGAAGATCAGCGGGGCAGATGTGTTGTTACCTACCCTTACCACCTGGGCGCGGCCCGTCAGGAAGTCCAGCCTCCACCTCATTGCTGTCTGTGGTTGAGGATAAGGAGGGCTGGCTGAGCCTGGTTAGCGCAGGATGGGATAATTAAGTTGCTGTTTGAGGTAATATTCTATGGTCAGTAGAGGCAGCCTGGATCTTTAATTTAAAGACCTTCGGTCTCAACGTAGACTTTGATCTTGTGATTTTGCTAGTCATTGTAGGCCTGTGTAGCCAAAATGTATCTATGTTCGTATGCTATCCATTCATGTTTTTTGGATGTTCTGTTTATATCTGTGAATTAACCAATGATATCAGGCCACACCCGGCCCCATGATTACAGACACCTGTGTGTGTGTCCTTTGACGCTATATAAACTAGTAACCCGCAGTGTTTGTCGTTCTACCCTGATGAAGACAGCTTGTCTGCCGAAACTTTAGTTATTACGTTATTACGTTATTAAATTATTGCATCTGAGCTCCTAGAGTGTGAGGCTCTCCTTTTCTTTGTCAAGAGTTCTACTCCGCTAGCCAGCACCTCGCCTAAACATTAACCTCTAACTATTACCAATAACATGTTAGCATGTCTTGGGGGTATGATCTTAGACCCTCATTCAGGATTATCTTTGACCCTCTATAATTTATTCACGATTCAGGTTAATCTGTAATCATGGTAGCATCTACATTAATGTATACGTTTTAAGAAACATATTATATTCTTGCTTACAATAAAAGTGACTCCAAAATGACACTACATTATTTACCATTAATATCTATGGTAATCTGAAAGACTGAAACTGCAAACGCATCCAACAAGTTTGTAGAGTCACAAGCTTGATGTAATCATTGCATGCTAGGAATATGGGACAAAATACTAAACTTTTGACTGCTATAATTATAAGAATCTTTTAGATAATGTTGTATTACTTGTTGAACCAAATATTTTTCTCTGAGCAATTTCATTAGTATAAAAATAATAGAATGTTCCTCTTTTTTTTTTTGCATACAATTTAAGTCAGTATTTGAATTATTTATTTTATACAGTCATTATTTCTCACTTTTATCAATGCTGTCAAAGTTTCAGACCCCATTGTAAGAGGAGCAAGCCTCTGAAAGCACTGTTTTTGTATTTTTCCCTAGGTTTTGTTGAATTTATTGTTAATCAGAAAAGAGCCCCTGCACATCCAAAGTGAAACTGTTTCCATGTGGGATGGTGAGTCATAGGCTATGCTGAGACTGGGACCACAAAGAGTCCAAGAGGATGTGGGAGATTGGAAATGGAGAGATGATGAGAAAAATGAAATGTAAGAGAAAAGAAAGGATAGGAGAGGGTGAGAGAGAGAGAGAGAGAGAGAGAGAGAGAGAGAGAGAGAGAGAGAGAAGGAGAGAGAGAGAGGGTGAGAGAGAGAGAGAGGGAGAGAGAAAGAGAACTCAGTGGGTGGAAGAGGAGAAGAGATGGATGAGTGACGAGAGGCAGGGGAGAACGTCACTGATTTGGATAGTGGAAAGAAAATGACAGATGGAGAGAGAGGGAGTGGGAGGAGAGAGAGGGAGTGGGAGTAGCAGGATTTCATTGGCCTCAAAGCTGCAACTGGGGCTGTTTTTACGGCCGTAATCCAAGTGAGTTGTTGGTTCTGGCTGGGGAGATTTGTGCACTGTGTGCAACAGGATCTTTGAAGTCTTCCACTTTGACCAATGCAGATGTTGCACAAAGGAAAACTCAAATAAATAGTTTGTAGCCAAAACTGCTATGCCTTGTTTATTTTGTTTTACTTAACCCAAATGAACATCTGTAGTCATTGTTTACAGGGTAACGGATCACAATCTTGGGTAGAAGCCCAGTGGAAGCACAAAAAGTGAGTATGAGGGACGATCACGTGACACCATTCATTCAGTTGTTGGGGGTTAACTGCCTTGCTCAAGGGCAAGACAGCAGATGTTTCCACTTTGTCAGCTCAGAGATTCAAACCAGTGATCTTTTGGTTAGTGGCCCAACACTTTTAACCACTAGGCTACCTGCTGCAGTTAATGGAAGCAGTTATTTTTTTTATCTATACTGGAGTTGCTTAACAAGAAAATAGTGAATGTTCCTGAGTGGCAGAGTTTTATTTTTGACTTTAATCTACTTGAAAAACTATGGCAAGACCTGAAAATGGTTGTCTAGCATTGATCAACAACCAATTTAAACACAGCTGTAATCGCTGCCAAAGGTGCTTCTACAAAGTATTGACTCAGGTTGTGACATTTCTGTATTTCATTTTCAATAAATTTGCCAAAATTTCTTAAAACATGTTTTCACTACCGTCAGTGTGGATAGGGGCATACTCCCTCTGCTGTTTCCTGAAGTCCACGATCAGCTCCTTCGTTTTGTTGAGGGAGAGGTTATTTTCCTGGCACCACACTCCCAGAGCCCTCAAGTGGGTCTAGGGTGGCAGGTAAGGTGGAGGTAATATGATCCTTGACTAGTCTCTCAAAGCACTTCATGATGACAGATGTGAGTGCTACGGGGCGATAGTCTCAACTCTGCACCTTAGAGGCTTCTGCCCTATATACATAGACATGGAATCACTGGCCACATTAATCAAGTTTACATACTGCTTTACTCATCTCTTTGGTAATATACTGTATTCTACTCAATACCATTCCGACATTGCTCGTACTAATATTTATACATTTTATATTTCCATTTTTACTTTTAGATTTGTGTGTTTTGTTGTGTATTGTTAGATACTACTGCACTGTTGGAGTTAGGAACACAAGCATTTCGCTACACCCGCAATAACATCTGATAAATATGTGTTTGGTGACCAATATAATTTGATTTTATTTAGTCAGTGTGAGAGCAGAAATGACAAGATTATGTTATAATACTGTTATTTCAACAAATTGTAATTTTGTGCAATAGAATAGGGTTTCTTAGAACTCTGTTGTGTCTGTGTGAAATGAGATTGGGCCTTTGGGGATTAATGCTGACGGTGCCTGTGGAGATATAACCTAAAGACCGCATTCCATAGCATGAGTGGAGATGAGTGGAGATGAGTGGAGATGAGTGGAGATGGCTCGGGTATGGATAATGATGAGGGGAACCTTGTTTTGGGGGCCAGACCCTGTTTTCCACACAATGAGAACAGTCTTTACAGCAGATACTGTCTGTTGTGAGTTATTCATTTCTTTCATACGAATCCTAACCTTGTGACCCATTCCACACATCTGTTGTTTGTCATGTAGACTAAGGGGGTCTATCTTTCCTATAAAAGATCTTTGTATTCTTTGTGTCAGGGCTCTCAACTAATCATCGAAGGGTGGTTCGTCGACCGGCCATCATTATTACAGAGCACTCAAATCATTCACTTATGTGTGAGTGGTGTGACCTGCTTTCCTTATTAATATGTTTTGAATAGAGTAATATCCTGTTTGACCTTGTCTCTCTTCATTATTGATTAGAATTTCCACGACATCAGTTGCACAACTGAATGCATTCAACCACAATGTGCCTTCTGCATTTCACCTGAATCAGGGGTGTAGGGGGCTGTATTAGTCGAGATCACACGTCATTGGCGCCGGGGAGCAGTTGTTGGGGGTTAACTGCCTTGCTGAAGGGCAAGACAGCAGATGTTGCCACTTTGTCAGCTCGAAGATTCAAACCAGTGATCTTTTGGTTAGTGGCCCAACACTTTTAACCACTAGGCTACCTGCTGCAGTTAATGGAAGCAGTTATTTTTGAGTGAGCATAACATCTTTGTTGTATTCTCATGGAGAGACGTGTTTGGCTTTAATGTGAACAAGACGACGGCCCTAAGCCAAGGCCATTGGCCCAACTGCAAGAGAAGTCTAGAGTGGAGGTCTTGAAAGGACAGATTTGGATTATTGGTAATGTTTTATTTGACTGTACTCAAACCATAAACAGTAAAATCACCAGTGTTAAATTTGCAGTGTCAAAAGTTATTGACTCCCTTAGATTTGATTGAACAACATGCAGTGTCAAACGACCACTAGTCAAATCAAACTTTATTCGTCACATGCGTCGAATACAACAGATATAGACCTGCTTACTTACAAGACCTTAACCAACACAAGAAAATAACAATAACGAGGCTATATACAGGGGTTACCGGAACCGAGTCAATGTGCAGGATAGTTGAGGTAATTTATACATGTAGGTAGGGATGAAGTGACTGTGCATAGATAATACACAGTGGGTAGCAGCTGTGCGGTAGCAGTCTATGACTTGGGTGACTGGAGTCTGACCATTTTTTGGGCTTTCCTCTGACACTGCCTAGTATATACTGTAAGTCCTGAATGGCAGAAAGCTTGGCCCCAGTGATTCACTGGGACGTACGCACTACCCTCTGTAGTGCCTTACGTTCAGATGCCGAGCAGTTGCCATACCAAATTCTTTCAGTATCCTGAGGGTGAAAAGGCGTTGTCGTGCCCTCTTCTTGGTGTGTTTGGACAATGATAGTTTGTTGGTGATGTGGACACAAGGGAACTTGAAACTCTCGACCCACTCCAACCCAGCCCCATCGATGAGAATGGGGGCCTGTTCTGTCCGCATTTTCCTGTAGTCCACAATCAGCTCTTTTGTCTTGCTCACATTGAGGGAGAGGTTGTTATCCTGGCATCACATTGCGAGGTCTCTGACCTCCTCTCCATAAGCTGTCTCATCGTTGTCGGTGATCAGGCCTACCACTGTTGTGTCGTCAGCAAACTTAATGACGTTGTTGGAGTCGTTTGGCCACGCAGTCGTGGGTGAACATGGAGTACAGGAGGGGACTGAGCACGCACCCCTGAGGGGCCCCAGTGTTGAGGATCAGTGTGGTAGATGTGTTGTTGCCTACCCTTACCACCTGGGGGCGGCCCGTCAGGAAGTCCAGGATCCAGTTGCAGAGGGCGGTGTTCAGTCCCAGGGTCCTTAGCTTAGTGATGAGCTTTGTGGGCACTATGGTGTTAAACGCTGAGCTGTAGTCAATGAACAGCATTCTCACATAGGTGTTCCTTTTGTCCAGGTGGGAAAGGGCAGTGTGGAGTGAGTTGATAACTGTAGTTAAATGCTAGGTGTAAGGTTTTACCCTAATTAGTGTAAGAAACATCATAACTCCACTCACCAATTTTATTTGACGCCTTCAAGATTTCCTTTCTCATCGATGCCATTGCAGAAGGCAGCACTAGTACGTTGTGGTAAGGTGAGTTTCAAACAAACGTGTCTCTTAATTTAGTCGTATTCCTATTAAAATGTACTTCATATTTGATTGTCAGATCCATTTGTATTTTAAAATCGCTAGCTAGCCTAGCTACTATAGTTAGCTAGCTCCCCGCCCCCACCCGCCCTAAACAATATATACCCCCCCCCCCTAAACAATTTGAAAAGTTGACAGTCGAATTCATAACAAAAAAATATACATATATGTTACGGATACAGGTATCCTGTGTGTGTATCTGTTTTCTTTCCTTCTGACCTAGTCACAGGTGTCACTCATCAGCAGTCATCAATCACCAATCAGTCCCAACCAGAAGACACACCTGCTCCTTTTCCCTTACCCAATCACATCCCCTTTCCCTTGGTTTAAAAACCCCACAGTTGTCTCTCTCAAGAGCTCTCGCCACACCTCTCGATCTGTAAGGATTTGCTGAACAGCAGTTGCTGTTAGTTTGTTGGTGCGCGCTCTCGCTCTTTTGTTTTTGCGCCTAGTTCTCACATTAGCTGTTGTCATGTGAGTATGTATTGCTGTGTTGTATTGTATTGTTTGTTGGTGGTAAAAGGGGATAACCAGACAAGTCGCCCATGGGCATACATTACCCGTAGGAAACCCTTTGTCTAAATACATTAGTTAGAACTGGGCGGACCACCCACTGTATTTAATTGGTTAGTTAGCTAGCTGTTCGTGACGCAGGTAGACTAGCTTAGGGGTATATTTATATTTCTTTCCTTGGGTCCAGTTCAGCCCCTTTTCCCCATTACCATGTGTTTGGAATAAACCAATAGTGTTTGAAGGTAGATTTTGGTTGTCTGTGTTTTATTTATATTCTCACTGTTACTTTTTCACTGGTGTGATTTGCATGAGATATGTTACACGTCTCGTTTCCATCCCCCCCTAGACTACGGGGCAAAAGGGATTCCTAACATAAAATAAAATCATCGTCAAGAGCTGCTGCGCCATACAGCTATCCAGCTATGTTTTTAGCATTCCAGCTAGCGATTAGTGTCTGGTTAGCCAGCCAACAGACATTTAGAAGTCGCCCTTTAAATTCATGGACGTCGGGTCCATGAGCGCCGGGAGACAGTTTAGGAGCAGCTCTGAATATAACATAGGAGATACACTGGAAAATAAAACGAATAACACATTAAGTTAAGACTTAATTATTTGTTTTCAGTGAAATTATATTGCTGACTGGAGAGATGGTGGTGAGGGCGGGTGAGTCAAGTGACAGTTGACAGTTTATCCATTGAACATTTTCTGACTGCTGTTCTCATTGAAAGATCGAAGCCATCGGGGAACAATATAGAAGGAAGAGGAAAGATGAAGAAGAAAAAAAGACAAGTATAGTGGTATGTTTTTTTTTTATGGACATTTTTAAAAGCATCGGCCTGTCTCTGGTTTTAGCTATTTGAAATGTAGCGCGCTAAGCTAGCTAACTAGCTAAACCTGAACTAGAGTAGCAGTAAATACATAGCATGTGCTCAGGCAGTGGGCAAAGGGTGGAAGTGGAAAAAAAACACTCATTTAAATAGGTGCTCAAGTCTCAAAAGGTTATACTTTCGGACAGAGTTCTCACACTTGGCCAACATATTTAGAATGTATGTCTCACATTCAGATGTTTCCAATCCATTTATTCCAGCATCTCTTTGAGGTATTTGAGGTCTATGTTTGTATGGTCAGAAAGTTTTCCTGTATATGCATAATGGTGTTTTTCATCGTCAAATGTTCTGTCTCTGCAGTCTCCTCTCCTCTTCTCTGCTCTCATAATCCACCCAATGTAATGTTGGAACTGTTGTTGAAACTGAACTCTCACTATAACTTGCCCGACAAACTTAAATTGACTTGTACTAATAGATGGTTCGGACAAAACATCCTCAGACTTGGTTACATCTAGGTGTAATGCACTTAGAATGGAACGTGAGATTGTAGTGTGCTAACTTTGCATTAAACTACATCATTATGCATTTCGGAGAGGCTTTAGTCACAGTGGGAAGGCAACATTCACCTTCACGATGGAACAATTTGAAGCCAATTACAGAATACATAAAACGGTACTTGACTATGTTTTCGAGGCCAAATATACTGTATGAGTAACGTTTATTTTTTTGTAAACCTGACTAATTTGCTAAGCTTTTAAAATGGTGAGGAGCTTTCTAAAAGGGGGGGGGGGCTTAGAAAGGTTTGCCGCAAAGGTTACTTTCGTCAGGGTTTTAATAGGGTTGATCAAAGATGGGAGTTGGAGTGTGCTTGAGTTCATTTAAGTTCAGAGGAGCGCAATTACATGTAACCATGACATGACGAAGATCCTCTCGGTTTAATTGAAAGGAATTTTATCATATTTAAAGTTCCAATGCAGCCGTTTTTAACGATATCAAAATCACAGATTTTTTGATATACAGTATATCTATTTTTACTATAGGTATTTTACATTCCTTAAGAAAATAATGTACTTTTTACTCCATACATTTTGTTATCCTTAGCAGGACAGGACAATAGTCCAACTCACACACGTATCAACCGAACATCCCTGGTCATCCATACTGCCTCTGATCTTGTACTCTCTAAACACACATGCCTCATCTGTAGCTGATATCTGAATGTTGGAATGTGCCCCTGGCTTTCTGTAAATTAAAAAAAACAAGAAAATGGTGCCATCTGGTAGGCTTAATATATAAAGAATTTGAAATGATTTATACTTTTACTTTTGATACTTAAGTACATTTTAGCAATTACATTTACTTTTGCTGCTTACGTATATTTTCAACCAAATACTTTTAGACTTTTACTCAAGTAAAATTTTACTGGGTGACTGACATTTACTTGAGTAATTTTCTATTAAGGTATCTTTAAGTATGACAGTTGGGTACTTTTTCCACCACTGGTGTGAGGTTAGCAGGAGACTGGGCGTAGAGATCACAATTGTCATCTTAGTCACGGTATATCTCTGCTAATCTGGACTTACTCATGGAGCACGTTAAACTGGATGAGTCTAAATCGAGCACAGGAAGAGGAAAATGTTTCTCTTTTTATAGCACTTTCCACTAGTCCTCTGAAAGTTCTATGTTCAACTCAACTTCTCCCCACTTCCTTGTTCTGTTAAGGGAGGTGTTTTCGAAGCACATAAGACACAAATACATGTATGAGATCAACCCTTTATGGACAGGTACAATTTTAAGCAGCTTGTAACATGGCAATGCCACCGGGAGGTTGGGCGGGAGGTTGGGGAAGGAAGAATATTGAGTATGAATGTAGTTTCTGACTTGTAAGTAGCGGAAGAGGTTGTTGAGTGGCAAACTATGTTTGAAACAAAGATTCTAAAAACTGCAGAGGACATCATTTTCATAAAGGTCTTTGAAGCTTATCAAGCCTTAGTTTTTCAACATAGAAAAGGCAGAATCCAATGCACAAGTGGGGAACAAATGGTTGTTGCAAATGGGTTCTAGTACAGAGGGGTCTTAAAAACCAAAATGGTTCCGGAACTGTGTCCAGGATTTAAGAGAGGAAAAAAATGTGGATGAAGTATTGGGTGTAGTTGATCTACCAAAGGTATAGACAGAGGAAAGGTGGCAGGACCAAGCTTATATAAGGCTCTTCAGTCGTGGCCAAAAGTTTTGAGAATGACACAAGTATTGGTCTCCACAAAGTTTGCTGCCTCAGTGTTGATGATATTAATTTGCATATACTCCAGAATGTCATGAAGAGTGATCAGATGAATTGCAATTAATTGCAAAGTCCCTTTTTGCCATGAAAATGAATTTAATCCCCAAAAAACATTTCCACTGCATTTCAGCCCTGCCACAAAAGGACCAGCTGCCATCATGTCAGTGATTGTCTCGTTAACACAGGAGAGAGTGTTGACGAGGACAAGGCTGGAGATCACTCTGTCCTGCTGATTGAGTCAGAATAACAGACTGGAAGCTTTAAAAGGAGGGTGGTGCTTGAAATCATTGTTCTTCCTCTGTCAACCATGGTTACATGCAAGGAAACACGTGCCGTCATCATTGCTTTGCACAAAAAGGGCTTCACAGGCAAGGATATTGCTGCTGGTAAGATTGCACCTTAATCAACCATTTATCGGATCATCAAGAACTTCAAGGAGAGAGGTTCAATTGTTGTGAAGAAGGCATCAGGGCGCCCAAGAAAGTCCAGCAAGCGCCAGGACCGTCTCCTAAAGTTGATTCAGCTGTGGGATCGGGACACCACCAGTGCAGAGCTTGCTCAGGAATGACAGCAGGCAGGTGTGAGTGCATCTGCACGCACAGTGAGGCAAAGACTTTTGGAGGATGGCCTGGTGTCAAGAAAGGCAGCAAAGAAGCCACTTCTCTCCAGGAAAAACATCAGGGACAGACTAATATTCTGCAAAAGGTACAGGGATTTGACTGCTGAGGACTGGGGTAGAGTCATTTTCTCTGATGAATCCCCTTTCCGATTGTTTGGGCCATCTGGAAAACACCTTGTCCGGAGAAGACAAGGTGAGTGCTACCATCAGTCCTGTGTCATGCCAACAGTAAAGCATCCTCAGACCATTCATGTGTGGGGTTGCTTCTTAGCCAAGGGAGTGGGCTCACTCACAATTTTGCCTAAGAACACAGCCATGAATAAAGAATGGTACCAACACATCCTCCGAGAGCAACTTCTCCCAACCATCCAAGAACAGTTTGGTGATGACCAAAGCCTTTTCCAGCATGATGGAGCACCTTGCCATAAGGCAAAAGTGATAAATAAGTGACTCGGGGAACAAAACATCGACATTTTGGGTCCATGGCCAGGAAACTCCTCAGACCTTAATTCCATTGAGAACTTGTGGTCGATCCTCAAGAGGCGGGTTGACAAACAAAAACTCACAACTTCTGACAAACTCCAACAATTGATTATGCAAGAATGGCCTGCCATCAGTCAGGATGTGGCCCAGAAGTTAATTGACAGCATGCCAGGGCGGATTGCAGAGGTCTTGAAAAAGAAGGGTCAACACTGCAAATATTGACTCTTTGCATAAACTGAATGTCATTGTCAATGAAAGCCTTTGACACTGATGGAATACTTGTAATTATACTTAAGTGTACCATAGTAACTACTGACATAAAGATCTAAGAACACTGAAGCAGCAAACTTTGTGCTGTCCAATACTTGTGTCATTCTCAAATAAATGTGCCACGACTATAGTCTGTTTGAGGGGCATGAAACCAAAATGTGATTTTCTGAATATTAGCAGCCCAATAATAGAATATGAAATTAGGTAAAGCTAAAACACCTTCAGGGCATCTTATTTTAAGTGTTAGATTTTATTCTTGGAGATTTGCTATTTCAGATGAAGGTAGAAATCAGCTGGTCCAGAGATTAGAAAATACAATTTGATAGAAACAAGGGGAGACTTTGAAACAGGTATAGAAACTTGCGAACCATATTCATTTGTATAAATTGTATTCTCCCAACTAAAGATAGGGGTAAGCTATTCCTTTGAAAGTCAAGTTTTATCTGCTCAACTTGACCCTTACAAAAATGACAAATTTGCTGCAATCTAAATGCATTTTTTTCTGACAGACAATTCCCTCAAGATGAATCTGTGGCAAACCTGTGGAAGCAACATTTATTGCCACTAGTGGCAGAAGCCGTTTCTGGTTAACACAAAACCAGTAACCATTGACGACCAATCAGGGGGATTAGAAACATCTGTTGTAAAATGGAAACCAAGCTATCTAGCTAGCTACATCGCTTACCAACATTGTCCAGTGAGTGTCTTAACTTATTAACCTCTTGAGTCTAAATCCTGTCTAAGCCGGGGGAGGGGTGGGGGTTCTAAACATATGGAATTGTTTTAAGATGATCATGCAAATGATTATTTAGCTATTTGATTGAGAATTTCAAGACCCCTTAAGGTATCAAAAACAAAAAAATACATATAAAACAATTATTGGATGAAACATTGAATTTTACATTACTGCTATTAGCCAATAGAAACCCATTTAATAACAGAAAGTGCCCTCCACTAATATTGCCCTTGGTAAATAGATATAAACATTTGATTTGATTTGAAATATGAGCAAAACGGGCTGTGAAAAAATACTTTGAATACTTTGTGCAACCTCCCTTTGCCAAGCTCTGAGTCTTCTCCTATAAAGTGTACTGAGGTTGGAGAACACATGGCAAAGGATCTGAGACCATTCTTCCATTCAGCCCTACAACATCAAAGATCCACAACCATACTTCACAGTGGGGATGAGGTACTTTTCTGCATGGCTATCTTTCTGACATCAGTACTGTACTGTATTCTCTGGTCTTTTCCATACATGCCTACTTAGCAATGTCATGTTTAATTGGATAGAGTGAAACACATTTTGTTGATACCAGTTGCAATCTGTCAACGCCACTGACTGACTGGCTAGAGCTTAGCTAGCAAACGTTAGCTATCATATTTTAGTACAAGTCATGTTTTTTTTCACCTTTATTTAACTAGGCAAGTCAGTTATAAACAAATTCTTATTTACAATGACGACCTACCTACAGGGTCAGCCCCTGGAGCAAATTAGGGTTAAGTGCCTTGCTCAAGCACACATCGACAGGTTTTACTGGCCCAATGCTCTAACCACTAGACTACCTGCCGCCCCTATGTGATAGGTAGCTTGCTAACTAATGATTTGCCTAAACACTTTTACCACCAATATTTATGTCAATATGATAGTGTCACGGTTCAGTAGAACGTTAGCTAGCACAACAGCTAAGTTAGCTATCTAGCTAGCAACAATAAGTTGATTTGACATCAAAGCAAAACTTCCCTTTTGCAGATGGTTACCCTTCCCCTTTGTGGTGCACTCACTCAGAATGTGATAAACGAGTGTATCATCTTCAAGATTGATGAGGTAAGTAAATGTATGTATTATTCTCAAAAATGTAGTGCATACTGTATATTCATTCTTTGTAACAATTAGATATTTCATTGCTTTAGCTAGCTCAGTTTGATCATGTGTTGTCTCTTATGTCTTTCTAGAAGGAATCTGTTACAGGGCAAAAATACAGATTGAGTGTCACGATTGTGTGTGGGGAGAGACCAAGACGCAGCGCAGGGATGGTAGTTCGACATTTCTTATTTTATTAATACTATGTATATTCATATAGACCCATACTATGTAATAAACAAAACCAAAATGACGAACTAAAACAACACAAAACAAACAGACTAACGAACGTCACGTTCACAAAAACACACCAAATGAACGGACGTAAAAAGCACACTTACTTCACCGTGACTGCGACATACATCGATAACGACCCACACCCGAGTGAAGGACAGACTCAACATATATGGGATCCCTAATTAGAGACAATGCGATACAGCTGCCTCTAATTAGGGATCCAACCCAAACCCCACACAGAAACAGAAAAGAACGACACTGTCAGACTCTGACCATAGCTACATAGAGAAGCAAATAGGCTTCTCTATGGCCAGAGCCTGACATTGAGGCCTTCAATCAAACTGAGGACAGAGAAATATGTGTGCACCAGATGGGTCAAGGCTTCTTCCATGCATGGCTTTGAGATGAAATGTTGGATTTTTTGGATGACCCAATTGTTAGGTTGCAGTTCGTGGGTCAATAGTTGGGTTGTTTTCTGTAAATACAGCAAGGTTGGGTTGTTGGTGCTGTGTTATTAAGGTTGGGCTATGGATATTTGACTCAGC
Source organism: Thymallus thymallus (assembly GCA_023634145.1). Lineage (NCBI taxonomy): Eukaryota > Metazoa > Chordata > Actinopteri > Salmoniformes > Salmonidae > Thymallus > Thymallus thymallus. Next base: position 5,436,588 of record CM042407.1, on the reverse strand, counting down.
CAGGGGGTTAATTCTCCTGCCACCAGTGTGTGAAATCCACCAGAATACTTGCAAGTATTCTAGTTCTACTGCGACCGAGTGACTGACGAGTGGAAAATGGCTAACATTATTTAGACAGACTAAGGGTGTTTCGGCTGACTGAAAACTGTGAAACCGGTAAGTAACAAACTTTACAAATTTTTTATTTGATGGTCATTCAAGATAAATAGGTTGTCCTATCATAATTTGGTAGCAAAAGGGGTCAAGGATCTGAATGATCTGTAGTGGAAAGACATAGAAAGAAGAGAGATCATGATACTGAAAGCAGTGGAGCGTCTAGTGTAGAAAGCAATAAGAGGGTCAAGGTAGGAAGCATGAGTAATAATGTGTCGGAGTGGAAAGTTGTGATGGTGTTTGATGAGGCCACAGGGCATTATTTACACCCCATCCGACTATTTAATGCCATAGAGAAAGAGATTAAACTAATTAATTGAAGTTAAACTAATTAATTGGAAATGGTAGATTGCTAATATTTTGTGGTAGCCAGGCTCAGCAAGGGAATATTCTGCAAATGGAAAAGCTTAATGGGAAGAAGATGAAAAGTAATGTACCTGGTGCTTACGCTAGGTTAAGGTGAGTCATCACTGGGGTCCCAATATCTATGTCCATGGATGATATTAAAGAAAATGTGAAAGGAGCGATTGAGGCCAAAATGTTGATCAGTAGGAAAGAGGGTCAAAGAAGTGATAGCTTATCAGTGATGCTGATGTTTGAGAGTTTTGTCTGGAAAAGTAAAGATAGGATTCCTTACTTTCAATGTTAGAGAATTTTGTCCCATAATGCACTGCTGTGTTTTAAATGGCAAAGAATGGGACATGCAGCTGCTCAGTGTAAAGGGGAACATGATTACAGTGAATTTGGAAGCAATGTGAAGGTTAAGTGCTGTAATTGTGTTGGAGAGCACAGTGCAGCATTTAGTGGATGCCAGATGCATAGAGAAGTTAGTGGGTATTTATTTGGTTTACAATTATATTTTCATGGTAGTACAGAATTGGGCAGATCATGATTTATTGTACAGTAGGCAGTGGCATGCACTTGCTCACTCCCTTGCCTTTGTTCAACCATTTGACCTGCCTTATCAACCCTTCCCTCAAAGTATTTACTTTAGAAATGTGGGTGAAACTATCCCTTAAAATCCCCCCCCCCCCCAGCGGTTAAAACTAGCGGTTATGAGTATTGGGCCAGTAACTGATCGGTCGCTGGTCTAAATCCTCGAGCCAGCAAGGTGGAAAAATATGCCGTTCTGCCCATGAGCAAGGCAGTTAACCCCCAAAGTCAAGTGCTCCCCGGGCACCAAAGACGTGGATGTCGATTAAGGCAGCCCCGCGCACCTCTCTGATTGAGGTGTTGGGTTAAATGCGGAAGACACATTTCAGTTTAATGCATTCAGTTGTACAACTGATTAGGTACCCCTTTTACCCTCTATTTTGCAGCGGAAGAGATAGACCAGAAAACGCTCTTGCGTTTGGACAACTCGACTATAGCCTGAAGTTAATGAAGAACATAAAGGCCTTACACCCAGTGAGTAATCTGTAAACGCCAAGTCCTCGGGACACAGACATGAATACATATAGTAGGACTGTGGACACACCAAGCGACACACCAAGCTTGAGCAGTAACTGGGTCTTGCCAGGTACATGTTGAAGGATTTGTTGTGTATTTAGAAAACTTATTGTTAAAAGGAATTTATAATTCATTGACTACTTTGTGCTCACAACAGAGTCAAATGTGAGAGGGCAGCCCAGATGACCAAGTGGCTGAACAATATCTGGCCTGCAAACCAGGTTGCGGAGTACATGAAGGAGACTGCGATCCAGAGGGCTCAGTGGACCAGACAGAATAGGGCCAAGACAGTCGAGATAGTCCGAGAGTATCCGCGTCTGAATTTGATTCTGTTTGCTGTCATTAACTAACCTGAATTAACCCAATGTTGTGTTTGTCCAATATTGACCCAGTGCTGGGTTGTTGAAATTACCAAAATAGTGTAGCAATAATTAATTTTGGAAAAATCAATTTCTGCCTTTTAAGGTGCTAAAATACAAATTAGAAATTGTTTTCAGTATCCTAATTGTGTTTTGTTTTATGATTGTTTCAGTGCAAGCATTCAACAAACTTTGGACGAAGGACTTCCACAGGGCCACCATCTCCAAAGTTCACTCAAAAAGGCAATAGTTCTGAACTGGGTTTAATTTCGTTTTAGTTGTTTTAATTATTAAAATACAATGTGTTAATTATCTTTTAAACTTCCATTGGTGAATCTATTGCTCAGTTATCACTTGGCTTATGTAAATAATTATGTAGTTGTCCCTTTAAATATCTTGTCAATAGCCCTAGTGTTCACATTTCTCTCATGTAAATGTTGTAGCTACATAAAAATAATAAACAATTTATTTTGGAAATGTCCTGTCTTTTCTTTATTACCATGCTGATGATTAAGTTGTATTACATTTATTTTATATTTACTACATTTAGTATGCTTAGTTTCTTTCTCTGTGAAGTTCATTTAAAGTTATGTGATCTGGTTGATGTAGATACATTTCAATGTTTTTTAACACACAGTAACCAAAAACCTGATCTAATTTGCATATTCATATTGTGTTTGCAGAATGTTCGCCACAAGTTTCCCAAAAGTGTTTGTCAGAAGTATTCTAGGGTCACTAATTACTGGATCCATTACATACAGTGGAAGATCATCTGTGAATAGAGATATTCTGTACATTCATGCAACACGCCACGGAATAGACAGGATGCTCTTAAAGCAAGCGAAAAGGGGTTCAATTGCAAGGGCAAACAAGTGAGGGCTGAAAGGGCATCCCTGGCATGTCCCGCATGATAATGGGAAGTATTCAGATCTAGAGCTATTAGTGCAGACACAAGCCCAAGGAGAAGAGTATAGAAGATGGATTCAAGAGACAAATCTATCACCAAAGCCAAGCGTCACAGAACCGAACATATGTAGTTCCATTCAATTCTATTGAATGCTTTCTCTGCGTCAAGAGCAATAGCAACTTCAGGTTCATTAGATAAAGATGGGGTGTAAATAATAACAAAGAGCTTCTTAATATAACATTTCTGGGTAAACAATAAGTACCTTAGGTAAGAGTTTTCAATTAGAAAAAATATTTCTCAAGCTAGAATTTTGCTAGGACTGTCTGGGAGTGGAGGGGCCTAATTGGAGGGGCCTAATATGAGGGTTATGTAACCTGAAAACTAGCTGTTATCGGCAGAGAGGTTTGGAACTCTCTTGTTATTGGTCTATTAAGTAACACCGCCTGGTGATGTCACCAGGCAACCCAAAACTCCACCCATGAAAAACCTTCTGAGTTGAAGGTCCTGTGTAAATTGTATTTTCAACCAACAACTATCAGGAAATAACACTGATCACATAACTGTGCAGTCTATACACAAGTTCCCCACAATGTTCATTCATATTCCATTCACCCAGCTAAATGTAACAATGAAAGGTTTAGGCTATTACATGATTCTCAAATTTCCCTATACCCATGAGTATAGGGAGTATAGGATGGCAGGTAGCCTAGTGGTTAGAGTGTTGGGCCTGTAACCAAAAGGTTGTTGGATCAAATCCCTGAGCTGACAATCTGTCACTCTGCCCCTGATTAGGGACAGTTAACCCATTGTTCCTCGGCTGTCATTGTAAGTAAGAATTTGTTCAGGTAAAGGTTAAATTGAATGAAAGTTTACAATATAGGTGCACAGGTTGAGAGAGAAGTTTGACTAATCAAGGAGACAGACAGTGACACATTCAATACTGCCTTGCCTGCATCTAGCTGATCTAGGAAAATGAGAGTTTATGTTGGACTAATTCAGGTTTCTTTGTCTTCATTCCGTTTGCTTCTGTTTAAGAAACATTTTTCAACAGAATCGCAGAATAATCACATAAAACAGCATGATAACTGCTCGTTGTATACATAATTCCTTCTCGCATCTATGCTCTCTCCTCCTCTCACCTTTTCTCTTCATTGTTCATTGTGGACTTCAGTGGACAATAAAACAGCTGTTTGTGACCAGGCGAAAAAACCGGCGGGCCCCGATGGAAATAAATTCATAAAACCAAAAGACTTAGAAGAATTCCAGTGTTGGGTAGCCATAACCAACTAGCTAACATAGCATCCGTCTCTGTTTGAGCTGGGTGTTTGAGTAGGCTAAACTAGCTAGCTGCATTCGCTTGCAAAGTAAGCGAAAGTGGGGCAAAAAATACAACAAAATATAGCTAGCTCTCTCTCTTGCTTCTCCTAAAGAATTCTAAGAAATTAATTTGAATAAAACTATTACACTTTTGTCTTTCTCTCTCTTTAGGTCAACTACTCACCAAATGTGATGCACTGCAGTGCTAGCTAGCTAGCTTTAGCTTATGCTTTCAGTACTAGATTCATTATCTGATCCTTTGATAGGGTGGGTAATATGTCAGTTCATGCTGCAAGAGCTCTGATAGGTTGGAAGATGTTCTCCGGAAGTTATCATAATTACTGTGTAAGTCTTTGGAAGGGGGTGAGAACCATGAGCGTGCCAGGTTTTATATTGAAGTCAATGTACCCAGAGGAGAACGGAAACTAGCTGTCCTCCGGCTACACAATGGTGCTACCCCAGAGAGTGCTGTTGAGGCTACTGTAAACCTTCATTGCAAAACAGTGTTTTAATCAATTATTTAGTGACGTGAATATACAGTATTTAGTATTGTTTTATCTAAAAAGTATAACTTTATTAATGTTTAACTATTTATTTTTTCTGAAATTCACTGAGGAGCCTCCACTGGTGTGCACATATGTGTGTGATTTGGAGCGATGTCATCTCTATAATCAGAACTAAAGCTGGGGGATACGTATATTTGACTTCTTGGCGCCTCACTTCTCTCCCTGATGACCTTTGCTCATACTCCCGGCTGGCTCATTGACCCTCATGGCGGTGATAATGTTGGGACCTACCGTGGCTCACAGCAGGGTTAATGGGCAAACCAAATGGTTTATGGAGGTTCCACACCACCTTGCCTCTCCATTTCACCTTGGTTGAGAAGGGAGAAAAGTGCACCAAGCCAACAAAGTGTTAAAGCTTTGACAGGAAATGAACACCTCTCTTATATCGTTACCCTAAGCTGCATTTGAAGGGTTGACCCTCCTTTAGCGAATACTTTACTAAAATGTGACTGTGGAAATGAAGGCAGGGACAGTATTCAAAGAGAGAGTGCGAGAGAGAAATATGAGTGTAGAAATATTAGATGATTTGAGTGTTGAATAATGGAGACGTAGGTGGCCCAAAAAAACGAGTGAACTGGGAAATCAAAAGAACAGGAAATCGCAACATAATTACTCTGGTAGTAATAGAGGCATCGCCCTTGGTGGGAATCTTATGCACATGTTAGTCATCAATTATGACAACTGAACTAAAACATAAGTAATAGTCCTGTATTCCATCAAGTTCTGAAATTAATGTCCTGATTTAAAATGGTAATTTCGAATAATGCTTATGTTATTTGGAATTGAGTCTACTCTCGTGTTTGAGATTCAACAATGTAAGTGTTTCGCAGATGTTGCTAATTGAAATGTAAAGACGCCCATGATTGGCTGCAGACTAACAGCTGACACACAACGGGCTCAGTGCATCTGCAAACAGATCTGTAAACAGAAACAAAAAAGTAGCAAATCGCCTCTGTTTTATCGGTGTTCTATTAGCCGTAACATTGCAGCTACAGTAGAAGGAATGCTGTGAAACCTCAAGTGCGGTGAACTTATTTGAAAACTTACCTCACTCCAGGGATCGAAGGTGTCGCTGTACTCCTAATTATCCCATAAAATTTACGTAAAATTGAGAAGATTGAAATACTTCTCGTTTTTTAGTTAAAGGGGTCTGAACTTCCGGATTTGGCCATATTTTTCTGCTTGGTCATTGCAGCGGCCATGACTGAAGCCAAAAGTGACCAGTTTCAGGAAGCTAGGCGTATGTCGCACGCCACTGCTTCACAAGAGAGGCATCTGTAAATAGCCCACCCTACTACCTCATCCCCATATTGTTATTTTTGCTGATCTGCACCACAGTATCTCTATTTGCACATCATCATCTGCACATCTATCACTCCAGTGTTAATGCTAAATTGTAATTATTTTGCCACTATGGCCTATTTATTGCCTTACCTTCCTAATCTTACTACATTTGCACACACTTTGCATAGATTTTATATTGTGTTATTAACTGTATGTTTGTTTATCCCATGTGTAACTCTGTGTTGTTGTTTTTGTAGCACTGCTTTGCTTCATCTTGGCCAGGTCGCAGTTGTAAATGAGAACTTGTTCTCAACTGGCCTACCTGGTTAAATAAAGGTGAAAAATAAAAAAATAATGTTGTCAGAAAGACACTTTCATTGCAAGTTAAAGAATACTGTCTGTTAGCTAGCTAGCTAGCGAACATTAGCTTGCTGGCTCGCTAGCTAACGTTATGTGCATGATCTGTGAAGTAATATTATTTGTATCTCAGAAAGCCTTTTGCATTGCTAGGTATAGCATAATGTTAGCTAGTAGGGCCTTACTCACTCTGTTTAGCACATTGGCTCACATGTGAATTCGTAAAGAGATGGGTGGGGCTGAGTTAAGAGGGTGTGAACGATGCTGAATAGGTGTAGACAAAGAAAATCTCTCCAGTAGGTATACCAAAACACTAAAGGACCATTTTCTCAAAAGTGGAGTTACTTTTTACTTTCTTCAAATAATGACTTTCCTATTGTTCCTCAACTGCAGAGTATGATATCCAATTTTGTACTTTAATCCAATGTAAAAAACATTATTTCAAATCTGTCAACGTATTAATGAATCGAGGCGGTGGGTCACAAACGAGTTCTCTTGGTGGGGTGGTTTAATGTGGGTGTCTCTTATGTGTGTGTTCACACATGGCAAGTGTATATACAGTCACTCACCCTTCTAGATAACTTCGAACAGTCTAACCAGTTATTGTGTCCTGAAGTCGCCTAGGCTAGCTAGTGCTAGCCACATTCTTTCGCCAGTTAGCCATGACTGATGTGTGACTGTAGCAAAGTTGGTTTGACATTGGATAGCCTATCTCTGGGGCTAGTTAGGGACCATCAATATGTTACACAATGTAATTGGGACAATATTTTCATGTTGCACATATTTCACTGCTAGGACTGTTTTGCTAGTACAGACTGGAATATGTTCTGGGATTCATCCGATAACATTGAGGTGTTTACCACATCAGTCACCGACTTCATTAATGAATGCATCGTCCCCACAGTGATTGTACATACCCCAACAAGAAGACATGGATTACAGGAAAGATCCGCACTGAGCTAAAGAACTGCTGCTTTCAAGAAGCAGGACACTAATCCGGACCCTTATAAGAATTCCCGCTACGATCTCCGACGAGCCATCGAACAGGCAAAGTGTCAATACAGGACTTAGATCGAATCCTACTAAACCGGCTCTGATGCTCATCAGATGTGGCAGGGCTTGCAAACTATCACAGATTTAAAAGGGAAACCCAGCCGCGAGCTGCTTAGCGACGCAAGCCTACCAGACAAGCTAAATGCCTTCTATGCTTGCTTTAAGGCGAGCTACATTGAAACATGCATGAGAGCACCAGCTGTTCATGACGACTGTGTGAACTCGCTCTCCGTCACCGATGTGTGTGACACCTTTCAACGGGTTTAAATTCGCAAGGCCGCAGGGCCAGAACGACTACCAGGATGCGTACTCAGAGCATGCACTGACTGGCTAGTGTCTTCACTGACATTCTTAACCTATCCCTGGCCCGGTCTGTAATACCAACTTCTTTCAAGCAGACCACCATAGTCTATGTGCCCAAGAACGTCAAGGTAACCTGCCTAAATTACTATCGCCCGGTGGCACTCACATTTATAGCCATGAAAGGTTTTAAAAGGCTGGTCATGGTTCCAATTAACACCATCATCCCAGACACCCTAGACTCACTCCAATTCGCATACCGCCCCAACAGATCCACAGGTGACACAATCTCTATTGCACTGCCATCCACCTGGACAAAAGGAAGAAAACAATGCATTCGGAACAGGGCCGGGCCTAGGCATAAGCGATATAAGGGGTCGCTTAGGGCCCCCAGCTGCTAGCGGGCCACCAACTCCCCCAATTTGCTTTAAAACCACAACTTTTTCTCTATGCCTCATGGCAAATGGAGAGAATTACAGGAAATGTACAAAAAAAAATCTTTCTACCATCAAGAGGGGGCCACCAAAAGGTTTACCCACGAGGTGGGGGGCCCGAAAACCAAATCTCGCTTAGGGCCCCCAAATAGCTAGGGCTGGCCCTGATTCGGAAAGTATTCAGACCCCTTAACTTTTTCCACATTTTATTATGTTACAGCCTTATTCTAAATTTGATTCAATTGTCTTTTTTCCTTATCAATCTACACACAATACCCCATAATGACAAAGAAAAAACAGGTTTTTATAAATGTTTGCAGATATATCACATTTACATAAGTATTCAGACCCTTTACTCAGTACTTTGTTGAAGCACCTTTGACAGCGTTTACAGCCTCGAGTCTTCTTTGGTATGACGCTACCATCTTGGCACACCTGTATTTGGGGATTTTCTCCAATTGTTCTCTGCAGATCTTGGTGGTTCCAAACTTCTTCCATTTAAGATTGGTGGAGGCCAATTTGTTCTTGGGGACATTCAATGCTGAAGAAATCATATCCCACTCCTCCTGAGACTCCCTCGGAGATTAGGGTCAGAGATCAGCATTTATTGATGGCAATCCTGGAACAATTAGGGTTAAGTACCTTGCTCATGGGCACATCGACAGATTTTTCACATAGTTGGCTCAGAACCAGCAACCTTTCGGTTACTGGCCCAATGTTCCTAACCGCTAGGCTACCTAACTATAGGTAATATTGATAGCTATTGAATGGTTTGGACTAGAGCTGCGTTTTTCTACATTGTAATGGACACGGTGCAATCTTTGGCTGGCAGGCTATTCGGCTGCGCTACAGCAATGCCAAGTCAGCCCTTGCTCATGCCATGGTTCTCAAAGCTAGGGGAAGTTAAATGACTTTGTTCATGATGCATGCCGCAAATTATATGTAACAACACCCTGAGCACACCGGACACTAAATGAAACACCAATACAAATGTAACAACAGCACAAAATGAATAAACAAGTTTGTGGAATTTTCTTTCGGGGGTGCCTTTATAGGATAGATAGCTGCACCAATCAAAGCAGTGTGGTCAAAACCATTCATCTTGGGATTACGGGCGGAGGGGGGTTCCAAAATGCAATCATATCACACGCAATTTTATTTATAAAATAAGTGAAACTTGACAAATTATCCAATGGATTATGATGATTTTCTGTTAAAAAAGTATAGGTGAAAAACAAAAGGCTACGCCGAAAAGCTGTTTGGCTCAGCTAAAGACGATCTATTATATTGCTCAGATAAATTGCGACTCGCAAAGAGGAAGAATTTTGCAGTTGTTTCTGATGAATAAACAATGCCATGCTGGTGGGTGGTAACATTCAAATAAAACCCTGAAAAGAAACGTAGACTGTAAAGTATTAGCACACCATATCATGGGGGAAACACGGCATTACTATAGATTTCCCACTTCAACAAAAACAATGACTAATTGAATTAAATCGTTGTGCAATATCATGGGCATCATCTTTCAGCTGAAAAAAATAGAATTTCCTTGTGTGTGTTTAAAATGTATTTCCTTGTGTGTGTTTAAAATGTATTTCCACCCCATGGCAAAATGGTTAGAATTGCAGGAAATTAGCTGTAAAACTGCATTATTTTATCTCTGCCCCATGGCAAAAGGAATAGAATTGCATTACATTTGTTATAAAATTACTAAATATTCTCTCTGCTCCATGGAAAAATGTGTAGAATTGCAGGAAATTAACTTGAACCCTTTGACATGTACTGATCATTCTACAGTGGTCCTTGCAGCATACGCTCAAACCGCTAAAATGTATTTTCCTTACGGGGAAGAAGTTGGTACACCCCTACCTTTACCATCACATAAAATGGCTAGAATTAGGTGTACCAAAACAAGTGTAAATGATTAGAAAACATTAGGGAGAAACATAGGAGGGTCCAGCCTTCCATAAAGATGGGAAAATTGGTCTGGTTTGGTCTTAACCATATGGGTGTGTGGTAACACATCATTCAAAGATCAAAATACCTACCCAAGGCCCTCAGAAGAAAGATTATTGATGCCCATGAGTTTGGGAGGGGTTACAAATCCATTTCCAAGCAATTTGAAGTACATCATCCCATTTCCAAGCAATTCGAAGTACATAATTCCACTGTCTGACGAAAATTCCAGACCACTGGCTAACTACCTAGGACAGGTCGTCCCACTAAAGTCAGCCCAAGAGTTGACCGAAAGATGCTCATAGAAGTCTCTAAGAACCCCAGGGTAACATCAAGCGATCTACAGGCCTCTCTTGCCACAATCAATGTCGAAGTGCATGGGTACATTGTCAGAAAGAGACTGCACAAACTTGGCCTAAATGGGAGGTCAGGAAGGAAGAAGCCTCTGCTCTCTAAAAATAATATCAAGACACAACTGACTTTTGCCAGACAACATTTGGGTACAGTCAGTTGTCTTGATATTCAGAACATAGCCTATAGATAATTAGCAGGCAGCATGCTTTGGTTTGAGAGCAGTGTGGGTTAACTTTCCTGTTGTGTAAGAATCACATTTTGTAACAGTGAGTACATCTTGACATCCCACACATAAAACACCTCACACTCGGGTGACTGTTAGAGATTTGGAACTCACCGCCAACCAAATCTTACTTAGGGCCCCCAAAAGGTTAGAGCCGGCCCTGAGTATAGCGAGACCTTCCATGCCTGTATAGAGGCACTGTACGTTTTCAAAACACTTCACTTGAAGTTCACAGAGGTGCACATTCATTGCCATATGTTCATTATGACTAGAAGAAAGATTATACCATTTAGTTGTAATGTTATGGCTAGTGTTCTATCTGTCAACGCTAAGTCATACAACTACAATCTGTACAATCTTACCTGACAATGGCACAGTGATTTAAGCTGTTCTTTGAAATTACAAAAACAGGGCCAGTGTGGACAACCAACAAAAAAGTAAACAATCAAGCAAATGCATGACATATTATTGTCAATGGCCCTGAAACCTGTCCTCCCACTCACATAATATACTAACTTGACTACTAATACTGTACAAGGTTACCATGTGGAAACATTGCCGGCCTGCATCTGAGCAAGAGCCCAGTTCATTGCTTTAGCCAGACCTGGGTCTTTCTGGAAGTTTCTGTGGAGTGCCTACTAATCACAACCCAGCATAATCTGATCTGCCCCTTTAGTGATTCTCTGTTTATTTTTCTCTACAGCTAGTTTAGTGAAAAGCTGGATCTGAGACAGAACTGACCAGAACGGAGGCTATTCATCTGAGGGTCACAGCTCATCACCTGCTCTGTCACTTAGCCCTGGACACTGGGCACGTCTGTCAGTTCCAACAGCTGGAGGTGGCTGAGGTAATGCTACACTGCCAGTAAAGAATTCTAGCTAAGTACCGGAAAAAAACAGGAAGAAAATGCGTTTCCGTTGAGGAATGACTTGTTCATTCCAGGTGGAGACTGCAAGGCTCAACCTAAAAAAGGCTCAACTGTATGTTATCATCACTATTTCTAAGTGTTGTAGTACTGGTTGTTAATGTTGTTAGTGATACAGTAACACTGGTGGTATTATAGGAAGTGGTAATGATCGGAAAATGGGTTTTAGTGGCTATTGTGGGATTGATTTGTTGCAGGCATTCCTCTTAAAAAGAGCAAAACGTTACTCTTGGAGGTGGTTCCTCCATTGAACATAGTTATTTAGTGCAGTGGTGAACCTTCTAACTGCGTTCTATCACAGTATTAGACAGGAAGCCTTAAGTGCTAGAACCAAGTCAATGTTCTGTAGTCATGTCTGGAATACAGAGAAGTGTAGGGCACATCATCACCCAATAAACCCGGTACAGTACATGTACATAGAGTACCGTACAGTACAAATAAATGTACATACACATTTAGGCCAACGGTGCGCAAAGCTGTCATAATGCTATAAGACACTATCGGTATTGTAGCGATACGATATGCTGGTTCGTTTTGTTGGATTAACAGTAACCTCTGCTGTCTGAAGCAGTGGGGTATAATGCTGGGTGATATGGTCAAAATATCATACTGTGTCACAATATTTTTCAAATGTCTAAATATGCTTTATGAGTAGTTTATTACCCTAGGGTGGCAACACATTTATTATAAGTTAAATACAACTTCAAATTAATCGGTGAACTGTTGGAATCATGGGAATAGAAGGATTCCAATTCTATAGTTGGAATATAGTGGGAAGCACCTTAAATGTATTTTTGTTTGACATGACAAGGAATGAATAAGCCAGGGAGAAATTATTGACATGGTAGGAACCAGTGTTGGTCAGTGTTTCCAAGTGACCCTAATTAGATCTTTTCTTACCTCAATTAGCTAACTAACCAGAGTATGTGAGCGCAATCCTGCTCCAAATTTGCTCCATTCATTAAAATCACAATTTAACCAACATCTATTTTTGTGACCTGGACCTATCCATTTTTTTTTTAGGTATTGAAACCACACCATTATGGATTTGAATTAAAGGTATTTGAATAAACATTAAAAGGTGAATGTAAAAAGCGGACATAATTTCAAATAGGCTATATGTCATATTAAACAACATAGAAGAACTCTAAATAGGCCTGGAGCCAGACAGGGAGCCTAAGAAGGAACGAAAATGAATGATTTATGCTATATTATTTCAAGGCTATAGCCTACAAATTAATATATTATGAAACATTTGCAAGCTCGCAGCATTTAAACAACATTTTGTTGTGTTAAATCATTGTAGTCTATAAATTCTGCATATACTGTAGGCTGTGACTAACTACTCATTAGTGTCATGGTTCCACCAGTCACCATAGGGTGGCAGAGACCCTCCTAGAGACATTAAAAACACTCAGGTGTGTCCTATTTATTCATTATGAGGTGTTTTTTTCTGGGGTTTTTTTGCAGAAAAATCGATTGAATTGTTTGCCGTGTGCGTTTGTCTCCGGAGGCTTGTTGTTTTCCACAGTGTTACTGTGATACTTTGTTTACCGTTTCTCACTGAAGTATTATGTTCATCCTTAACCACTAATTCCTCGTCTGGTCTCTTCTCTGTGCCTGGGTCCAACCTCACCATGTTACAATTAGTGCCTTTGAATTCATTTTTAGTAACACTAAAGTCTGGCCTGGCCAGTCTATGGCTTCAGGCTCATTCGATGGTGCCCGGAGAGCCGGTTGGAAGCGGAGAATATCCTCTCTACACTTGCAGAACCCTTTTGGCCACTCTTGCCAGGCTGGGCAGAGACACAGAGTTGTTTTTGTATTTTTCTGTAGTTATGCCTTAAGGTTTTTAGGCAAAATAACCCAATCAAAACGGAAATCTCCTTGAACATGGGAACGTGCCAGGCCTATTGTGTCAAAATCAATGATGGCCTATTGTATAGATAATAGAACAAAGATGAACATTTAAGAGATCAGATTTTTTGTTTATAAATACTTTGCTACAATAACACGCTTAGTTATCTACCCACCTCGTTCCTTTCTTTAAGCATTTGCACATAGTAAGTACACCATCATACTTTGGGGATAAGTGTCTTTTCAGATTCCACAAAAAAAAATTGTTGTCGATTTTTCATGTAGCCAGGGTGTAACAACTGCCATATCCCTCGCATAGAACAATGGCATCCGATCAATAACCTAACAGTTCAGCACCATACCAGCAGGTGGCATCCAAGCCTTACACATAACAGTGGACACTACATCACTGCATTCCCTCTCTCGCTCTTGGTCCTCATCTTTGTAAGTCACTTGGGAAAACGTCACACTTCCAGCGATGTTGTGTTGCTGTGCTGTTTGTTGCGACTTTGCTACCTTTTACTTTTAATAACCGTTTCATCAAAACTCTGCATTTAACACATTTACTAACCTCTTGGTTATTTCCTCGCTCAGCTTTTTTCATTGAACTTTTTCATCCCGGATGCTTTAGTACCTGGATACCAACAACCGGGCCAGGCTAACAAGAGCTCAACTCACACCACGCTCTCTATAGAACTACTAAAGATACTGGGGACATGCCCCACACAGCTCTGAGAGGCTACACCAAACGCTAACACTGCCGGGCCGGTGCGTAACTGGCTACGAGACTATTGCAGCTCTGTGGGTGTAACATTTATTGACAATTTTGATACCAAATCATTTGGGTTCCTGGATCCATACAATAGCTGTAGGATCAGCAGAGGCATTCAGGGCAGTAAGAGGGACATAAATGAGGTTACTTACACTGTGTCTTCCAACACCCCTGGGATAATGTACATTTGCTAAAGCATTATGACAACTCAGCGACACAATGGTAGGGATTGACTGAGCTGGGCTTGGGTCATTGATAAGTCATAGTCTCAATGCAGCCTCATAACGCTGTGAAAGGAGTAATCATATGCCTATGAACCAGCGTTATACTGTTAGCACTGAGGCGGTGTGCCCTAGTAGGAAGTCTACTGTATGCAGCTCACCCTGCCCTAATATAGATAACCTGAGAATGTCTACTTCTGCTAAGCTTCACAGTAAAGCATTAAAAACAAGCAAGCATCACAGAAAAGTGCTCAAAATAGCCCACGTTAACATATGTAGCTTAAGAATCAATCATTTGCTAGTAACAGATGACATTCCTATTCTGACAATCTCTGAAACTCGTTTAGATAATACCTTTGATGATACAGTGGTAGCAATACATGGTTATAAGATCTACAGAAAATACAGAAATGCCAAAGGTGGAGGTGTGGCTGTTTATATTTAGAACCACATTTCTGTAAAGCTTAGAGAGGATCTCATGTTAAATACTGTTAAAGTAATATGGCTACAGGTTCATCTGCCTCACCTAAAGACCATTCTGGTGGGAAACTGCTATAGACCACCAAATGCTAACAGTCAGTATCTGGATAACATGTGAAATGCCTGATAATATATGTGATATCAATAGATATTTTGGGGTGATTTAAATATTGACTGGCTTTCATCAGGCTGCCCACTCAAGAGAAAGCTTCAAACTGTAACTAGTGCCTGCGACCTGGTTCAGGTTATCAATCAACCTACCAGGGTAGTTACAAACAGCACAGGAATGAAATCATCAATATGTATTGATCACATCTTTACTAATGCTGCAAAAATTTGTTTGAAAGCAGTATCCAGATCATTCGGATGTAATGATCACAATATAGTAGCCATATCTAGGAAAAACAAAGTTCCAAAGGCTGGGCCTAATATAGTGTATAAGAGTTCATACAATAAGTTTTGTAGCGATTCCTATGTTGTTGATGTAAAGAATATTTGTTGGGCTTGGTGTGACAGGGGGCAGGGCTTGGTGTGACAGGGGGCAGGGCTTGGTGTGACAGGGGGCAGGGCTTGGTGTGACAGGGGGCAGGGCTTGGTGTGACAGGGGGCAGGGCTTGGTGTGACAGGGGGCAGGGCTTGGTGTGACAGGGGGCAGGGCTTGGTGTGACAGGGGGCAGGGCTTGCTGTGACAGGGGGCAGGGCTTGGTGTGACAGGGGGCAGGGCTTGGTGTGACAGGGGGCAGGGCTTGGTGTGACAGGGGGCAGGGCTTGGTGTGACAAGGGGCAGGGCTTGGTGTGACAGGGGGCAGGGCTTGGTGTGACAGGGGGCAGGGCTTGGTGTGACAGTAATACCGGTATATAGCAAAATATGGTATACTGCCCAGCTCTAGTGGAGTACAGTGCTGGCGGTAAGGAGTCTCATGGAGGTTAGCTGAGAGAAGACAAATGTATCAGATTAAACAGTACTGTCGAGCTGGGTTGTTTGGACAGGATTTGAGGCCCTGTGAAACAAACAACTGAAAACACATGCAGTGCATGCACTCACTCCCTCGCCCCCTCCCACACACATACTCATACACTCACAGAACACTACTCTGCTTTTCGCTCACCCTAGTTTAACTCAGTGTTAAATAAAAATGCCCCATTTAATAGTTTGTAAGTCATTTTCCATTCATAATTTGGGCTGTTTGCGGAGTGCAGTGTAGAGTCCATTATGGCAGTTGGAAGGCGATCTGACACACCTGGTGATGAGCTCTAGCTAATGAAAACATTCAGAACACCCTGTACCAATTCTCATCATTATTCTGCGAGACTTTTTATGTTAGGACTAGTAGGGAGGAAGAGGAGTTGAAAATATGTTCAGGGCTTGTGAAGGTTTTCAATTCTTATCACCCCCCATGCTCTATTGATCACCTAACCTGATGTTTCCAATCCTGGTCCTGGGGAGGTTCATCCTTAAGTTTTTCCTTAAGTTTTTCTACAAGTTTTCATTATTTGAATCAGGTGTGTAGTGCTAAGGCCCCATTGGGGTTCCCCAGGAAGTGAATTGGGATACTCTGACCTAACTCAATCTCATGTATTTCAAGGCTGAAGCATATGTGTTAGTCGGCACCCTGTGGAAGTCTAAAGGAGAGGTAGTGAGTAATTTATAAGGTGCTGTGAGTCATTTATGATGTGTCTGCAACATATTTACCTAACTGCATCCTGCTGAGTTTATCTGATTCTGCCCAATGGCACACCTTCAGATTTGAATGCTTTGTTTTTGATTGAATTATAATTCCATGCTTCTTTTAGTAACTATAAATTATTTTTGGGAGTAGGCCTACACCACCATGTGTCCAGTCATATGAACTTCAATGGTTTTTCAATTATGGCCAACTGCAGACTTTTGTTGAGTATCTTTCTTTTCCATAACTCTTTCAATGTGTCTCATCAAATACTATAGGTTCCTACTTACAACTGATGCAATATCTACACCCCCGGTCAAAAGTTTGGAATATTACTCATTCAAGGGTTTTTCTTCATTTGCACAATTTTTTACATTGTAGAATAAAAGTGAAGACGTCAAAACTATGACATAACACATATGGAATCATGTAGTAACCAAAAAAAGTGTTAAACAAATCAAAATATATTTTATATTTGAGATTCTTCAAATAGCCACCCTTGGCCTTGATGACAGCTTTGCACACTCTTGGCAGCTTCACCTGGAATGCTTGTTAGTCTTGAAGGATTTCCCACATATGCTGAGAACTTGTTGGCTGCTTTTCCTTAACTGCGGTCTGACTCATCCCAAACCATCTAAATTTGATTGAGGTTGGAACCAAAAATCTCAAATTTGGACTCCAGACCAAAGGACAAATTTCCGCCGGTCTAATGTCTATTGCTCATGTTTCTTGGCCCAAGCAAGTCTCTTCTTCTTATTGGTGTCCTTTAGTAGTGGTTTCTTGGCAGCAATTCGACCATGAAGGCCTGATTCACACAGTCTCCTCTGAACAGTTGATGTTGAGATGTGTCTGTTACTTGAACTCTGTGAAGCATTTATTTGGGCTGCAATCTGAGGCTGGTAACTCTAATGAACCTATCCTCTGCAGCAGAGGTATTTCTGGGTCTTCCATTCCTGTGAAGCTGGTTGAGAGAATGCCATGAGTGTGCAAAGCTGTCATCAAGGCAAAGGGTGGCTATATATTTTTATTTGTTTAACACTTTTTTGGTTACTACATGATTCCATATGTGTTATGTCATAGTTTTGATGTCTTCTCTTTTATTCTACAATATAGAGGAAAAAGAGCAGTGTTCTTTCTTTTCTTTTCCTGGGCATTTCTACCCACGTATATAAATAATAGGGTATTGATGACCTACTAAGAGCCTTGAGGTAACATGCCCTTGCACTTGTCCAAGTGAGAAAGCATTTGCCCCAGTACTTTTCATTCTGGTGTGTCACTGCTGCACCACTTTCAAAGTAGCAGCACCAAACGTTTTGCATTGGAAAAGAAAGCAGGCATTTCTTATTGGACAAGTTGATATAGTACCTCCCCCAATTTCAGCCCGTTTCCCTCTGTTTTGTGTAATGAATACAACCCTGTCCCTGGGATTTCACACGGTAACCCCCACACTAGCTGCGACGGGTGGATTCACTTGTCAGTCACAGTGGTCCCCTAGCTACAGCCTACAGCTCATCAACCATGCCTATCAACGACTATCTTTGGTTGTACCAGCACCTCGTTGTTTGACTCTGCACTCTGCACTTGGTTTCTTTCTTCGCACACACTCCTCTACTGCCTGCCTGTTGAGAAAGTGACACAAATGTTCATGGAAAACAAGATATGTGTCACGGCGAGTGGAGGACAGAACCCAAGGCGCAGAGCAGTGGCGGTTCGACATCTTTATCTGACTCGAACTTTACAAAAACAATAAACAATACACAGCGCAACAGTAGGTGCATAAGCATGCACATAAACATTGACCCACACACACGTGGGCAGGCAGCAACCTTAAATAGGATCCCCATTTAGAGGCAACACAGCGCAGCTGCCTCCAATTGGGGACCAAACAACAAAACTAATATAGAGATATCCAGAGACCTCTCTGAACACTAATCCTGACAGAACCCCCCCCCCCCCCGGTCAGAGGTTCGGACCCTGGCGCAGGACGTTGCCCCGGTCAGGCCAACGTGGCACCGGGTCAGGCTGGAGCTACCGGGATGGGAACCGACACCGGGACCCTGGTGCGAGGTGCTGGTATGAGAACAGGCACCAGGAGGGGCTCCGACCCCGGATCTGGTCTGGACACTGGTTCCGGATTGGACACCGGCGCAGAGGGAAGCACCGACCTCGGAGCTGGACTGGACACCGGTCCTGGACTGGGCACCGGTGGAGCGGACGGCTCCGGCTCTGGAGTGGGACTGACGACCGGTCCTGGGCTGGGCACCGGTGTGGCAGGCGACTCTGGCTCTGTAGAGTGCGGCCCTAGTGCCAGCATCGGTTTGTTGTGGTAAATATACAGCTACGAAAAATATGGATGAAAACTTTCTTGGTAAATAGTGTGGTCTTCATGAGATACTCTACCTCAGGTGAGCAAAAACTTGAGACGTAATATTTGATTTCCCGCACCAGCTGTTATTGACAAATAGACACAGACCAAAACCCCTTGTCTTACTGGAGGCAGCTGTTCTGTCTTGCCGATTCACGGTAAAACCAGCCAACTGTACATTATCCATGTTGTCGTTCAGCCACGACTCAGTGACACATAAGATATTACAGTTTTGAATGTCCCATTGGTAGCATAGTCTTGAACGGAGCTCATCCAGTTTATTCTCAAATGATTGTACATTGGCCAATAGGACGGATGGTAGAGGCGGATTACCCACTCGCCAATGAATTTTCACAAGGCACCCGGACCTGCGTCGTTGTCTTTTCTTCAAGTGAATGACGGGGACTTGGGCCTAGTCGGGTATCTTGAGTAAATCCTTTGCGTCTGACTCGTTAAAGAAAGATATTTGTCCAGTTCGAGGTGTGTAATCACTGTTCTGATATCCAGAAGTTCTTTTCGGTCATAAAAGATGGTGGCAGAAGTATTATGTACAAAATAACTTACAAACAACACGAAAAACCCCACAAAATAGCACAATTGGTTAAGAGTGCGTAAAACGGCAGCCATCTCCTCCCGCGCCATTCAAACTAATTTACCGCCTGGTAATGTCACCAGGCGGGCTAAAACTATCCCACCAAAACAGGCTGAAATTTCAGGCGGTTTTCAAACAGCTCTTACACTAAAAGAGCATTATCATAATTTTCACAATTTATTATTACAACCTCATAGTGTGGAAATACTGAAAATTATGTTTTTGATTGCACTGAGCCTTTGTAACCACATTGTAAACATTCTTTGTATAACGCTCAGCCCTGCTATAGTAGTTCACTATATACTACAGAGTATGTTTTCCATTGAAGTTCTCTGGCTCTTTCAGTATCAGGATGAGTAATAACACGGTTTGTAGTAGCTGGAATGGTTTGATCCACCTTAGGCCAGGAGTGTTTCCAATTAACATGACAAGAAAAACACCAGCCCTATACTCATAGCACAGATAAAAAGAGAAGCTATCTATTTTAATAATAATCTTTTGTCATAGCCTACGAATAGGACCCAGAGTTTTACCTGACCAGGTCATGAGATCAGAAAAGCCTGGCTGCAGATAAGACGTGTACAGATTTTGCCACACCACCTTTGAACCTGTGGTGCCACCTTTGCTTAAAGATGCCACCCAGTGCTGTTACTATAGTACTTAAAGATGCCACCCAGTGCCGTTACAATAGTGAAAAAGAGTGCCGCCTTGTAGTGGCTCTTTTTCATGGTCCTTCAAGCTGGAGTTGAACTAAAGACCTTTTTTCAGTTGTTCCTTCCACCTTTCATCAGCACTTCTTTTAGGTCCCCCCTCTCCAGGTATCACTATTTTACACATGCTATTCATAGTTATATTCTGCTGTTGAAAGGTAGGTCAGTATTCTGTGCAGGAACCATTCTCTAGTGGTCTCACAATGTTTTTTATTACACCTACATGACCAAATGTATGTGGACACTTGCTCATCGAACATCTCATTCCAAAATCAAGCATTAATATGGAGTTGGTCTCACCTTAGCTGCTATACCAGCCTCCACTCTTCTGGGAAGGCTTTCCACTAGATGTTGGAACATTGCTGCGGGGACCTGCTTCCATTCAGCCACGAGCATTAGTGAGGTCGGGCACTGATATTGGGCGATTAGGCCTGGCTCACAGTCTGCGTTCCAATTCATCCCAAAGGTGTTCGATGGGGTTGAGGTTAGGGCTCTGTGCAGACCAAGTTCTTCCACACCGATCTCAACAAACCATTTCTGTATGTACCTCGCTTTGTGCACAGGGGCATTGTCATGCTGAAACAGGAAAGGTCCTTTCCCAAACAGTTGCCACAAAGTTAGAACCACAGAATCAAGTAGAATGTCATTGCATGTTGTAGCGTTAAGATTTCCCTTCACTGGAACTAAGGGGCCTAGTCTGAACCATGAAAAACAGCCCCATACCATTATTCCTTCTCCACCAAACCTTACAGTTGGCACCATGCATTGGGGCAGGTAGCATTCTCCTGGCATCCGCCAATCCCAGATTTGTCAGTCGGACTGCCAGATGGTGAAACGTGATTCATCACTCCAGAGAACGTGTTTCCACTGCTCCAGAGTCCAATGGCGGCGAGCTTTACACCACTCCAGCCGATGCTTGGAATTACGCATGGCTGCTCGCCCATGGAAACTAATTTCATGAAGCTCCCGACAAACAGTTATTGTACTGACGTTGCTTCCAGAGGCAGTTTGGAACTGGGTAGTGAGTGTTGCAACTGAGGATAGACGATTTGGAGATTGCATGGCTGTGTGCTCGATTTAATACACCTGTCAGCAACGGATGTGGCTGAAATAGTCAAATCCACTAATTTGAAGGGGTGTTAACATACTTTTGTATATATAGTTTATGTCTCAAAATACACATTGCACTATGAAAGCCCTATGAGCTAACAGGTCGTTCATGGCTGTTTTTTTGTCTTGTTATTTTAACCACAATTCTTCTACTATTTTCGCTCTGATAAAAGGGAGCAATGAGATAAGAATATATCAGATTATCTGTGTCTGATTAAGTCTTCAATTTGATTAACAGGTCTGAGGATGCTTGTAAAACCCATGCGTGACTCAGTCTGGAAAGAATGCTAAGTAGGTCTTGATCCCTTACAGAACCTATGCTTTGGGGTAGAAACACAGACCTATTATGTGGGTTTATAGTTTCGGGATGCACCTGGATCAGCATTTCTTATGATTATGGCCAGAACTAGTAAGTGGAATGGATTCAGCTGAAAATAAGCATTGTATATGCGGCGAAAGGACCCTACACACCCTTTAAAAATGCCTTCTTCAACACCAGCCAACATGAATTGTCATTCAATCTTCTGCCTACTATTATTCATAGGTTGTACAGTTTGTGAATCTTTTCAAAATAAACAAAGGCTCCAAAATAATTCCACCTTTTTGGTAATATTTCAGGTGGTCTGATGAAAAGAAGAACATTTGAGTTTCTCTCCGGAGACACTGAAGAATGTAATGAGTAATTATTTCCTCCTGGCAATTTGTATGGCCTTCCTCTGACACCGCCTGGTATAGAGGTCCTGGATGGCAGGAAGCCTTGCCCCATTGATGTACTGGGCCGTACGCACTACCCTCTGAAGCGCCTTGCAGTCGGAGGCCAAGCAGTTGCCATACCAGGCGGTGATGCAACAAGTCAGGATGATCTCGATGGAGTAGCTGTGGAACATTTTGAGGATCTGAGAACCAATGCCAAATCTTTTCAGATTGTCTTGGTGTGTTTGGACCATAATAGTTTGTTGGTGATGTGGACACCAAGGAACTTGAAGCTCTCAACCTGTTCTACAGCCTCGTCGATGACAATGAGGGCGTGCTCGGTCCTCCTTTTCCTGTGTCTGATCATTATCCTTTGTCTTGATCACGTTGAGGGAGAGGTTGCTGTCCTGGCACCACACTGCCAGGCCTCTCACCTCCTCCCTATAGGCTGTCTCATCGATGTCTGTGATCAGGCCTACCATTGTTGTGTCGTCGGCAAACTTAATGATGGTGTTGGAGCCGTGCTTGGCCACGCAGTCGTGGGTGAACAGGGAGTACTGGAGGGGACTCTGACAATAAGAAGAACATCTGAGTGGAAACATTTGAGCTTCTCTCCAGAGACACTGAAAAATGTAATGAGTAATTATTTCCTCCTATCCTGTTTTTAATCGCTTTCCCAGGCTCTAGAGATTCAGCAGGATTCTTCCCTAGATGACAAGATACGGTGCCTTAGTTGAAGCTCAAGGTTCTTCAGCGATAATACTTGCGATGGTTGATACAATTCTCTCTCTCGCTCTCTACTCTACAGGGGTTTTGTTTGTTCTTCATTCTATACAGCCTGAGATTTTCACCATGGCAGATTAAGTATTCACTTCAGTTTTTGAAACTGTGCCCTAAAATCTGGGGTGAGCAAAATAACAAAAATGTTATCGTATTTTGAGATAATTACAAAAAGTGTCACGGTTACATAGTCATATGTTCACAACAGAATACAGCATTCCTTTTCTCCTTATGAAGTTTCTTGTCAGAATCTTCTTTTACTTGACATTTAACAGTACAGTGACCCTCGCTGCCTCTTTTGCCTCAGATCTCCAAGTCCTCCCCACATCTTACTGTTTTACTTGGCAAGGTTATGGCAGTGGCCAGTCCTGGGAGATTTGCAGACTTGCACGCTCAGCATTGCGGAAGTCCAGGAGGACAATGGCGGCTGACCGACTGTTTTTGGTTGTGCCACAGAATGCCTGGCCCCAAGGGGGTTGATGAGAGAGAGAAACAGTTTGGAGTCTGGAGAGAGTTTCCACTGTGACTCATCCCTGCAGATAAATTAAGTGTATTTACAGCAAGGCTCCTCAATGTGAAACCCATTAAGGGTACAGGCTTTTATGACTCCTTTGGAAAGACTGAGAGCCAGAGGAATGAGTCACCACCGACCGTTGTAGCTTTGGCATGTGTGTTGCTGCTGAGCACAGTGGTGGAGAGGTATCTCCTACTTTTTTCATTTCTCTCTTTCCCACTCCCACTCAACCACAGACATTACTACCAAGGCAGAATATATCTTCCCACACTCTCAGTTTAACCTTGACAAATTCATAAACTGGAGCATGGACTGACACTGACATACCACAAGTGCACAAGGACTTTTACCTTGATGCTGCATGGTATTGCTTAATGGCCTTTTACGCAAGTTCCTTCAGATAGATAGATAGATAGATAGATAGGTACTTTATTGATCCCCCGGGGGGGAAATTTCAGAGCAAAGACATTGCTTCATTCCACTTCCACGCTCTAGAGGAGTGTTATCTTGAGTCTCCTGCCTCAAAACGTTGAGGAAAGACTGATGTTCGATCAAACCTTTGGTTTCCACAGTTTCTTAAGTCACACAATCTTTGAGATCTGCTTCAGTACTGTAAGTTACTGGTCTGTAACTGAAACATAATTGACCCTCCCTCTAACAATGTCTACATGGGCAGTCTCATGACTCATCAGGCTGAGCAGAGGGGAGCAGACCACTGTGATGGCATAGCGAGAATACTACAGAGCCAACACAGTCAGTTTGGTAAAGTAGACTCAATGAGATCTTTCTTACACTCTTACATTACATCTAAATGGTTTCAATTAAGAACACGTTAATCTGTTGTCACGGTGAACAAATGGAGAACGACAGGTGCAGACAGGAAACTTGAGCACTAAGCATCAAAGTGTCCAGCAATCTAACGCCAAACGTTGACCGGGCAGAAATGACTTTCTAAAAACATGTAGAGAATCGCCATGCTTTGAAACCAAAGCATTCAATTGATACTTATATTTAGGTGCCATAGTTTTTCCTGGTCAGGTCAACTGAATGGCCAATGCCATTTATTTGGTGCAATGTGTGAGAAAGCCCTGTCTTTTAACCAATAGGTTGGTAACTACTTAGTAGTCATTTGTCCAACGTTAATAACAACATTTACCAAATTACCTAAATGTGGAGCTCTTTGACAGCATGATGACACAAACTCGTCACACCGACAGTACCTTTCAAAATAATAAAATGTAACAAAATGTATGTTTTTAGACAGGGTTCTTTGTTACCCCTGTCACTTTTATAGTCAAACGGAAACCAATACCATGATTTGTGATGTAAATGGAGCTGAGGGTGGATGTTTTTAATTAAGAGAGTTAATTAAATCGGCAGACGGTGGTGTCATAGTGGAAAGAGACGTTTTCTTTGGCCCACGCTGAATGCCAAACAAGTATGCCACTTAGTCACTCCTCATGCCAAAAGGAAACTCTGACAGTTGGTGCCAGTCTGGCCTAGCCCTCGTTTCTGTTGTACATAGATGGCTGACAATTTAGAAGTTTGCACTGCCAGAGTTCTTCTCTCCCAGGACGAACCACACCTCTTGGAGAATCATGGAGAAGCTTTCTAACTTGATCTTGGCTGTGGCAGCACAGGAGAAGATGTTAAAATCCACACGCTGCTTATCAACTTCACATAACCACACCGGGAGTCATGTGTTTGTCAAGCTGTGTGAGCCCCTCTTAGATAAGCGAAAAGAGGTGACACAGAATGCATGCTGGTTATTTATCACCCCTTAAAGTGTTAATCAATGCAAGCGGTTGTAACGAATGACCCGCGCAGAGCGACGGGCCCTCCTCCTCTCCAGCGATCATCCTCGCCGGCGTTCTAAACCGGCGGTCGGGGGAAGATGGTAGCAACACTATTTAACCTTGTGTATTTTGTTTCAACCCTCGCGGGTTATTGTCTTTGTGTGTTGCCGTGTCCTAATTAAATGTTAATCGTCAAAACTATTAATCTCTGTTCACCTTTCGCCTCTTCACTCACTTTCACCCCTTGCAATATCACAGCGGTGGATTGCCGGTTAATGGGTTGTAATTGGGACGGGATATGTTGTGATCGTTTTACAAACAAAGAACATGCCGAGCAAGGACGAAAAGCTTGCATGATATATCCAACTGTAAAATAGAATGAGGCTTGTATCCAGTATGTGTGTATGTGTCGCCATAACGGTTTTTGTGTGTTTGTGTGTGTGTGTGTGTGTGTGTATTTGTGCAAGTCTGTGTTTCATTCCAGGCCATTAGACTTACACACGTACAGAGACCAAACACACGCAAAACACCGCTGTTTAGAACAGTTTGACAGTTTTGTTTTACAAATCTAACCTAAACATTCTGAAGAATACGCACGTTTCAATGATCGGAGAGACTGGTGGGAATGCCATGGGTGTATTCATTAGTGCACACTGTAACAACAAAACAGAAAACGTTTTGCAATGAAATCAAGGGTTTCTTATTGGACAAAGTCAGGTTAGTCTCTCCCTGTTTCGTTCCCTTCCCTTCCGTTTGGTTTCTAGTGAATACACCCCATGTCTCACTTCTAATTGGTAGCAGCTAATTTGAGTGGATACCGTTCACTAGTGAATGTATGCTAAATGAATGGATACATAAAGTCCTGAATAATAACGGGATATTGGTGTGCTTGTAAACGTGGTCAGTAAGAAAACACATTTTATTTAGATCACATAGACGTGTTGTAACTGTTGCCAAATAATGACATTGACATATATTGCTAAGAATGTGGACTAGGGTGATTCGCTAGCAGGTCCCGACCGCAGGCACCAATAACGAATGCCTTAACCACTGTCCCAATAAGGGATACAGCTAGTAAAATAAGTATTGAACACGTCACCATTTTTCACAGTAAGTATATTTCCAAAGGTGCTATTGACATGACATTTTCACCAGATGTTGGTAACAACCCAAGTAATCCATACATACAAAGAAACCAAAACAAATAAGTTCAGGAATTAAGTTATGTGTAATAATGTGAAATGACACAGGGAAAAAGTATTGAACACACTTACTGATATATATTTAATACTTTGTACAAAAGCCTTTGTTGGTAATGACAGCTTCAAGATGCCTCCTGTATGGAGAAACTAGTCGCATGCATTGCTCTGGTGTGATTTTGGCCCATTCTTCCACACAGTCTTCAAATCTTGAAGGTTCCGTGGGCCTCTTCTATGAATCTTGATCTTCAGTTCTTTCCATAGATTTTCAATGGGATTTAAGTCAGGTGATTGGCTGGGCCATTCTAGCAGCTTTATTTTCTTTCTTTGAAACCAATTGAGAGTTTCCTTGGCTGTGTGTTTGGGATCATTGTCTTAATGAAATGTCCACCCTCGTTTCATCTTCATCATCCTGGTAGATGGCAGCAGATTTTTGTCAAAAATGTCTCGGTAAATTTGCCCATTCATCCTTCCTTTTTTTGCCAGTACCATTTGCTGAAAAGCAGCCCCACACCATGATGTTCCCACCTCCAAACTTCACTGTTGGTATGGTGTTTTTAGGGTGATGTGCAGTGCCATTTCTCCTCCAAACATGGTGTGTATTATGACATCCAAACAGTTCAATTTTGCTCTCATCTGACCACACTATATTCTCCCAGTATTTCACTGGCTTTTCCAAATGTTGTTCAGCAAACTTTAAACAAGCTTCAACATGCTTTTTTTTCAGCAATGGAGTCTTGCGTGGTGAGCGTGCATACAGGCCATGGCGGTGGAGTGCATTACTTACTGTTTTCTTTGAGACAACAGTACCTGCTAATTGCAGGTCTTTTTGAAGCTCTCCACAAGTGGTCCTTGGCTCTTGGACAACTCTTCTGATTATTCTTTTCACTGCTCTGTCAGAAATCTTGCGACGAGCACCTGGTCGAGGCAAATTTTGTAGGCCATCAGTTGGGACTGAACCAGCTGATATTAATTTGCACTGACAGGGGCCTGGATTGCTTTTTAATTACTGATAGTTTTCAGCTGTTGTCTTGGCTTTCCATGCCTTTTTGAACCTCCCTTTCTTCATGTGTTCAATACTTTTTCCCTGTGTCATTTCACATTATTACACATAACTTAATTTCTGAACTTATTTGTTTTGGTTTCTTTGTATGTATGGATTACTTGGGTTGTTACCAACATCTGGTGAAAATGTCATGTCAATAGCACCTTTGGAAAGATATTTTATGAGAAAAATGGTGACGTGTTCAATACTTATTTCACCCGCTGTATATCTAGGGGATGTGCTTATCTATCACTTCTTGGGGTGGAGAAAGTGTCCTTGGGACCAACAGGCGACGTCCTGACAATTGATACACAGAAATGTTCCCATGAAACGTGTGCAGAACATTAATATTGACTGTATGTTCTGAGAACATGTCAATCATGTTTTGTGTATGTTTGATGGAACACACAAAGAACTGGACACATCAATGTTCGTGCAACGTACTCATGAAACTTGTCTAGAACATTAATATCTTAGATTCTGAGAACATGGTAACAATGTTCTGACTAAGATCTATTAAAGGGATGGTCTCTTGGGAACATTCCTTGCACATAAATTCCTTTGATAAAATTATTAAATGACCTAAAGAGACTCTTAAGGGAATGTTCTCTAAAGTTGTGGGAACGAATCCCCAAAAATGTATTGACGTAGGTTACTACACTCAGTGTCTCGCAAATGTCCTGCAAAATCATATTGTTGTCCCGCATTCGGGTACTTTAAATGTGGTCATCCTAGTCCAAAGACCAACAAAACGCATAATCAAACCTGGCCTGTCTTGACAGTCTTGCAAGGCCCAATCATTGATAGAGTAAATACTCCCAATGGGTTTCAAGGAACGTTCAGTCAAAAAGTTGTGACACTGTTGCTTGTTGATTCAAGTTAGCATGGCGATCAACATTAAAGTGATTGGGTAGTTGGATGCTTTTCCCTTCCTTCCATGATCCAAATGTCTCATTTCTAGAGCTTTTAGGAACGTTTTTGTGAAGGGCACAGTCCTGTCTTGGCCATCAAAACTACTGCAGAGGCAGGACATCTGGAGTTACTGTGTTGAGTTGGGGAAGGGCGCCAGTGACCCCCTAACATTCCTAAGCCCAAACTCATAAATCACCTCTCCTCTTCCCTCCTTTTCCTCCACAGTCCCCAGAACAGTTTGAGCTCATTGGTCGTGACCTGTTTCTGCTCAGGGTAATCTTTGCAGCCAGCATGAAAGTGCAACACAAAATGTGCAGACTTAGTGTTTCAAAGGTAAACTATTTGGACAAGGCCAGCATTATCTCTGCCTATGACAGGAAAAGGTCAGTGTCTCTTTAATCCACTTAAAGGGATACTTCGGGATTTTGGCAGTGAGGCACTTTATCTACTTTCCCAGAGTCAGATGAACATTTTTATGTCTCTGTGTGCAGTTTGAAGGAAGTTGCTAACTAGCGCTAGAGCAATTGCTAACTAGCATTAGCTTGCGAAACTACCTCTGCAACTTCCTTCATACTGGACACAGAGACATAAAAATGGTATCCACAAATTAGGTAAAGGGCCTCATTGCCAAAATCCCAAAGTATCCCTTTAAGAAAAAGAGGGTAAAATTGCCTCGGAAGTATGAAGTATGGTGTACCAGTCCTACTTAGTGAGACAGGTCAAGACAAGTTGATGTTGTGATGAAGATTAATAATAGACCACAGTTAAATACTTTCTCATCACAATTAACATGAATTTGATCACTTAGAAGATGAATGCATAAACGTAATGAGTACATTTAGTAAGCCAATCATACCATGGCAATTCTATCTTCAACAGTGGCATATAATACTTAAATGGTGACTAGTAGCCTCATTTCAACTAGAGTATGAAAGTGTTTTGCTACTCCTTTCACAAATTATAAAAAATGATCCTATGTTGTGTCAGTATCAGATGCACACACACATTCTGTCAGGACAGGATCTCTCACTCTGTTAAAGATGCACTCTCAAACTTTTATATAATTTCAGACAGTAGTTTTTAAAGTGGTGCTCACGAGCCAAAACTGGTCCCCTTTATTTGCATAATAAGTCATCCAATAGTGTACTACGCCATTCATTTTGGGTGTTATGTTACGAATCCAATTCATGCATTATGTTACGAATTTGTTGTGCTTAAGATTTTCATTTATTGCTTTTGGCCTTTGTCTCTTTCTTGGTCACTTTGACATTTCACCCCAAGGACCAGTCAGTACTTTATTAGGGCTTTGCTCTCAAACTGAGCCTTACAGCCCAGACCCTACATTACCTTTTGATTCCCATGTTAAAAAAACATTTCATTGGTTTAATTCCTTCCCTCTGCGTTTTTTTTCTCCAGTCTTTTGCTCTTTGGTTCTATGTTTTGATGTTAGATACACAGCGTGTTGCATAGTTGGTGATTCAAGAGAGCAAAAAGAAGCAATTCAATGCTGGAGTTTATTCGAAAGTTTAATTCCTTTTTATTTTTCCCATTCCCAGATGAAACACAAAGTTCAGTAAAACAAAACAAAAAAACACTTTAACAGCTTGACAAGTACATTCCATATTCAAAAAACTGGAACATGTATTTGAGGCAGTGGTTACAGAAGTGCATTTACGTTACAGGATGAATTCCTTTTGATGCTGAGAAATTGGTTT
This sequence comes from Thymallus thymallus, assembly GCA_023634145.1. Lineage (NCBI taxonomy): Eukaryota > Metazoa > Chordata > Actinopteri > Salmoniformes > Salmonidae > Thymallus > Thymallus thymallus. Next base: position 5,406,523 of record CM042407.1, on the reverse strand, counting down.
AACTGTCATTATATACACACTGCCAGATATGAAATAAGGATGTATTGATAATCTCTGTCCCAAGATGTTCATAGACATACATTTTAATTATAAAACCTTATTCTCATGAGTTTATTATTTTATGAAAAACATATGGTGTAACTGTTGCAGACTTTTACATTACAAACACTGGATGCACTCCGCAACTCCATCAAAACAAAACAAGAACTATGTAGCACCAGTAGGAAAAATCATGCAGCAAATTCTGTTGCTTTCTTTTTGTGAAAAAGACTACTTCAAGATTGTTTTTTATCAAATCCTGTTCATGGTATCCAGTGCAGCCACCTTTCCTTTGGCCATTTTAATTGGTTTTCCTCTGAATCTCAGAAGAGGAATGCGTTGACAATGAATCAATGTTCTCCTATGTTCTTATTGCGGCAATGACTCCTTGGTTGACAGGTGCTGTCGGTGAAAAGCAGGAAAGAAGACATTAGACATGATTTTAAAACAAAACCAATTCTCCCTGCATTTTGGAGTTTCCCTTATTTTGATCTTGTTCTGAGGGCAGGTCTGCCTTCGAGGGCAGAAACAAATGTGATTGGTTAAGGTTAGTCATGAAATGTGACTGGTTAAGTTTAGAAACGTAATCACAATTGGCTAAGGTTAGGGTTAGGGGTTGGGTTATGTTTAGAAAATAAATGTTATTGGTAAAGGTTGTGGTAAGTTTGGAAAAAGCAACGTTGCATATGGACACTTTGTCACGCCCCTGTTCAACCACCAACCTACCACCTAGCCAGGTTTTTCTTCTCTTTCCTTTCATTCTCATTCGTCGCTGTGAGCGCCACCCGGGGTTTGCACGGCTTTCATCCAACCAATCCCATGCCTTTTGCCCTCGAGGCAGAGCTGCACTCAGGACAAGATTGAAGGAAAACTCCACTGAGCATTTATTTACACATACAGAATATTTGCAATAGCATGTTTGTCCCTGAGAAATACATTTTAGGTGACAGATGAGTTGACAGATGGAACAATCCATGATTTATAATGTATAAAACTGTACATTGTCCTCTGTTTACCCACCCATAGGAAAGCTAAACCGTTAATGTTTTACACTTGTGAACCAGTCATGCTCAGATGCTTAGGGCCTATAAATACACTACATGACCAAAAGTATGTGGACACCTGCTCATTACAAACTCATGGGCATTAATATGGAGTTGGTCCCCCCTTTGCTGCTATAACAGCCTCCCCTCTTCTGGGAAGGCTTTCCACTAGATGTTGGAATATTGCTGCGGGGACTTGCTTCCATTCACCCACAAGAGCATTAGTGAGGTCGGGCACTGATGTTGGGAGATTAGGCCTGGCTCGCTGTCGGCGTTCCAATTCATCCCAAAGGTGTTCGATGGGGTTGAGGTCAGGGCTCTGTGCAGGCAAGTCAAGTTCTTCCACACCGATCTTGACAAACCATTTCTGTATGGACCTCGCTTTATGCATGGAGGCATTGTCATGCTGAAACAGGAAAGGGTTCCCCAAACTTTTGCCACAAAGTTGGAAGCACAAAATCGTCTAGAATATCATTGTATGCTATAGCATTAAGATTTCCCTTCACTGGAACTAAGGGGCCTAGCCGGAACCATGAAAAACAGACAATTTTTTTTTACGTGCTTCAACACTCGGCAGTCCCGTTCTTGTGTGACCTACCACTTCGCGGCTGAGCTGTTGTTGCTCCTAGACGTTTCCACTTCACATTAACAGCACTTACAGTTGAAAAAGGTGGCATCCTATGACGGTGCCACGTTGAATGTCACTGAGCTTTTCAGAAAGGCTATTCTACAGCCAATGTTTGTCTATGATTGCATGGCTCTGTGCTCAAATTTTATACAGACCTCTCAGCAACAGGTGTGGCTGAAATAGCCGAATCCACTAATTTAAAGGGGTGTCCACATACTTTTGTATATATAGTGTACATCTTACTACGAGGAGGCGAGTAGACATCCAATGATTCCCACAGTTGTGTCAAATTGTCTGGATGTCCTTTGGGTGGTGGACCATTCTTGATACACACGTGAAACTGAGTGGAAAACCCAGCAGCGTTGCAGTTCTTGACACAAACCGGTGCACCTGGCACCTACTACCATACCCCATTCAAAAGCACTTCAATCTTTTGTCTTGCCCATTCACCCTCTGAATGGCACACATACACAATCTATGGCTCAATTGTCTCAAGGATTAAAAATCCTTCTTTAAACCGTCTCCTCCCCTTCTTCTACACTGATTGAAGTGGATTTCTTAATGTTTTGTATACTCAGTGTATACACACCGATGACTAAATGGATTGACATATCGACAGATCGACCGACAGGCAGACACCAGCAACTACATATAATTATTGTACAAATATACTACAGACTAGATGGATGAATGGACAGATAGATGGACAGGCACTGGCAGAGACACATACACACACACACACACACAGATGATGAGTAGCTAGACGCACCTGCTTTTCCACAGAACGTCTCACACTCCTCGTGAGTTTCGAAGCGATTCTGGTTGCCGCCACAGCCTCCGTACCAGAAGCGCGTGCAGCTCTTGCTGAGGGCATCGTAGTGCCACTTGAGAACAAACTTAGCGCAGGCGCCTTCCTCTTTGGGTAGCTGACAGATTTCCACTCCTCTCAAAGCCGCTGTGAGGGAGGAGAGAAAAGGCAGGCCAATGAATGTGTGTCCGACGGGATTCGAAACCGAGTTAAGCCATTTAGCCAAAGCATGTGCATTGTGTACATAGCAAAGCAAAGACACCACAGAACACGTGCTCTGAAAGGGTACACTGTTAGGATATAATACAATGGTGTAGCTAAGGACATGTTATTGCAGGTGTAGTGTGTACAGAACATGCTTCCTGCAGTGGGAATGAAAATCAAATGACAGCCAACATCAATAGACATGTTGTCAGTTTTTGTTGTATTTTTATAATTGACTAATTGACATTTCACTGGTTCCATAATTAATTCAGAGGCAACGGAGGGTTTGTGGCCAGACACAAAGGAGATCATTGTTTGCAAAGTAAACACAGAATGAGGAAATTGTGTTACGCAATGTATATAACCTGCTACAGTACAGATTATACATCAGCGTTTTCCACGGATCTGGGCAAGAGGATCGAATTGAAATTGAGTTCAGAGACAGAGTTGCCTGCCTGAAACCTAGACATGTTGGTTTAGGAGGAAATGCTTTCATGTTTATGTCAGCTGAACCGCAAAGCATTTGGATGACGTACTAAACAGAGATCAAACACGGTCATATGTTCTAAAGAGGAAGTTGGAATGGATCAGGCTGTAATGTATTAAGATGAGAGACCACAACTAAATGTGAGCCATGCTCTATAGTCAGTTTTTTCCACCATAGCCTGAGAATAGTGGTCCTTTGTAGCTCATTTTATAGAGCATGGCGCTTGTAATGCCAGGGTAGTGGGTTCGATTCCTGGGATCACCCATATGTAACATTGACACTTGTTTTGACTGCAGTTCGGCATCGTAACCGAATTCAGTGGGCAAATGCGACCACTGGCACGCTGAAGAAGTGTGCTCTTCACAGATGAATCTCAGTTTCAGCTGTACCGGGCAGATGGCAGACAGCGTGTATGGAGTCTTGTGGGTGAGCGGTTTGCTGATGTCAACGTTGTGAACAGAGTGCCCATTGTCTTAACATTCATCCTCCGCCATCACTTCATGTTTCAGTATGATAATTCACGGCCCCATGTCGCAAGGATCTGTACATAATTCCTGGAAACTGAAAATGTCCCAGTTCTTCCATGGCCTACATACTCACCAGACATGTCACCAATTGAGCATGTTTGGGATGCTCTGGATCGACGTGTATGACAGCGTGTTCCAGTTCCCACCAATATCCAGTAACTTCGCACAGCCATTTAATAAGAGTGGTACAACATTCCACAGGCCACAATCAACAGCCTGATCAACTCAAATGGTGGTCACAACACATACTTAAGGTATCTGTGACCAACAGATGCATATCTGTATTCCCAGTCATGTGAAATCCATAGATTATGGCCTAATTAATACATTTTATTTTATTTTAATTGAATTTGCATATATGAACTAACTTGTTTATATTTTTGTTCAGTGTGTATTAAGAGCTTAAATTACCGGGAGCTGGAAGGATCTCAGTCTCGAGCTGCTGCTCCACTTGTTGCTGAGGTTCTGGTGATGTAGAACAGGGAAAGTCAACCTTTTACCTTTTACCAACTGATCTACAACATCCCATAACACTTGAATTGAACGATCAGTCATAGAGCTGTTCTTACACTGTGATAGCATTATATAATAGATGTTGTGCACCGTCATGATAGGTGACTTTGGTGTATGTCACATGAAATAACACTCAAATAACAATATACAAACTTACCATGGTTAGCTTATCAGCTAGCTAACCAGGTAACATAATATGGCATTTCCTTTAAAAAGCATGACATTAGCTATCAGGACTGCTTATAACAGCTATTGCCAAGCAAATTACAGTCTACAATTGGCTACTTAGTTAGTTTGTCAAATCAGACCAGTCAGGTGCAAAAAGCCTCTGCAAGCTCTCAGAAAACCAGGACCACTCACCTGACCTCATGCAGCGTTTCAAGCACTGGGATTCAGTCTCGAACCTGTTACCATTGCCTTCACAACCACCGTACCAGAACTGGGTACAGATCCCGTACTTTCTGTCAAAGAACCACTTAGCCTGATGGTTTTTGCACGCCATTCCAGGGTCAAAGTCAAGAGAGCATGGGTCTGTGAGGTCGTTAGCTAGAACATGCAAAAACAAGACCAGTCACGAGAGGGGTAAGAGAGAGGAGAGCGTTATAAGTATGGTTAAGATGAACATCACGCATCTAAACGAATATATGAGTTACTGTGAGCTAGTTGTCAGCCATCACTACACAGTATTAATGAATATGTTATACAATTGTTACCGGCTAGAAGTGCTTGAAAACTGAAAGCAGAACATTTGTGAGGAAATCAAATGTATCTCATTGCTGGTAAATGAAACTCGTGAAAACTCTGAGGAAAAATCAATTAGTAGGACTATTGCATATTACAGTAGTTGTACATCTGCCATTAACATTGTTAGTAGTTTTGAACAGTAAGTTGTTCCTTGTGAGTTGAGTGGAAAAGGTAGGAGTTGTACAGTAGCATAGGTTTCTATTGGTGAATTGTTGAGATGAAAGGACAATAGCCATAGTCAATCAGCTGCTCCTCCCTAAACCATGTTGCTAATAGAGTTAATATATGTTAATGTTAGTACATTTTAGTAATTTATCAAGTCTGTGGCTGTGTGATCTCTGTGATATGCAGCGAAACCACCATCTGTACCTAATCCTGTTGAACCAACTCCACAAGTACCTCTCTGGTAATGCTGAGAAAGTACATGAATTCAGTCTTGGACGCAATCGTACCACAAAGTCCTTTCTGCTTTGAACATTACACAGTGCTAGTATAGCATGTTCCTATTGACATGGCGTATTGCAATAATATGACTGGCTTCAATCAAGTGTGATGTATAATGATAATGTATATCCAGTATGTATATAATATATACCGTATATATCATATGACATGTATGTATATCATGAATATATACAGTATGTCTATAAATAAAATATCAGTAGTCACTATGACAACTATTGTAGATGACCTCATCTCTTAGCTATTCCTACTTAATGTTTCTAAGGATCAACATGTCAGCAATAAATCTTCATCAATGGAGTTATTTTCCACAAAGACATTTTAGACTCTGTAGGTTTTGCACCGAAAAAAAATAAATTAAAAAGAGTTTAGCAGCTTTGATGGCCCTGCAAACTACTTGTTTTAAGACGGCTACAGGCACAAAAATAATACTTACGATATTGTCTGTCAGTGAATAGTTCTGTTGTTTATAAGTAATATTTTCCTACGGACTTCTTGGCACTACACTGAGTGTACAAAATATTAGGAACAGCTGCTCTTTCCATGACCAGGTGAATCCAGGTGGAATCTATGATCCCTTATTGATGTCACTTGTCAAGAACGGCAACGATGCTGGGTTTTTCACACTCAACAGTTTCCCATGTATATCAAGAATGATCCACCACCCAAAGGACATCCAGCCAACTTGACACAACTGTGGGAAGCATTGGAGTCAACATGGGCCAGCATCCCTGTGGAACACTTTCAACACCTTGTAGAATCCATGCCCTGACAAATTGAGTCTGTTCTGAGGGTAAAGGGGGGTGCAACTAAATATTAGTAATGTGTTCCTAATGTTTTGTACACTCTGTACACTTAAAGGCCCACTCTGTGATATATACATACAGTGGGGAGAACAAGTATTTGATACACTGCCGATTTTGCAGGTTTTCCCACTTACAAAGCATGTAGAAGTCTGTAATTTTTATCATAGGTACTCTTCAACTGTGAGTGACAGAATCTAAAACAAAAATCCAGAAAATCACATTGTATGATTTTTAAGTAATTAATTTGCATTTTATTGCATGACATAAGTATTTGATACATCAGAAAAGCATAACTTAATATTTGGTACAGAAACCTTTGTTTGCAATTACAGAGATCATACGTTTCCTGTAGTTCTTGACCAGGTTTGCACATACTGCAGCAGGGATTTTGGCCCACTCCTCCATACAGACCTTCTCCAGATCCTTCAGGTTTCGGGGCTGTCGCTGGGCAATACGGACTTTCAGCTCCCTCCAAAGATTTTGTATTGGGTTCAGGTCTGGAGACTGGCTAGGCCACTCCAGGACCTTGAGATGCTTCTTACGGAGCCACTCCTTAGTTGCCCTGGCTGTGTGTTTCGGGTCGTTGTCATGCTGGAAGACCCAGCCACGACCCATCTTCAATGCTCTTACTGAGGGAAGGAGGTTGTTGGCCAAGATCTCGCGATACATGGCCCCATCCATCCTCCCCTCAATACGGTGCAGTCGTCCTGTCCCCTTTGCAGAAAAGCATCCCCAAAGATTGATGTCTCCACCTCCATGCTTCACGGTTGGGATGGTGTTCTTGGGGTTGTACTCATCCTTCTTCTTCCTCCAAACACGGCGAGTGGAGTTTAGACCAAAAAGCTCAATTTTTTCTCATCAGACCACATGACCTTCTCCCATTCCTCCTCTGGATCATCCAGATGGTCATTGGCAAACTTCAGACGGGCCTGGACATGCGCTGGCTTGAGCAGGGTGACCTTGCGTGCGCTGCAGGATTTTAATCCATGACGGCGTAGTGTGTTACTAATGGTTTTCTTTGAGACTGTGGTCCCAGCTCTCTTCAGGTCATTGACCAGGTCCTGCCGTGTAGTTCTGGGCTGATCCCTCACCTTCCTCATGATCATTGATGCCCCACAAGGTGAGATCTTGCATGGTGCCCCAGACCGAGACAGATTGACCGTCATCTTGAACTTCTTCCATTTACTAATAATTGTGCCAACAGTTGTTGCCTTCTCACCAAGCTGCTTGCCTATTGTCCTGTAGCCCATCCCAGCCTTGTGCAGGTCTACAATTTTATCCCTGATGTCCTTACACAGCTCTCTGGTCTTGGCCATTGTGGAGAGGTTGGTGTCTGTTTGATTGAGTGTGTGGACAGGTGTCTTTTATACAGGTAACAAGTTAAAACAGGTGCAGTTAATACAGGTAATGAGTGGAGAACAGGAGGGCTTCTTAAAGGAAAACTAACAGGTCTGTGAGAGCCGGAATTCTTACTGGTTGGTAGGTGATCAAATACTTATGTCATGCAATAAAATGCAAATGAATTACTTAAAAATCATACAATGTGATTTTCTGGATTTTTGTTTTAGATTCTGTCTCTCACAGTTGAAGTGTACCTATGATAAAAATTACAGACCTCTACATGCATTGTAAGTAGGAAAACCTGCAAAATCGGCAGTGTATCAAATACTTGTTCTCCCCACTGTACATATTTTAAGAATAACATACGAGTCGGCTTTTAAGTATGGAGCATTATGTGTGAAAAAGCGTAATGTGCTTTGAAGAGTGTTGGATTACTGCACCATACTGTTGGATTAATTGTAGTAACAACAATGCTGCCAATGAAAATCCAAACACAATGAATTCTCATTAGAGACCATTGGATAGAAACAAAGGGCATCTCTGGACCAGGCAAACCAAAGGGGAAAGCTTCTCAAAAGTAGAATCTGGCTCTTTTTGTTTCAATTGCAAGTTCCCATGGGCCAAATCAATTATCCTCAATGCCTAATAAATCAGGTAACTGATAAAAAAAAACCTGGTTTAAATCACGCCAACCCTCTTTCTCGCTCACACACATACACACACACACGACAGGTGTCACTCACCAATCTCTGGTTTGTCCAGTGGTGTAGTGGCTATGATATCAGTCACCTCCATGGGGACGGCGACCTTATGCTCTGCTGCTGCTTCTGTCCAATCAAACATTTCATAATAATGGTCAGTGGTTTCAGTTAAAACAATATTTATTGATGTTGTGTGGCTTGTCTGCCAACAGGTGACTTTTTATATTGTAAGACATAACAAAACAAGGAAAAAAATTGATGAAAGCAAAAAGATATTGACGGAAGAGGAAAATACTTTTATCATTGCTTGGATGTTCCACAACAATAAACCGATACTCATTTAATTATCATAATACCAATCAATTTGAAATCGTAATTTTCCGTATAGTATAGGACTACTGTACAGTATACACATACAGTAAATATCAATCACTCAGGCAAAACTGTGACCATTGACTATGAATTTCAGACATCACCGTTGCAGGGTAAAACAGACAATCGCTGTGGTGTGTTCATGGACTTACTGGTGGTAATAATGCCTTTGTGGGTGGCTGCAACGTGGCCCTGGGCGGTGTGTGTGGTCACCACGGCGTGGTAGGTCTGGGCACTCTCCAGGCCGTCTACAGTGAGCTCCGTGCCCGTCACGTTCCTCCTCAGCACCAGTGTGTGGTCGCGCAGGTGCATCATCACCACCTCGAAGTAGGCCATGAGCTTGGGGTCCGGGGTGGCCCAGCGCAGGGTCAGGCCACTGGAAGTGACGTTGGCTACATGCAACTCCTCTGAGTCTTGGTCTAAGGGTAAAAAAAGAGCACACACATTCTTTGAACCACCACCGGAGACAAAACATGACAGGGATTGCTATTTTATTTTATCATGTGTATTTTATGTCTTACCTTTATGCTTTCTTGGATGGACTGCCTGGTGATTTTCTTGTTGTTTTTTATGTTTCCTACACATGAGAGTGGATTATTGACACAGAATATATAAGATTCTACCAGTGGAAGCTCCTCCGAGGAAGAAGGGGAAGACCATCCTACTCAGGGAATTTCAGAAAACGTAATATAATGAAACCTTAAACAAGTAATCCTTTTTAGATAAACTATACTAAATATATGTCACCAAATACCTGATTAAAACACCGTTGTTTTATGACGGTCTACAGTAGCTTCAACAGCACCCTCTAGGGTAGCACCATGGTATACCCGGAGGACAGCTATTTTCCATCCTCCTCTGGCTACATTGAATTCATTGTTTGGATTTTCATTGGCAGCATTGTTGTTACTACAATTAATCCAACAGTATGGTGCAGTAATCCAAAACATATGTTGCTCATGCTCCTCACCCCCTTCCATAGACCTATGGTAATTATGACGACTTCCAGACGACATCCTCCAACCAATCAAAGCCTTTGCAGTATGATCTGGCATGTTGTCCATCCAATCAAAGGATCAGAGAATTAACCTAGTACTATGCATGTGTGGTTTAGAAGCTTGGTGAGTTGGTGACATTGTGATTGATTGAGATTGAGATAGTGAAAAGGGATAGTTGATTTTTTTGTGGATATTATTCAATTCAAATTAGTTTCTTTAAACTACAGGAGACGGAGGAGGTAGATTATATATTGTTTTCTTGGTTTTAGAACTTTATTTTTGTATCGAGTTAGTGACATTTATTTCAATTTGCCCTGCTAACTTTAGTAGCAAGTAGTTAGCTAGCTAGCTAGCTAGCTACCTACCAGAGTGCAATTTTCTCAGCCAGAATAGCTAGCTAACGCTAATGACAATGAAGTGGCTTTCTTATTGAAGAACCCCTTCCATTGCCCAGTTCAGATTCAAGCTTCTGGAAAAAAGCTGCATTGATCATGTAATGGATGAAGCTCTGCGTATTCAAACTGCGCAACACAACAAGAAGGTAAGAAGACATTTTTGGGCACGTAAGACTACAAGGAGCTTGCAGAGGTAATTGCACATTGCGATGCTTTACTTGATGAGCCATATGGATGTTTCTACTGTCTTCTCTGGGTTGTCAAAATCTATTCAGAATGATTTGACAGCTTCCATCGCATCAACTATTAAAAGTTCGATTTTAAAGAAATGTTGACGCAGTGTAGTTTTTCGCATTGGCAAATGGATGAGACCAGCTGTCACTCACAGTTAGTTATCATCAGGTATGTGGATGATCAGGGCTATATTCAGGAAGGTTTGTTGGGCTACTTTGATGTGCCAAGTCAGTTTGACTTTGTTAATTCTAAGATGTCTGCGTTTAACTTCATGGAGAAACGTGTTGAATTCTACCAATACATAAAGTAAAGTGATTTACATGACAATCATGTTGAACAATGTCATAAATATGGTACAAATGTATCATGTATCATGTAACTTGATCTGAATACTCACTCTTGGCTGTGGTGTGACTTGGGGAAGGGGAACTTAGGGAATGGCTGGTCACTCTGGTACCAGTGACAGTTTTTGGAGACTTCAGGGGACATGTAGAAAGCGTTCTCAACTGCAGACACAAGAGGAAAAGGACAATGTTCACCTACAGTATCATCTTGACTAAAAGGCTGTTACAGGTGTTTGTAAGTGGTTTCCACAATGTCAACCAGAACGACTGTCAATGTATCAACAAGTATGTGCATTCAATCTAATTATTGAATGAGCTTTTTCTATGAAAAACCTGTTATCTGTGAATACAAGGTGGACATAAATCTAAAGACAGCAACAGCGTGAAAGAAAGCACTTACTGCTGAGATACTTGGGCAGCAGTCGGCCAAAGTTCTGAATGTGCTTGTCGTAGAAAAACGAGGTACTGGTCAGCCTCTTAAAGAAGACGTCGGATGGCTCACTGGCCATGCGCGTCAGCACACGGGCGTCCCCAGCACCCAGTTTCTTGCCAACGCCCAGGATGACCAAGAAATATCCCTTGCACTTGGCCTCTGTGGCCAAGGCAACCAGCCGCTCCTCATCCTCCTCCACTGGGCCTGTCACGAATAATGTCAGCACCTTGAGGTCACGCTGGTGGGGCGCCCTCTCAAACACCTGCTCCACCGTGTGCTCGATGGCTGCTGCCAGCGCCCGCCCACCCTCCAGTTGGGGCGTTTTGTCGAGCAGGAAGTTGCGGATGTCTTGGGCCGAGCGGTGGTCGGTCAGGCCCACGTCCACACGGATTGGCGAGCCGCTACTGTTGCGCAGGAACTGGTAGGGTGCTTGCTGGATCACTGCCACACGGGCGTGGTGGATGGAAGTCACGGGGTCTGACGAGATTTCCAGCTGCTCTACGATGTGCGCAACGTAGCGTTTAATCTCGGTGAAGACAGTGGGGTAGGTGGTCTCGGAGCTGTCTATGACGAAGGCCATGTCAATGTCCACGTCGGTGGTGGAGGACCTCCTGTCTCTCGACTGCTGAGGGGGGACGTAGTCACAAATTTGGTTTGGAGCACAGGAGTCTGGAGAAAAAAGGAACAGAGAAATTGCCTCAAGCGTTTTGACTTGTTATGGTTTTCACTGTGTCACTGGATTTGTTTGGAAAGCAATTTTTGTTTTGTATGCAACTGTCAATGGCACCAAGAAGCAAAGTGCAATAGTGTTCCATTCAAAATGTAGAACACAAGAATGCACAATGCCGTGGGTGTTGGATAGAAATGTCAATAACAATTCAATGCAGCATTTATGTGAAGTCAATCTCTGAGGATATGAGAAAAGCTCTTACCCAGGCAGATGTGGCAGCTCATGACCTTTTGGATAGCAGGGTTGTACTGTGCACTTCCGGGATTGGGCAGTACGATCACCTGACCCAGTGCTGACCCAGTGTTGTTCATCTGACACACAGGGAGGCAATGACAATTAAAAAACACGTCCAGGACAGCTGATAATAATACATCTCCGTAAATTCATTTTTAAGTGTTGTACACTGCTTTCAGGTACCAGAGCAAATAGCTACATTCCAATATATGTACTTCCATATTGCATGCCAATACATTGCTTCATTCTAAGTACTATGGTGGTGTAGACAATGGAGCAAAGCCAAAATGATTCCCTACTTTGTGTTATGGTATCAGAGCAGAACTTGATCCTATGTAATAGTGGTCTATTTCTGCATTTTTTGCATTACCTTCAGAGCTCTGGTGAGCTGGCCATCCTCTTTGTTGACTAGGAACACCGAGGCGATGCCGGAGTCGTAGAGGCGGAGGGCCGCAGCGCTGACCGCCCGCTGATCCTTCACTGGCCCGTTGACAAAGAAGATGGCCACCTTCCTCATGAGGAAGCCGCTCCGCACCCTCTTGAAGGTGTTCTGCGCCAGGAAGTTCATGGCCGTCTCCAGGCTGCGCTGTTTGCGCGTCTGTAATGCCTGCAGGCCTTCCACGCGCTGCACCAGGGAGCGGCGCTTCAGCGCGTCGGCAAAGCGGATCTCGGTGGTCACCTCGTTATTGTAGAGAGTGAGGGCCACGCGGGCGCCACGCGGGCAGTTGCTCTCGGAGATGGTGATGTTGCTGATAAGGCGGACCACGGCGTCACGCATGTTGTTGAAGGCGGGTCGACCCACGCCATCGGAGGCGTCCAGGGCGAAGGCCAACTCGGTGGGGAAGAGAGGGCACTCCTGCTGACCATAGCAGCAAGCTGAGAATAAAACGAAAAAGTTTAATAAATGTTGAAGTGGTCGGGCCATGGGAGGAATTTCGGAGGTATCTAAGGTGGTTTTACACGACATGCGGATGTTAGGGGGTCTCGACTGCCCCTTCCAGCGTCATCACATGCTGATCAGTGTAAGCATTTTATACTTACGACAGTTGTCTCTGATTTTCTTCACCAGCTCACATTGCTAAGGAGAAAATTGACAATTTCAAACCGATGTTAAGACATTGTACTGTACATATTCAACACATGTAAACTTTTCCTATACAAAATGTCTTCTGTCTGATAAATGGATTCCTACCACAACACCAGGTCCTCTTGGTCCTTTCTGGCCCTGTGAGAAGACAAACAGCAGAGTTGAACAGATGGACACAGCTGGAAGGAGACAAAGCACTAGGCTACACTCTCAGGCCTGGCACCGCTCCAGATAACAACCCCGCTATTTGTGTCCATTATATAAACAATGAAAGGTTTGTAATGACGTCATATATAATACATATTCTACATGGCAAACCTCCAAAGACAGTGAATGTTACAGGTTTACGTATGGTGATTTTAGAATGTGACATTATGTGGGAGGTCATGACATTACATTTTATGGCCTCTTCCTACAGGTGAAATAAACTGCTAATAATGTCTTAGACTATAAAGTCATGACTATGAATTAATCTATGCAGTTATGGATTATTAAGCAGAGCCAAGGAGAGAATATCAAGTTTATAAAGTGTTTCCTGGATTCAGAATAAGCCCAATACTAGACTAAAATGCATTCTAAATGGTGAATCTCCATTGAAAGTGCTTTTCAGTCCAGGATCAGGACTAAATATGGGTCTGAGTAAGGGACCCATTGTAAAAGTCAGTGCTTACATAAGGCCCGGGGTATCCAACCTCTCCCTTTTGACCTAGAGTACCGATCTCCCCTGAAACACCCTAGAAGAGCAATGCAACAGTATTACAAGTCAAATAAAACAATTTATTAAAATTAATTAATTCCAAATGTATGCATCAATTTACCCATACTGTATGGTACACTACCTTGATATTATGACATTTCTATTTTGGTCATTTAGCAGACACTCTTAAGGTAGGTAAAACAAACACATATCACAGCGGTTGTTTTAGTTATACTATCAGTTAAGAAACACCCAGAGTACACAGCACCCCTCATCCCAGTCTCCCGGCCCAGCTAAAGCACTCACCCTCTGGCCACGATTTCCTATGGGTCCTGGTCCGCCATTGGTTCCGCTATCACCTGCCGCTCCCTGTACGGTGACAGAAACATCAGTGTGGGAACCGTCACAGGGAACAATAAGACAGACACTTATCTGAATTTGACCAATATGAAATACTCATTGTAAAACATTTTCCAGCGTGGTGGTAATGAACACAACCCTTGTGTCATAAGCGCCCAATTGGAGAAAGGCTACTCTCTACATAGAGGTCATTTGAGTGAAACAGTGCGCTTTTCTTCATTTCAACAATCCTTGAATTGAACTGAATAAGCTTTGACAGTGATCATGTTCTTGACATTACCTTTGGCCCTGGGAATCCTGGGAAGCCCTCGTCACCCTGTAAGGAAGACACTTGTCAGTTCAGTTGAGCATGGGTTGATAATGGCAATTTAAGATGACATCATGCAAGCTCATTTATGTATTGATTGACAGGTTGAATTTGTTGAATATTAGTAGTAGGCTGCTCCAGCGGGAGACAACATTACATACAACATGATTACATTAATGACAACATTACATACAACATGATTACATTAATGACAACATTACATACAACATGATTACATTAATGACAACATTACATACAACATGATTACATGAATGATGTAGGTGCACATTAGAGTGGTACAGATGAATATGAGGGACACACAGACATATTGTATTTTGTCAAATGCATGGTTATTTACCTTTCTTCCTTTGGGCCCTGCGATACCAAATCCATCTCGACCATCTTCTCCCTGTAAGAAGAGAATACTGAGCTTACTGCAAAGTGAATGACCCAATCTTATAGTTAGCTAACAGTACCAAGTGTGCTAAACAATGAACAATGTCACTATGTACAGCTGACCAGGGCTCAAATAGTATTGAAAATCTTTCAAATACTTTGGCTGCGCTTGGTTGAGCTTGCCTGCCGCAAAGGAACGGTCCAATGGTATGGTCCTAAAAGTTCAAACCCCACCCATCTGGCACTCCAGGCAGACACAAGGAAAACACTTAATGTATTTGAAAGCTGTCAAATACTATTTGGACCCAGGTCTAATGTACAGACTGAGATAATAGTTGAGAAGTAGAACTGTATGCACTGATCTAAACTGATCAATACAGTACCAGGACACTATGCACTAAGTACCATGTACTAACTCACTGCATTGGGACAGATCACGTAAGAAGCTAATGAAACGAGACAGAATGTACGGCAGTAAAATGATACCAGTTAAGAGATTAAAGACACATGCTCCAGGTTCTAAGAAGTGAAAGGAGTTCAGAGACAGACATAAATCTTGCTGCTCTTTGAACTGTCCGTGACTGTGACGTCCAGATAACCATCAGGAGGCCCAAGAGCCTGGAGCATGTCTAAAGTTGAGTCCCGATTCTATGCCCATCTCCTGAAGTTTGTACTTGCACGCTCCCTCTCATGTATTTAACACTGGACCGTGGCCAGGTTAACAAAACCAAAGCATGGCTTTCTGTCTTACCTTGTCAATAGACCGCTTACAGTGTAAAGAAACCAATACATTTGTAATTTGGGCAAACTTACTTATACTAATCCAATGCTTAAATCAGTGGTGGGGAGTGTGCAAGTGCACACTTCAGGAGAAGAGTAGATAATCTGGATGCAATCAAAGTGCCACAATGTCACAAGCCTGGGCTCATATTAACGACATGTCATAGGGCTACAATAGAAACAATCCACTTCATAGGACAAGAAGGGAAAAGTCCAAGATATATTACACTTGTGTATTTTTATTGTATCATCTCAATGTACAGTATGTAGACCTCATGTAGTCTACGATCTGTTTGTTAAGCTTAACAAGATGCTTAACAAGAAGCTTAACAAGCTGACAGGATGTCATGACTTACAGGCTCACCACGAGGTCCTAGAGGTCCCACAATGCCTTTTGGTCCGGGCTCTCCTGGCTCACCCTATAAAAGACACAGATATACAAAAAATGAGAAGCGGAGAGAGAGAGAGAGGGAGAGTCAGATAAAGAGAGAGAGAAAGAGTGCACAAAAAAACATTGCTTCTGAGTCACGCAGAGATTTCCCTTCAGATTTAATTGCATTGACCCCCGTTATTTGAAGTAGATGTGACACAGGGCCTGGATGTTTTGCTAGGGAGCATTCTGTGTTGACTCTAATAGGCCGTGTATGTGTGTCCAGTAACGGGAGAGTGGGAGGCCATTGTGAATATACTGTAACCTAAACAAGGCTGGGATGACTGTGAGGCATAGGCTAGACTAGAGCGATACCAATGATGATCAGTTAGGTACCTTGCGACCCAGAGATCCTCTCCTGCCCTTGTCTCCGGGGGTTCCCTGGGTTCCTCCTGGACCCTGGAATAAAACGTGAAAGAATCTGAGAAAAATCTTCTCACCATTGACACCCATGACACTGTCAGGTTACATCGATGCTGAAGCAACGTCTGTTGTCATATGTCACGATTGCAAAGCAGATTCACTCCTACAGACACTGTTGATATCAGATACATGTGAAAGGTGTGCTGACAGTGTCAGCATTTCTTTCCTGTATGTCAGCTGGGAGGCACATGCATTCATTTTGTCTGCATTTCCTACAGAACAAGTTGTTTCTTTTCCGACCACACGTTGCTTGTGTTTACTGTTATTCCCAATTAGATGCCTTTTCATCAGGTTTTATGGCGCTGTGCAGTACAGCTAAAAGTTCAAAAACATTAACATCAAAACCCTATGGTAATTCATCACTCTGTGGCACAAACAGTTATGTAGAAGATGAATGGGTAGAGAGATCTACTTTCTACTATAACTAGGACCAAGGTTTTAGGGGGTAATATTGGCCTACAGATGTCAGATCTTTTGTTAATGAGAATTTTTGTATGTTTGTAATTTTAAAATGTCAGACTTGATTTGCCCTAACGAAAAATGTGTCAACCCCTACAAAAAAAACGACATCTGTATGTCTTGATACAAAGAAGAGACTGAGGTCCTAACATGCTGCAGAACCTGCCATTATGGCAATATCAGAAGTGTGCCACATTTAAAATGGCTCTGGTAGTTCACTTACCCTTGGTCCAGGGTTCCCGTCCTCGCCTCTGGTTCCAGGTGCACCGATTGGTCCAGCTTGGCCCTGAAGAGGACAAAGCATCACAAACACACGTCTACATTGAGATACTGGTCTCCTGTAGAATCAAAGTGACCAATAGATTTGTTGGATAAAAAAAATTCTGTTTAGTTACAAAGTGAGTGTGATTTGAATCTCATGTTCAACTGCCTATTGGACTTAGTTCAGCCACTTAGCTTCATTATAAACATGGCTACTATGAAAGCCCATCTAAGGACTGATTCCAATAAAACTATAGTGACAGTAATAGATTTTTTGGCAGGGGAGGATAAACATGCACAGCTCAAACCACACAATGTTCTGTCAACAAGTCGAGAAACACAGAGTGGATGGATGCACTTACTCTGGATCCTCCGATACCAGGCTCTCCCTGCACACCATCACCTCCGGGTTTGCCAGGGATTCCCTATGGCATAGGGGAAACCCATGTCTCGGTTAAAATACAGTGTAGGATTGGACCTCAGTAAACACGATCAGTTTGTTGAGATTACATGAAGTGAGTAGCTAACACTAAGTCAGCCCGGTGTATGTAAAGGACGGTCGCTAGCTAGATATGCTTTGATCATAGAAAGTCATACAATAGTTCATTATGCAGCACCACTACAGTTCATGTATGTGTATTATGGGGGCCATGATTTAAGTCTGATGAGCGCATGTGAAGTGCTGTCAATAGGGTTACCCGATAGCAGGTATAGTAATGTTGCCTGGTTATGCAACATTAGGCTTGCATGTTCAGAGGTCAGGTTCAGGGTTCACTTACAGCTTGTCCGGGTGGGCCTCTTCTACCATCAGTACCCTAATACAATCCAAACAGGGAAGAAAAAAACATTATACAGCCACTGTTATTACTGAGTTACCCTTATAATGTGGCGGTGCATAGGTAAGTGAACTATTGGGTGTAATTAAATATTAAGCCAAATATCAGATAACACCTTTTTTTAGTAACAGAAAAGAGGAGAGAGGAGTGTTCATACCGTCCTGCCTGGTTCACCGGGGCCTCCCTGCTTACCGTCCTCCCCTGGCTCTCCCTAGGATCCAAGACAAAGTACATCAGTGACAGTAACAGGAAGTGGCACCAGTGAAAGAAACAGGAAGTAAAGGCTTAAACAGGAGATGAGCGATGAACATGCTCACTCCTACTCACTGTGCAATTGCAAAAAGAATACAAGGACACTTGATAGTTAATTTCCTATACAAACACTGTAATCCCCACAGGCAGTTCACACACTAGCTTTGGTGCGAGGAAGACATTACCACTGCGCCGACATCGCCTGGATCTCCTTTAGGTCCAGCCACATTGTTATCTTGACCTGTGGTTCCCTAGCAAACAGAAAGCAAATGAAATCATATTGAGAATCAGTTTTGCTGTTAATGATGTCCTACAAAATACTTTGTTGACTAGTTTGATTTGTTTCTCTGTTATCTCTACCATAAGAATCCCAATCATTACATGTCCTAATATCATTATAAGGTAAATACCAACTGACAATTGAACCTTGATCAGTTTTCCCATTCCTGGCCCTGAATGAAATCATTCTGTAATGAAAACAAGCACTGATCTGTTGAGCAAGGCACTTAAACCTAATTGCTCCTTTAAGTCTCTCTGGATAAGAGTGTCTGATAAATTAATAAAACATGTAAATGTAATCTGGAATAAGGCTGTGCTGCATTTCAAAGGTTAACAGATACTCACAGGATCTCCTCTGATTCCGGTGTCCCCGATGTCTCCTGCATGTCCTTTGATTCCTTTGGGCCCCTGAACACAGAAACAAACATCTGTGAGTGGTAAGCACATCAGAATAATGAAAATGAATGAATGCATGGAAAAGTAGCAAAAACGTATGTTTATGAGGTTGCAATGACCACATGAGGACTCACCCTTCTCCCAGAATTCCCTCTGTCTCCTGGGGGTCCAGTGACTCCACTCTTGCCCTGGTGGAAAGCAATAAATCTGTTAGCGACACATTCATGCTAAAAAAGGTCTAAAAGTGAATCATAAGTCATCATATTTGCCGATGCTACTGTGGGTCTGTCTTCAAAGCTAGATTTACTGTATATTTTGTTTTGTAAGGTCGTGGATTTAAAAGAGGATTTCAAAAGCCCTTCTGTCATGAGGCCAATATGTTAAAAGCTGTAACTGTTCTCGTAAATTTCTGTACGACCTTCCAACTTTAGCATACATTTTCAGAACATGCAATAGTAAAATAGATCTTATTGTAAAATAAATTATGTTTTTCTTACCTCTTCTCCGTTTATGCCATCCAGGCCGATCTCTCCAAACTCACCCTGACAGAAGGCAAGGGTTGTTGGGGGTTTTAATACTCATCATTAACATTTAAACAATCTATTATCATTTGAACAAAAGTAGTGATAAAAAATAAATAAAAAAAACCTCACCTTTTCTCCAGAGTACCCACGGCCACCCTGATCAATAGATAAAAAAGAAAGATACATTCTTACATATTTTATGCAAAAAGATTTTACATTCCGTTAAGATTTCACATCAATTACATTTTGATTGATACAGTAGTGCTAAGTGGGTATTTACCTTTATGCCCCTCTGTCCAGGACAGCCCTGGAAACCTTGAGTTCCATTGACACCAGGAGGACCTCTGTCTCCCTGTCACAGGATAACAAGAGAGAGATGTCATGTTACAAAACATGTACACTGTATCCAATAGCATCGAGATTGATGATGGTTGCCGTTCATCACCCTAGGGTGCTACACATTGGTGGTCCAATATGTTACAGCACTTTGAGCAATTATTCTAATAATAGTAATTATTATTGTTATTATTATTATTCAACTTCAGTCTTACTAAAGAAGACAAGAAGAAAGCTGAACGTATTTGTGAGGTTAAAGATGTTTCAGATACAGTTTGAACAGAAATCTGACTTACGGGTCCTCCCTCATCGCCGGGATGACCTGCTCCTCCTGCTCCACCTGGACCGCCCTGCAAGATAAGAAGCATACTATGCATAAATGTCTTTCTTTCTTTCTTTCTTTCTTTCTTTCTTTCTTTCTTTCTTTCTTTCTTTCTTTCTTTCTTTCTTTCTTTCTTTCTTTCACACAGCCTTCATATTTTCTATAGAAATATTTTATATATATATATTATATTTAGAACCAATATGGGTTCTTCGGCTGTCCGCATAGGAGAACCTTTTGAATAACTATTTTTGGTTCCAGGTAGAACCCTTTTAGAGGAACTCAAAATAGTTCAGCCTGGAATCAAAAATGGTTCTACCTGGAACCAAAAATAGTTATCCTATGGGGACATACGAAGATCCCTTTTGGAACCCTTTTTTCCAAGAGTGTACATTAGTATACAGTACTTAAGTTCAAGTAATAATAACAAAGAACATTAGTAACCTTGGGTCCTCCGAGCCCGACTGCTCCTCGGTCTCCCCTTGTGCCAGTGCATTTGCATGGCACTGAGCAGCACTCCCTTTCAGCAATGTTGTCCTGTAAATTTGAATAAATGTAAAGTTGGAATTTAAGATGGGACAAAGATTGTTCTGTTTGTTGATTTCTTGATTATCCACTCAATTCTAAACTACATATTTGTGACTTGACTGCGACTTCAATTATCTTCCAAATGTTCAAAGTGCTCATACTGTAGATCAGTCCTTCTTCTTTCTCCATGTTCTTTCCTAAAAGCATTTGTGTGGCAAAGTTGGGTTACATGGCATTTCTGTAGTGAGTGACAGCACTCACCAGTTCCTCCAGAAGCTCGTAGTCCAGGTCCATGACATTGACTCGGAGGGGTCTGGTGTACCTGAAGCCACGGCCAAACTCCAACAGCACAGCCTCCTCAAACCTGGGTACCCGCTCCAGACCCACCAGGATGAAGCTGTTCACACCTAGCATGGCACAAAACACATATTGAATTCTCTTTCTTCAGGATCTCAGTAGTTTTCAACAGCCATAACAATCCAATAATCTAGCTGTAACACTTATCCTCACCTGAAATCTTAAGTTCTTCAACCCGTCTCTTCATTTCGTTATACTGGCCATCCAGACCGTCAGTCAGATGGATCACAACCTGTGCGTGGGGGGGGGGGGGGGGGGGGATCATGAATGGCATTTATTTCAATTGGTTTGCTTTACTTTCAAGTCAAACAACAGACTTCAATCTACTCTACTCACACCATTCCCTGTGTGTGAAGATAAAAAAGAGACAGGCAGACACACCTTGACTGCGTCCGCGGCTCGACTTTTGAACCTGGAACCGTATGCGGCGATGGTCTTGGCGTTGAGGACATAGGGGCCACGATTGCGCAGAGCCCGGAATGCCTCAAACAGCATGTCGGCGTTGTCCGTGAACTCCAGGTGGACAGGTTCCGAGGCGGTATCCATGGCCAGGATGCCCACCTGGATCGAGGGGATCTGGCCCGATGAGCAACTGATGCCTGTCATCTTGGTGATCCTCTGGAGGATGGCACCCATCTTGGACTCCAGAATCCTCTGGGCCTGGAAGATGTTCTGCGAGGACACGTCGAAGCCCACCAACACCTCCAGACTGCAGGCTGAAAGAGAGAGAAGATGCTGGGAGGTTGGTTGGTGGTTGGTGTTTGGCGCTTCTCTGTATCATCATTACAATCATTATGCGGTCTCCTATTACCTGAGTCATTCTAAAGCATAGCAATTTTTGCATCAATGTTCTATATGAAAGTAAAGGATGTAAGTAAAACAAGCATGAGGAAGTGAAGTAGATCTGCCAAGATATGTCCTCCTAACACCAACACTACTAACACCAACACTACGGGAAAGATACGGTGAAATATTTGTGGTCCTCACCTTTTGTGGGTTCCTGGCTCATACCAGTGCACAGCTTGATTCCCTTCACCTCATCGTCCAATGTTTCCAGGATCTGCTCGTTGAGCTCAGAGAGCTCCACGAACGTGCTCGCCCTGGCCACCGTGGAGGCCTCGCTCGCCAGGTTGTTCAACTCGTCCTCAATGTCGCCCACGCCAACGGCGTAGATGCGCACACCGGTGGCCTTCAGCCCCAGAGCGGCAGTCTTGCCATCGTCGGACGACCTTCCGCCGGTGACGATCATCAGGATCTGGGGGATGCCCTCATCCTTCCTGCTGCCTCTAGCCTTGATGAAGTGGTTCTCCTGCATGTGGCGAATGGCAGAGCCTGTGTTGATCCTACGGCCACCCTTGTACTCAGTGCGGCTGAGGGCGCTGATGATGTCGTCCTTGGTCTTGTAGGTGTTGAGGTAGAAGACGTCGGTGACGTCGGTGGTATAGTGCGCCAGGCCAAACTGCAGGTTGTCACGCTCGGTGTAGAAGAGGTCTATAAGGTTCAGGATAAAATCCATCACTTCCTTGAAGTTGTCCTTGCCAAGATTGATGGAGCCATCCACCAAGAACACGATGTCAGCTACCTTGGCTTTAGGGAGGCCTGAAAAAGAGAAAACCGATAGAGCGAGAGAGAGAGAGTAAGAGAGAGGTGCCATGTTGAATCCTATCTACAGGTATTTATCAGTACATTTCTTATACAGAATAAGAATGCATTGCTGTTTGGTTTCACTTACTTGGGTCCTCAAATTCTGTAGGGGTCTCCTCGGGGATTGTCCCATTGAGCCTAGCAATGAACCTCTCCTTAATGCTAAGCAAGCCGGGGAAAGTGGGTACCTGGAGAACATCGGCAGAGCTGGTGGCAATCTGGCTGAGCTGCCTGGAGTCTGCTCCGCCAGCCCCAATGCCAATGCAGTTGACCCGGGAGCCTTTGAGCAGAGGGCCGTACACAGACACGTCAGTGGGGGACCTTCCGCCGGTGAGGACCACCAGATGCTGGGAGGCCTCCGCAAGCCGGACACCTGCTGAGGCTTTCAGCTCGTTCCTGATCACATACTCGATGGCTGCGGCCAGATCAGATGATCTGCCACCCTGCTGGCGTAGTCTTTTGATCGCAGAGAGCACAGCTGGCTTGTTGTTGTGGGTGTTGAGAGAGAACTCCGTCTTGAACTTGTCGGAGTATTGGACGACAGAGACCCGAACCTGGTCAGGTTGCACATCAAGCTGCTGAACGATGTTGTGGATGAAGTCACGGATGTGGGCGATGCCATTGGGCCCTGTGGTGTCCGAGCCATCGATGAGGAAGATGATGTCCTTCCTCCCCATGTTGAGGTTAGCTGAGAAGTAGAACAGAATAACAAGTCAAGCAGGTGGTGTTTCACTTTTTATGTTAGCAAACATGTAAAAAAATGTAAACAAAGGGGATTGTAAGAGTTGAGGCGATATCATACAAAACATAAAAAACAGGTTTCCATCCAACCTTTTTATGCGAGTAAAGTACATGTTGGATAAAACATGTCACAACAGGCCTGATGCTATTTTGTCGGTAGACTTTCCAAATGTTGACAATTCAATATACACTAGGACCTTTTTGTTTCTGTAAAATGAATTATTTGAGAAATGGAGATGGACGTTTACCTTTATGCGCAAATATTGATATAATAACCATCATACTGAAGGTAAACTTGGAGTCACGCGATGATATGTTGTCTGTTCTTTCCACTACCACTACATGGAGCACTTTTATGCAGATTTCAGAATATTCAAATCTGTCACCAATTGGATGGAAACCAAAAATATTTTAGAGACTATTTAGAAACAACATTGGGTTAAATAATCTAGAATCTCTTACCAATATCCAAAACAGAAGGAACAAAACTACTGGAGATGTCAGTGGTGCTCATGGTGTTGACTGAAGCAATGAGCTGCTGCTCCACTGTTGGAAGCTGCCCGAAGTTGTTAATGGAGTAGGCGAACTCCGGCTTCAGGGAGATCTGCCTCAGTTCATTGAGGTTGGCATTCTTTGCCCCGATGGCTAGAGGGGCAACGAGGTTGGTCTTCAGCTGGTTGGCTGGTCCAGAGACGTCGTCGTTGGACTTTCCCCCCGTGACTAGAATGAGGAACTGAGGCACACCCTCCTCGATGCGGCTACCGGCTGATCTCTGATAGATGTTCCTGGAGACCCATTCGAGCGCACGGCCAGTGTTCAGACGGTTTCCACCTTTGCTCTGAAGGCTTCTCGTGGCCTGGCGGACCTCGTCTTTGGTGGAGTACTCGTTCAGGAGGAACTCCACAACGGCGTCGTCACTGTACTGCACCACTGACACCCTGACCCGATCCAGACCCACGTCCAGCTTTTCCACGACTCTCCCAATCATGTCACGGATAGCGGGGAACTCGCTGCGCACAGCTGTTGTACCGTCAATGAGGAAAACCACATCCCTCTTTTCTCCACCAGTGGATACTATGGTTGTGGTGTCTGTGGGAGAAGACAGGCAAATCAAATCAAAGTTTGGTTGAACTTGTGTGTTACTTACGAGATCATTATTTTTGTGCCCCTGTCGATACCGCATAGGTACACCCATGAGCGGTGTGCCTGTTCTAAACTGATGGTTACGCTGTTCAGAACAAAGTTGCACCACATGCAGTAATTGTTGGATTAGGTTTTCTCATGCAAAAATGTAAAACCTCCTCAGCTGACCACCTTGAAGCAGTTATTTGCCTATATTTGCTAGAAGTCAATAGTATTAGATAGACGTCATTAGTTTGTATTATGAAGATCTGAGTTGTGGTAAAAAAGAACATCACCAAATGGCACAATGTCTGTACTACTCCATAAAATAATTTCACTGTGGCGTTGGCCCCCTCTGTCAGACATGGAAAAACAATATACCAAAAGATGTAAGTAATGCTAAAGTCAGTGTAGGTCCATTTAAACCAATTAAAATGTAGCATGGACGGTCATTTTGGGGTGTAGTACTACTAATATCCACTAGAGAGCAGCTAAATTGTATTGATTCAAAGCACAGGATCCAGGCCTTTCCAATGATAGCTTGTACACTCAGATGTAAAGTGTTTGTTTTAATTGATAAAAACTCCAATATACAGTATACAGTATATATTTGTTTTTATACAGCTTAGTCCACTGAAATTGGGCACCAGCCAATTCAGTAAAACCAAATGTAATTTTATTGGTCACATGCGCCGAATACAACCCGAATACAACAGCTGTAGACTTTACAGTGAAATGATTATGCTTTTAAATAGGCCTCTTCTCAAGAAAACTAGTTTGACAACTCGGCAGACAACGTGTATGATTCTGTACAATCCATCTAGCCCATTCATAGAACTACCTTTAGCGTCTATTCATGAAGTTATCTTCTGACCGCATCGCTTTCAATAAACAAAATACTAAATTACTACACACTTTTAAAGGTTTAGTGTTCCAACACGGCCATGTTATATATATATTTTGTTATTTTATTTAACTGGGCAAGTCAGTTAAAAACAAATTCTTATTTACAATAACAGCCTACACAGGCCAAACTCGGACGACGCTGGGCCAATTGTGCGCCGCCCTATGGGACTCCACCACTGTGCCACTTGGGAGCCCAGTCAATTACAGCGTTTGTGAAGACAGATGGACGACAGAGACGACCCCTTGTGCTAATTAGCTATCTAGCATGCTCGAACGCCTGTGTGTAAGTCTAACTGGGGAGAAAGTGTAGTTTGTCGGATGGAGGCACACAGCCCAATGGATCTGTGCAAACTTGCTAAAGTAAGTGTCTTTTTTATTTGAAAGAATCTTTCTCACTGATATGAAAGATAAGTTCCATATGTTTTAAAAACTGATGATTATTGACGTTTCTAAATGAGTGTCGGGATTTTAGTTCAAATGGTTCCACAGGTAAGAGGTGCTTAAAGCTGAGAACCCTTGGGATAAAGCAGATTACCTTGGGTTCTCGAGAGCAACAATCTATCATGATGCTTTGTTGACAATTTGACACATGCACAACCAGGTATTTAGCCAACCACGGTGCAATGTTGATAAATATACCAAAACATTTATCCTATAAAACATACATTAATGACAGCAAGAGAGGGCATTACCTTCCACAGTTGGGAATACAGGGCGCAGCCTAGCAATGTCGTCGTCAGACAACTCTGTGAGTGTGGAGATCATTGTGTCCTGGACTGTGTACAGACCAGGGAGGTCATCCACAGTGTACGCAAAATTGGGAACGTAGGAGATAACCTGAAGCTCCTGAGGGTTAACATCTCTGGTCCCGATGCTGAAGGGCAAAACGCCTGACTGCTTCAGTGCTGTCGCAGGTCGACTGATATCATCTGTGGACCTTCCGCCGGAGACGACAATCAGGAACTGTGGGACACCCTCCGTCTTCCTGCCGCCACGTTGAACATTCAGCACTTCACTACTGACAAACTCCACTGCCTGACCCAGGTTACGATCCAGACCGCCTCGCTGCCTCAGTCCCGAGATAGCGTTCATAACCCCCTCCTTTGTTTTGTGGGAGTTCAGGTAGATATCTGCATTGGGGGAGTCGCCGTACTGCACCACACCAATCCTGATCTTGTTCTCACCCACGTTGAGGTTCTTCACGATTGAGCGGATGAACTCCTGGATGATGGGGAACTCCCTTCCGACGCCAGCTGAGCCATCGACAAGGAAGACGATATCCTTTTTGGGACCTTGGGACTCAGCTAAAAGAAAGGGAGGACAAAATTTTTTATCAACCACTGCTCCTTATGTAGTAGGTGGGCTAATACATTTAAAAAAGCATGTTTTACAACAATGTTCAATATCCTTCTGGAAAAACAATGATTGAACACTTCAGCTGAAGGACTTTGCTTCTTAGTGTCTTACCTCCTGGGCCAATTAATGTGGTAGGATGAGGATACCTGGCTTTGGCAAGTCTTGACATAGCAGAGAAGAGCTCTGTCTGGATGTTTTGGAGGTTTCGCACGTCACGAACAGAAAATGTTTCGTTGGGGGAATTTGAGATGGACTGCATCTCCTTGTAGTCAGCATTTTTGAGGCCAATACTGACAGGGACCACACCAATTCGCTTTAGTGCCATAGCTGAGAGTTCAACACTATCACTAGACTTCCCACCACTAAGCAAAACAAGTATTTGTGGAACACCCTCCAGGCGCCTGCTGCCAGAGGAAGAGTTAAATATATTGTCCCTGACATACTGAAGAGCTGCTCCAGTGTTGAGGGGTCTCCCTCCTTTAAGTGTGATGCCTCTGATTGCATGTATAACCTTGTTTTTGGATGCATAAGTGTTGAAATAGAAATTGACCATGGCATCCTTGCTGTATTGGACCACAGAAATTCGGTCTTTGTTCTCATTCACATTGAGCTTCTCAACAGCGCTCTGTATAAAGTCTCGTATAACTGGGAACACATTTCTAACATCATCAGATCCATCAACCAAGAAGACAACGTCCTTCTTGGTTTCTTCAGGTTGAGCTAGAAATTACAATAAATGTACGCTGTGTTTTGTATAATGTCTCATGAAAGCATTTAGACATTTAGTAATGTTTTATATTCAAATTAACTCATTGACCAACTTTAGGTTATTCTAAAGTTCTTTACAAGTCACCAAATTGTCTTTCCAATATGAAAATAATTGACAAGTGACACTTAGAAAAATAAGGCTACTTACCAATACGAGTGGTACGCTTTAAAGTGAAGAGTACATCTAATAAGATATCTGGAAGCTCTCCAAAGTCAGTGATTGGAAAAACAAAATGATGAGCAGTGGTGGGAAGGCCAATTGAGTCTGTGCCAATGCTGAAGCTCAAAATGCCAAGATCTTTAAGTGTTGAAGCTGGTTGTCTAGCACCATCACTGGAGGGTCCTCCTGTGAGCAGTATAAGTACTTGTGGAACACCTTCAAGATGTCGACTTCCAGAGATGGTGCTAAAGACATTGTCCCTAACATACTGTAGAGCTGTCCCAGTGTTGCGTGGTCTTCCTCCCTTATGTCTTAATGTTCGTATCTTGCTGATTACAGTGTCCTTGGTTGAAAAGGAACTCAAGTAGAAGTACACTACAGGGTCACTGCTGAACTGGATCACTGCTACCCTGTCTCGGTCTTCGGCAACATCAAGGTTTTCCACAACTCTTCGTACAAAGTCTCGCATAGCAGGGAACCCACTGCGACTGCTGTCTGAGCCGTCTATGAGGAACACAACATCACGTCGTCCAATCTGCGATTCCACTAGGGAGAATAGTACATGTGGATTTAACAAGATGCAACTCGTCATATCAGTACTAAAGGGAGACAGGGGGTTGACATGCTATGACCATTTGGCATAGCAAAAAAAGAGCCAGGCGGCAAGTGAAACAATGACAGAATAACACCGTTCCAGCACAGAGTGGTTGAGTCAAGCCAGGATTGACACAAAAATGTGATGCACGAATCTTAAAATGCTCAGCATTTTAGTTTCAAAATGCAGCAAAAAATGTAAGCAAATAAGAAAGGAGCACAGATTAATTACCATCACATGCCATATACTGTAGGCGAACAGAGCACATTGTCCTCTGTGTTGAGGACAATGGCAAATTAAGTCTACAACATACATCATCACCAAGATTCTAAAATCTTGTCTTGTCTTAGGAAAAGTGATATCATCAAAGGAAAATATACAATTCAAGGTTACGAGCCTGGTTTTCCTAAGGAGAAGAAAATGACTCATTGTTCTTACGTTGGAGAACAATGCCAATCAATGGCGGGACAATCCCATTATTCACATCGGATTCACGAGTTTCAATAAGTAATTATCGGAAAAGTGTTTCTGACATCCCTTACCCAAAATGCCAGAATATCTCCAAGTTGTGATTCTCATTGAAGATAAAAGTTGATTCTCCAATCTGTAAAGATCAAAGTATTCTGAAAATGTAAATGCCAAAGAAGGATTGAAAGAAAGAGTTTGCAGCTCTTCGATGTCTGAAGCTTTTGAACCGATGGTGATGACCATGATGCCCTGTTGTTTCAGAGCATGAGCAGCATTGCTAATTGAGTCTCTGGATCTTCCTCCACTTAAAACTACTAAAACCTGTGAAACACCGAGCAAGCGTCTACTTCCAGCTGAAGCAGTGAAAACATTGTCCTTGATGTACTGGAGGGCGGCCCCGGTGTTGAGAAGTGTCCCTCCTATGTGCCTCAGACTTCTAACAGTATCTAAAATGTCCTTCTTTGTTGTATAAGTGTTCAGATAGAAGTGGACCTCTGGATCTCTGCTGTACTGGACCACCGAAACTTGATCTTTTGTTTCCCCCACACTGAGTTTGTCCACAACGTTTTCTACAAAATCACGCATCGCTGGGAATCCACTCCTGGTGCCATCAGAACCATCCAGAAGGAATACAATGTCTCTCTTTGGTACTTTATTTCAGGTAGGGAACAGATATTCAATTAATGTAAATAGAACTTATGAAGGAATAATGATTTTATAAGGTAATACATATTAATATACTGTAGCTCTGGTAAGCAACTGCAGCAAGCAAATGCATTCCAGAGAGCTGAAGTCAATGCCACTGCTGCAAAGAAGAAACCCTTAGAAAGACTATGTTGAAGGAATTTGAAGAGAACAATGAAATAAAGAATGAAAAGGTTTTCTATTAAAAAGTAATAATACCAAGCATAAGCATGATTGCAAAGTGGAAGGATTCACTTTAAATAATGAAAAAAAAAATCTTTAAACGAAAAATGTAGAAGCGAAAATGAATGAGATGTTGCAAAATCCTCAAGATGTTGTAGGATTTGACCATTTAGGTGGGGATGCTAAACAACCCATTTTCATTGATGACACTTTAATAAATGACCACCTTTAATACTTCTAAACCTGTTAAAATACTTCTACACATTATTTTGTAGAATGTAGCTAATATCTTGCTAGGAAGGAGTAGATGAGAGATTTTAACATCACAAAGCAAATAACTGGTTAAATAGACTGAGAAAAAAAAAATATGTTTTACCTATCAAACCAGGACTGGAAACTTGAGCAATTGATGATAAAAGGTCCACATGCAGGCCTGGCAGGTCTGAAAAGTCTTGTGCCACAAGGATGAGCTGTGGATCAGATGTAATTGACTGCATTTCTCTAGTGTTGGCCTGTTTGATGGCAATGCCAATACTCTGAATTCCTTGATCTTTCATATCAAAGGCAGCTTGGCTAACAGCGTCATTTGACTCTCCACCACTCAGCAAAATCAAAATCTGAGGGACACCTTCATAACGTCTGCTTCCGGAGGTGTCTCTAAAGATGTTGTCTCTTACGAACTGGAGGGCTGCCCCTGTGTTGAGGAGTCTACCACCTTTGTGCCTCAGACGTCTTATACTGTCAAGAACGTCTTCCTTGTTGGTGTATGTGTTCAGATAGAAATGTACCTCTTGATTTCTACTATACTGAACAACGGAAATACGGTCTTTGTTTCCTCCCACATTGAGATTGTCCACTACTTTCTGTACAAAAACACGCATTGCTGAGAATCCATTCCTTGTGCCATCAGAACCATCCAGAAGAAATACAATATCTCTACGTCCCATCATAGTTCCTCCTAGTAAAACATGAATAAAAAAGTTATTTTTAAGGATTTAATATGTTCCCAATGTAACAAACCTTGATACACATGAGATAATATAATATGTATGAAAAGCAATTATAGATCTTAAACTAAAGGTTTTTAAAGAAAGAAAAACAGTGTAACGTATTACTAATTTAATATATGCAGCAAGTGAATTTTGAAACTTTTAAACAGATTCCCTAGATTCATATTTCAGAGTAAGATAGTTGGTATATTTCCCAGAAATCTTAATATTGCAGCTATGAATTTGGCTTTATGATCATTTATTTAATTAATCTTACCCATAAGGCTAATATTGAAAGTTTCAACTCTTGAGAGTAGCTGCTCTTGGATGTTTGGAAGATCACTGAACTCAGACACTGAAAGAGCATAACTTGGATCAAAGGAAATGCTTTGTAACTCAGTTCTGTCGGAAGCTCGAGATCCAAGACCGAATATCATAACTCCAAGTTCTTTCAGAGCAGACGCTGGTGTAACAACATTATCACTGGATTTCCCACCACTCAACAGTATCAACAACTGTGGGACACCCTCATTGAGTCTGCTTCCAGAAGAAGTGGTAAGGACATTGTCCCTTACGTACTGGAGGGCCGCCCCAGTGTTGAGGGGTCTACCTCCTCTGTGCCTCAGACCTTTGACGATGTCAAGAATGTCGTCTTTCGTGGTGTATGTGTTCAGATAGAAATGAACTTCTTGATCTCTACTATACTGGACCACAGAAACGCGGTCTTTGTCTCCTCCCACTTTGAGTTTCTCTACTACTCTCTGAACAAAATCACGCATTGCTGGGAATCCATTCCTTGTGCCATCAGAACCATCCAGAAGGAATACCACATCCTTTCTGGCGGTGTCATTATCAACTGAGAAAAGAAATAGATGATGTCAATCAGACTGATCAAATGTGATGTTTTTGGCCAATTGATATAGTAGTTTCTAAAACTCAGATGCCATTTTCCTAACACATCCTGACTCTTAATTCACAGTGATGACACATACCTAAAACTGTTGGTGATTCTGGAGTAACATCAATAACCACTGCCTCCACTGAAGACAGAAGTTGCTGCTGGATGCTTGGAAGGTCTTTGAAGTCTGAGACAGACAGAGCGTAACTGGGATCATGTGATATCCTCTGCAATTCTCTGCTATCAGAGCTCCTTGTTCCAATTCCAAAGACCAAGACCCCAAGCTCCTTCAGAGCAGAGGCTGGCGTGTCAACATTGTCAACGGACCTTCCACCACTCAACAGAATCAGTAGCTGTGGTACGCTTTCCAAGCGTCTGCTTCCGGAGGAGGCAGTAAAGACATTGTCCCTCACGTACTGGAGAGCTGCTCCAGTGTTGAGGGGTCTCCCACCTTTGTGTCTCAGACCTCTTAGAGTGTTGAGAATCTCTCCCTTTGTTGTGTATGTGTTCAGATAGAATTGTGCGGCTGGATCACTACTGTACTGAACCACTGCAACGCGATCTTTGTTCTCATCCACACTGAGTGTCTCCACCACTCTTTGAACAAAATCACGCATTGCTGGGAATCCACTCCTAGTGCCATCAGATCCATCCAGCAAGAACACAACATCCCTCCTGGGAGTCTGACTCTCAACTAGGGAATATGAAGTTCAAGATAAAGAGTCATATTACATGTTGCTTATTTAAGGGAAAGCAGGGCAAAGCTGGTTCTGTTACATGAAGGTAATGCCTTACCCTTATCTCAAACAAGACATGAATGGCCTCGTGGGCATCTACCCAAAATGTCTAAGCTAGCAACTACTCTATCCTGATGTAAAAGAGGGAAATGGAACAGATCAAAACCATATTTTTCTTACCTAGTAATGTTGGTGTCATGGTTGTGACCTGTACAATGGCAGTGCTCATGGCAGAAAGAAGCTGCTGTTGGATGTTGGGTAGGTCAGTAAATTCAGACACGGAGAGAGCATAACTGGGGTTAGCGGATATTTTCTGTAATTCTCTGCTATCAGAGCTCCTTGTTCCAATTCCAAACACCAAGACACCAAGCTCCTTGAGAGCAGAGGCTGGTTTATCTACATTGTCAAAGGACCTTCCACCATTCAGCAGTATCATAATCTGTGGAACACCTTCAAGGCGCCTACTTCCAGAGGAGGCAGTAAAGACGTAGTCCCTGACATACTGGAGAGCTGCTCCAGTGTTGAGGGGTCTCCCTCCTTTGTGCCTCAGGCCTCTTACGGTGTCAACAACCTCTTCTTTTGTTGTGTAAGTGTTCAGATAGAAGTTGGCCTCTGGTTCTCTGCTATACTGGACCACAGAGACTCGATCTCTGTTCTCCACTACAGTGAGTTTCTCCACTACTCTTTGAACAAAGTCAAGCATTGCTGGGAATCCATTCCTTGTGCCATCAGAACCATCCAGCAAGAATACTACATCCTTTCTGCCGGTGCTTAGGTCCACTAAGAGTATCAGAAACAAAGCAGAAAATATTTGTCAACAATGCTTCATCCTACCTGAAACTGATATATGTGTTTGTTGCTTTAGTTTTCCAATATAATTCATTCGGTCTTACCTATGACTGTTGGGGATATGGGTGTGGCGTCAACATGCACAGTAATGAGTGAGGAGATAAACTGTTCCTGGATGCTGGGGAGATCAGAGAATTCAGAAACAGACTGGGAATACCTAGGGTCAGTGACAATCCTTTGAACCTCTCTGCTAGAATTTCTGTTTCCAATGCCAAAGATCAAGACCCCACTCTCTTTCAGGGCAGAAACTGGTATATCAACATTATCATTGGACCTCCCGCCACTCAGCAGTATCAACATCTGAGGGACACCCTCCTGGCTTCTGCTTCCTGAGGAGGAAGTAAAGACGTTGTCCCTTACATACTGGAGGGCTGCTCCAGTGTTGAGGGGTCTACCTCCTCTATGCCTCAGACCTTTGACGATGTCAAGAATGTCGTCTTTCGTGGTGTATGTGTTCAGATAGAAATGAACTTCTTGATCTCTACCGTACTGGACCACAGAAACGCGGTCTTTGTCTCCTCCCACTTTGAGTTTCTCTACTACTCTCTGAACAAAATCACGCATTGCTGGGAATCCATTCCTTGTGCCATCAGAACCATCCAGAAGGAATACCACATCCTTTCTGGCGGTGTCATGATCAACTGAGAAAAGAAATAGATGATGTCAATCAGACTGATCAAATGTGGTGTTTTTGGCCAATTGATATAGTCGTTTCTAAGACTCAGATGCCATTTTCCTAACACATCCTGACTCTTAATTCACAGTGATGACACATACCTAAAACTGTTGGTGATTCTGGAGTAACATCAATAACCACTGCCTCCACCAAGGACAGAAGTTGCTGCTGGATGCTTGGAAGGTCTTTGAAGTCTGAGACAGACAGAGCGTAACTGGGATCATGTGATATCCTCTGCAATTCTCTGCTATCAGAGCTCCTTGTTCCAATTCCAAAGACCAAGACCCCAAGCTCCTTCAGAGCAGAGGCTGGCGTGTCAACATTGTCAACAGACCTTCCACCACTCAACAGAATCAGTAGCTGTGGCACGCTCTCCAAGCGTCTGCTTCCGGAAGAGGCAGTAAAGACATTGTCCCTCACGTACTGGAGAGCTGCTCCAGTGTTGAGGGGTCTCCCACCTTTGTGTCTCAGACCTCTTAGAGTGTTGAGAATCTCTCCCTTTGTTGTGTATGTGTTCAGATAGAATTGTGCGGCCGGATCACTACTGTACTGAACCACTGCAACGCGATCTTTGTTCTCATCCACACTGAGTGTCTCCACCACTCTTTGAACAAAATCACGCATTGCTGGGAATCCACTCCTAGTGCCATCAGATCCATCCAGCAAGAACACAACATCCCTCCTGGGAGTCTGACTCTCAACTAGGGAATATGAAGTTCAAGATAAAGAGTCATATTACATGTTGCTTATTTAAGGGAAAGCAGGGCAAAGCTGGTTCTGTTACATTAAGGTAATGCCTTATCCTTATCTCAAACAAGACATGAATGGCCTCGTGGGCATCTACCCAAAATGTCTAAGCTAGCAACTACTCTATCCTGATGTAAAAGAGGGAAATGGAACATATCAAAACCATATTTTTCTTACCTAGTAATGTTGGTGTCATGGTTGTGACCTGTACAATGGCAGTGCTCATGGCAGAAAGAAGCTGCTGTTGGATGTTGGGTAGGTCAGTAAATTCAGACACGGAGAGAGCATAACTGGGGTTAGCGGATATTTTCTGTAATTCTCTGCTATCAGAGCTCCTTGTTCCAATTCCAAACACCAAGACACCAAGCTCCTTGAGAGCAGAGGCTGGTTTATCTACATTGTCAAAGGACCTTCCACCATTCAGCAGTATCATAATCTGTGGAACACCTTCAAGGCGCC
The DNA here is from genome assembly GCA_023634145.1 of Thymallus thymallus. Classification (NCBI taxonomy): domain Eukaryota; kingdom Metazoa; phylum Chordata; class Actinopteri; order Salmoniformes; family Salmonidae; genus Thymallus; species Thymallus thymallus. The sequence goes on along the minus strand of CM042407.1, from coordinate 5,371,468 downwards.
TACTTCCAGAGGAGGCAGTAAAGACGTAGTCCCTGACATACTGGAGAGCTGCTCCAGTGTTGAGGGGTCTCCCTCCTTTGTGCCTCAGGCCTCTTACGGTGTCAACAACCTCTTCTTTTGTTGTGTAAGTGTTCAGATAGAAGTTGGCCTCTGGTTCTCTGCTATACTGGACCACAGAGACTCGATCTCTGTTCTCCACTACAGTGAGTTTCTCCACTACTCTTTGAACAAAGTCAAGCATTGCTGGGAATCCATTCCTTGTGCCATCAGAACCATCCAGCAAGAATACTACATCCTTTCTGCCGGTGCTTAGGTCAACTAAGAGTATCAGAAACAAAGCAGAAAATATTTGTCAACAATGCTTCATCCTACCTGAAACTGATATATGTGTTTGTTGCTTTAGTTTTCCAATATAATTCATTCGGTCTTACCTATGACTGTTGGGGATATGGGTGTGGCGTCAACATGCACAGTAATGAGTGAGGAGATAAACTGTTCCTGGATGCTGGGGAGATCAGAGAATTCAGAAACAGACTGGGAATACCTAGGGTCAGTGACAATCCTTTGAACCTCTCTGCTAGAATTTCTGTTTCCAATGCCAAAGATCAAGACCCCACTCTCTTTCAGGGCAGAAACTGGTATATCAACATTATCATTGGACCTCCCGCCACTCAGCAGTATCAACATCTGAGGGACACCCTCCTGGCTTCTGCTTCCTGAGGAGGAAGTAAAGACGTTGTCCCTTACATACTGGAGGGCTGCTCCAGTGTTGAGGGGTCTACCTCCTCTATGCCTCAGACCTTTGACGATGTCAAGAATGTCGTCTTTCGTGGTGTATGTGTTCAGATAGAAATGAACTTCTTGATCTCTACCGTACTGGACCACAGAAACGCGGTCTTTGTCTCCTCCCACTTTGAGTTTCTCTACTACTCTCTGAACAAAATCACGCATTGCTGGGAATCCATTCCTTGTGCCATCAGAACCATCCAGAAGGAATACCACATCCTTTCTGGCGGTGTCATGATCAACTGAGAAAAGAAATAGATGATGTCAATCAGACTGATCAAATGTGGTGTTTTTGGCCAATTGATATAGTCATTTCTAAGACTCAGATGCCATTTTCCTAACACATCCTGACTCTTAATTCACAGTGATGACACATACCTAAAACTGTTGGTGATTCTGGAGTAACATCAATAACCACTGCCTCCACCGAGGACAGAAGTTGCTGCTGGATGCTTGGAAGGTCTTTGAAGTCTGAGACAGACAGAGCGTAACTGGGATCATGTGATATCCTCTGCAATTCTCTGCTATCAGAGCTCCTTGTTCCAATTCCAAAGACCAAGACCCCAAGCTCCTTCAGAGCAGAGGCTGGCGTGTCAACATTGTCAACAGACCTTCCACCACTCAACAGAATCAGTAGCTGTGGCACGCTCTCCAAGCGTCTGCTTCCGGAAGAGGCAGTAAAGACATTGTCCCTCACGTACTGGAGAGCTGCTCCAGTGTTGAGGGGTCTCCCACCTTTGTGTCTCAGACCTCTTAGAGTGTTGAGAATCTCTCCCTTTGTTGTGTATGTGTTCAGATAGAATTGTGCGGCTGGATCACTACTGTACTGAACCACTGCAACGCGATCTTTGTTCTCATCCACACTGAGTGTCTCCACCACTCTTTGAACAAAATCACGCATTGCTGGGAATCCACTCCTAGTGCCATCAGATCCATCCAGCAAGAACACAACATCCCTCCTGGGAGTCTGACTCTCAACTAGGGAATATGAAGTTCAAGATAAAGAGTCATATTACATGTTGCTTATTTAAGGGAAAGCAGGGCAAAGCTGGTTCTGTTACATGAAGGTAATGCCTTACCCTTATCTCAAACAAGACATGAATGGCCTCGTGGGCATCTACCCAAAATGTCTAAGCTAGCAACTACTCTATCCTGATGTAAAAGAGGGAAATGGAACAGATCAAAACCATATTTTTCTTACCTAGTAATGTTGGTGTCATGGTTGTGACCTGTACAATGGCAGTGCTCATGGCAGAAAGAAGCTGCTGTTGGATGTTGGGTAGGTCAGTAAATTCAGACACGGAGAGAGCATAACTGGGGTTTGCAGATATTTTCTGTAATTCTCTGCTATCAGAGCTCCTTGTTCCAATTCCAAACACCAAGACACCAAGCTCCTTGAGAGCAGAGGCTGGTTTATCTACATTGTCAAAGGACCTTCCACCATTCAGCAGTATCATAATCTGTGGAACACCTTCAAGGCGCCTACTTCCAGAGGAGGCAGTAAAGACGTAGTCCCTGACATACTGGAGAGCTGCTCCAGTGTTGAGGGGTCTCCCTCCTCTGTGCCTCAGGCCTCTTACGGTGTCAACAACCTCTTCTTTTGTTGTGTAAGTGTTCAGATAGAAGTTGGCCTCTGGTTCTCTGCTATACTGGACCACAGAGACTCGATCTCTGTTCTCCACTACAGTGAGTTTCTCCACTACTCTTTGAACAAAGTCAAGCATTGCTGGGAATCCATTCCTTGTGCCATCAGAACCATCCAGCAAGAATACTACATCCTTTCTGCCGGTGCTTAGGTCCACTAAGAGTATCAGAAACAAAGCAGAAAATATTTGTCAACAATGCTTCATCCTACCTGAAACTGATATATGTGTTTGTTGCTTTAGTTTTCCAATATAATTCATTCGGTCTTACCTATGACTGTTGGGGATATGGGTGTGGCGTCAACATGCACAGTAATGAGTGAGGAGATAAACTGTTCCTGGATGCTGGGGAGATCAGAGAATTCAGAAACAGACTGGGAATACCTAGGGTCAGTGACAATCCTTTGAACCTCTCTGCTAGAATTTCTGTTTCCAATGCCAAAGATCAAGACCCCACTCTCTTTCAGGGCAGAAACTGGTATATCAACATTATCATTGGACCTCCCGCCACTCAGCAGTATCAACATCTGAGGGACACCCTCCTGGCTTCTGCTTCCTGAGGAGGAAGTAAAGACGTTGTCCCTTACATACTGGAGGGCTGCTCCAGTGTTGAGGGGTCTACCTCCTCTATGCCTCAGACCTTTGACGATGTCAAGAATGTCGTCTTTCGTGGTGTATGTGTTCAGATAGAAATGAACTTCTTGATCTCTACCGTACTGGACCACAGAAACGCGGTCTTTGTCTCCTCCCACTTTGAGTTTCTCTACTACTCTCTGAACAAAATCACGCATTGCTGGGAATCCATTCCTTGTGCCATCAGAACCATCCAGAAGGAATACCACATCCTTTCTGGCGGTGTCATGATCAACTGAGAAAAGAAATAGATGATGTCAATCAGACTGATCAAATGTGGTGTTTTTGGCCAATTGATATAGTCATTTCTAAGACTCAGATGCCATTTTCCTAACACATCCTGACTCTTAATTCACAGTGATGACACATACCTAAAACTGTTGGTGATTCTGGAGTAACATCAATAACCACTGCCTCCACCAAGGACAGAAGTTGCTGCTGGATGCTTGGAAGGTCTTTGAAGTCTGAGACAGACAGAGCGTAACTGGGATCATGTGATATCCTCTGCAATTCTCTGCTATCAGAGCTCCTTGTTCCAATTCCAAAGACCAAGACCCCAAGCTCCTTCAGAGCAGAGGCTGGCGTGTCAACATTGTCAACAGACCTTCCACCACTCAACAGAATCAGTAGCTGTGGCACGCTCTCCAAGCGTCTGCTTCCGGAAGAGGCAGTAAAGACATTGTCCCTCACGTACTGGAGAGCTGCTCCAGTGTTGAGGGGTCTCCCACCTTTGTGTCTCAGACCTCTTAGAGTGTTGAGAATCTCTCCCTTTGTTGTGTATGTGTTCAGATAGAATTGTGCGGCCGGATCACTACTGTACTGAACCACTGCAACGCGATCTTTGTTCTCATCCACACTGAGTGTCTCCACCACTCTTTGAACAAAATCACGCATTGCTGGGAATCCACTCCTAGTGCCATCAGATCCATCCAGCAAGAACACAACATCCCTCCTGGGAGTCTGACTCTCAACTAGGGAATATGAAGTTCAAGATAAAGAGTCATATTACATGTTGCTTATTTAAGGGAAAGCAGGGCAAAGCTGGTTCTGTTACATTAAGGTAATGCCTTATCCTTATCTCAAACAAGACATGAATGGCCTCGTGGGCATCTACCCAAAATGTCTAAGCTAGCAACTACTCTATCCTGATGTAAAAGAGGGAAATGGAACATATCAAAACCATATTTTTCTTACCTAGTAATGTTGGTGTCATGGTTGTGACCTGTACAATGGCAGTGCTCATGGCAGAAAGAAGCTGCTGTTGGATGTTGGGTAGGTCAGTAAATTCAGACACGGAGAGAGCATAACTGGGGTTAGCGGATATTTTCTGTAATTCTCTGCTATCAGAGCTCCTTGTTCCAATTCCAAACACCAAGACACCAAGCTCCTTGAGAGCAGAGGCTGGTTTATCTACATTGTCAAAGGACCTTCCACCATTCAGCAGTATCATAATCTGTGGAACACCTTCAAGGCGCCTACTTCCAGAGGAGGCAGTAAAGACGTAGTCCCTGACATACTGGAGAGCTGCTCCAGTGTTGAGGGGTCTCCCTCCTTTGTGCCTCAGGCCTCTTACGGTGTCAACAACCTCTTCTTTTGTTGTGTAAGTGTTCAGATAGAAGTTGGCCTCTGGTTCTCTGCTATACTGGACCACAGAGACTCGATCTCTGTTCTCCACTACAGTGAGTTTCTCCACTACTCTTTGAACAAAGTCAAGCATTGCTGGGAATCCATTCCTTGTGCCATCAGAACCATCCAGCAAGAATACTACATCCTTTCTGCCGGTGCTTAGGTCCACTAAGAGTATCAGAAACAAAGCAGAAAATATTTGTCAACAATGCTTCATCCTACCTGAAACTGATATATGTGTTTGTTGCTTTAGTTTTCCAATATAATTCATTCGGTCTTACCTATGACTGTTGGGGATATGGGTGTGGCGTCAACATGCACAGTAATGAGTGAGGAGATAAACTGTTCCTGGATGCTGGGGAGATCAGAGAATTCAGAAACAGACTGGGAATACCTAGGGTCAGTGACAATCCTTTGAACCTCTCTGCTAGAATTTCTGTTTCCAATGCCAAAGATCAAGACCCCACTCTCTTTCAGGGCAGAAACTGGTATATCAACATTATCATTGGACCTCCCGCCACTCAGCAGTATCAACATCTGAGGGACACCCTCCTGGCTTCTGCTTCCTGAGGAGGAAGTAAAGACGTTGTCCCTTACATACTGGAGGGCTGCTCCAGTGTTGAGGGGTCTACCTCCTCTATGCCTCAGACCTTTGACGATGTCAAGAATGTCGTCTTTCGTGGTGTATGTGTTCAGATAGAAATGAACTTCTTGATCTCTACCGTACTGGACCACAGAAACGCGGTCTTTGTCTCCTCCCACTTTGAGTTTCTCTACTACTCTCTGAACAAAATCACGCATTGCTGGGAATCCATTCCTTGTGCCATCAGAACCATCCAGAAGGAATACCACATCCTTTCTGGCGGTGTCATGATCAACTGAGAAAAGAAATAGATGATGTCAATCAGACTGATCAAATGTGGTGTTTTTGGCCAATTGATATAGTCATTTCTAAGACTCAGATGCCATTTTCCTAACACATCCTGACTCTTAATTCACAGTGATGACACATACCTAAAACTGTTGGTGATTCTGGAGTAACATCAATAACCACTGCCTCCACCGAGGACAGAAGTTGCTGCTGGATGCTTGGAAGGTCTTTGAAGTCTGAGACAGACAGAGCGTAACTGGGATCATGTGATATCCTCTGCAATTCTCTGCTATCAGAGCTCCTTGTTCCAATTCCAAAGACCAAGACCCCAAGCTCCTTCAGAGCAGAGGCTGGCGTGTCAACATTGTCAACAGACCTTCCACCACTCAACAGAATCAGTAGCTGTGGCACGCTCTCCAAGCGTCTGCTTCCGGAAGAGGCAGTAAAGACATTGTCCCTCACGTACTGGAGAGCTGCTCCAGTGTTGAGGGGTCTCCCACCTTTGTGTCTCAGACCTCTTAGAGTGTTGAGAATCTCTCCCTTTGTTGTGTATGTGTTCAGATAGAATTGTGCGGCTGGATCACTACTGTACTGAACCACTGCAACGCGATCTTTGTTCTCATCCACACTGAGTGTCTCCACCACTCTTTGAACAAAATCACGCATTGCTGGGAATCCACTCCTAGTGCCATCAGATCCATCCAGCAAGAACACAACATCCCTCCTGGGAGTCTGACTCTCAACTAGGGAATATGAAGTTCAAGATAAAGAGTCATATTACATGTTGCTTATTTAAGGGAAAGCAGGGCAAAGCTGGTTCTGTTACATGAAGGTAATGCCTTACCCTTATCTCAAACAAGACATGAATGGCCTCGTGGGCATCTACCCAAAATGTCTAAGCTAGCAACTACTCTATCCTGATGTAAAAGAGGGAAATGGAACAGATCAAAACCATATTTTTCTTACCTAGTAATGTTGGTGTCATGGTTGTGACCTGTACAATGGCAGTGCTCATGGCAGAAAGAAGCTGCTGTTGGATGTTGGGTAGGTCAGTAAATTCAGACACGGAGAGAGCATAACTGGGGTTTGCAGATATTTTCTGTAATTCTCTGCTATCAGAGCTCCTTGTTCCAATTCCAAACACCAAGACACCAAGCTCCTTGAGAGCAGAGGCTGGTTTATCTACATTGTCAAAGGACCTTCCACCATTCAGCAGTATCATAATCTGTGGAACACCTTCAAGGCGCCTACTTCCAGAGGAGGCAGTAAAGACGTAGTCCCTGACATACTGGAGAGCTGCTCCAGTGTTGAGGGGTCTCCCTCCTCTGTGCCTCAGGCCTCTTACGGTGTCAACAACCTCTTCTTTTGTTGTGTAAGTGTTCAGATAGAAGTTGGCCTCTGGTTCTCTGCTATACTGGACCACAGAGACTCGATCTCTGTTCTCCACTACAGTGAGTTTCTCCACTACTCTTTGAACAAAGTCAAGCATTGCTGGGAATCCATTCCTTGTGCCATCAGAACCATCCAGCAAGAATACTACATCCTTTCTGCCGGTGCTTAGGTCCACTAAGAGTATCAGAAACAAAGCAGAAAATATTTGTCAACAATGCTTCATCCTACCTGAAACTGATATATGTGTTTGTTGCTTTAGTTTTCCAATATAATTCATTCGGTCTTACCTATGACTGTTGGGGATATGGGTGTGGCGTCAACATGCACAGTAATGAGTGAGGAGATAAACTGTTCCTGGATGCTGGGGAGATCAGAGAATTCAGAAACAGACTGGGAATACCTAGGGTCAGTGACAATCCTTTGAACCTCTCTGCTAGAATTTCTGTTTCCAATGCCAAAGATCAAGACCCCACTCTCTTTCAGGGCAGAAACTGGTATATCAACATTATCATTGGACCTCCCGCCACTCAGCAGTATCAACATCTGAGGGACACCCTCCTGGCTTCTGCTTCCTGAGGAGGAAGTAAAGACGTTGTCCCTTACATACTGGAGGGCTGCTCCAGTGTTGAGGGGTCTACCTCCTCTATGCCTCAGACCTTTGACGATGTCAAGAATGTCGTCTTTCGTGGTGTATGTGTTCAGATAGAAATGAACTTCTTGATCTCTACCGTACTGGACCACAGAAACGCGGTCTTTGTCTCCTCCCACTTTGAGTTTCTCTACTACTCTCTGAACAAAATCACGCATTGCTGGGAATCCATTCCTTGTGCCATCAGAACCATCCAGAAGGAATACCACATCCTTTCTGGCGGTGTCATGATCAACTGAGAAAAGAAATAGATGATGTCAATCAGACTGATCAAATGTGGTGTTTTTGGCCAATTGATATAGTCGTTTCTAAGACTCAGATGCCATTTTCCTAACACATCCTGACTCTTAATTCACAGTGATGACACATACCTAAAACTGTTGGTGATTCTGGAGTAACATCAATAACCACTGCCTCCACCGAGGACAGAAGTTGCTGCTGGATGCTTGGAAGGTCTTTGAAGTCTGAGACAGACAGAGCGTAACTGGGATCATGTGATATCCTCTGCAATTCTCTGCTATCAGAGCTCCTTGTTCCAATTCCAAAGACCAAGACCCCAAGCTCCTTCAGAGCAGAGGCTGGCGTGTCAACATTGTCAACAGACCTTCCACCACTCAACAGAATCAGTAGCTGTGGCACGCTCTCCAAGCGTCTGCTTCCGGAAGAGGCAGTAAAGACATTGTCCCTCACGTACTGGAGAGCTGCTCCAGTGTTGAGGGGTCTCCCACCTTTGTGTCTCAGACCTCTTAGAGTGTTGAGAATCTCTCCCTTTGTTGTGTATGTGTTCAGATAGAATTGTGCGGCTGGATCACTACTGTACTGAACCACTGCAACGCGATCTTTGTTCTCATCCACACTGAGTGTCTCCACCACTCTTTGAACAAAATCACGCATTGCTGGGAATCCACTCCTAGTGCCATCAGATCCATCCAGCAAGAACACAACATCCCTCCTGGGAGTCTGACTCTCAACTAGGGAATATGAAGTTCAAGATAAAGAGTCATATTACATGTTGCTTATTTAAGGGAAAGCAGGGCAAAGCTGGTTCTGTTACATGAAGGTAATGCCTTACCCTTATCTCAAACAAGACATGAATGGCCTCGTGGGCATCTACCCAAAATGTCTAAGCTAGCAACTACTCTATCCTGATGTAAAAGAGGGAAATGGAACAGATCAAAACCATATTTTTCTTACCTAGTAATGTTGGTGTCATGGTTGTGACCTGTACAATGGCAGTGCTCATGGCAGAAAGAAGCTGCTGTTGGATGTTGGGTAGGTCAGTAAATTCAGACACGGAGAGAGCATAACTGGGGTTTGCAGATATTTTCTGTAATTCTCTGCTATCAGAGCTCCTTGTTCCAATTCCAAACACCAAGACACCAAGCTCCTTGAGAGCAGAGGCTGGTTTATCTACATTGTCAAAGGACCTTCCACCATTCAGCAGTATCATAATCTGTGGAACACCTTCAAGGCGCCTACTTCCAGAGGAGGCAGTAAAGACGTAGTCCCTGACATACTGGAGAGCTGCTCCAGTGTTGAGGGGTCTCCCTCCTCTGTGCCTCAGGCCTCTTACGGTGTCAACAACCTCTTCTTTTGTTGTGTAAGTGTTCAGATAGAAGTTGGCCTCTGGTTCTCTGCTATACTGGACCACAGAGACTCGATCTCTGTTCTCCACTACAGTGAGTTTCTCCACTACTCTTTGAACAAAGTCAAGCATTGCTGGGAATCCATTCCTTGTGCCATCAGAACCATCCAGCAAGAATACTACATCCTTTCTGCCGGTGCTTAGGTCCACTAAGAGTATCAGAAACAAAGCAGAAAATATTTGTCAACAATGCTTCATCCTACCTGAAACTGATATATGTGTTTGTTGCTTTAGTTTTCCAATATAATTCATTCGGTCTTACCTATGACTGTTGGGGATATGGGTGTGGCGTCAACATGCACAGTAATGAGTGAGGAGATAAACTGTTCCTGGATGCTGGGGAGATCAGAGAATTCAGAAACAGACTGGGAATACCTAGGGTCAGTGACAATCCTTTGAACCTCTCTGCTAGAATTTCTGTTTCCAATGCCAAAGATCAAGACCCCACTCTCTTTCAGGGCAGAAACTGGTATATCAACATTATCATTGGACCTCCCGCCACTCAGCAGTATCAACATCTGAGGGACACCCTCCTGGCTTCTGCTTCCTGAGGAGGAAGTAAAGACGTTGTCCCTTACATACTGGAGGGCTGCTCCAGTGTTGAGGGGTCTACCTCCTCTATGCCTCAGACCTTTGACGATGTCAAGAATGTCGTCTTTCGTGGTGTATGTGTTCAGATAGAAATGAACTTCTTGATCTCTACCGTACTGGACCACAGAAACGCGGTCTTTGTCTCCTCCCACTTTGAGTTTCTCTACTACTCTCTGAACAAAATCACGCATTGCTGGGAATCCATTCCTTGTGCCATCAGAACCATCCAGAAGGAATACCACATCCTTTCTGGCGGTGTCATGATCAACTGAGAAAAGAAATAGATGATGTCAATCAGACTGATCAAATGTGGTGTTTTTGGCCAATTGATATAGTCGTTTCTAAGACTCAGATGCCATTTTCCTAACACATCCTGACTCTTAATTCACAGTGATGACACATACCTAAAACTGTTGGTGATTCTGGAGTAACATCAATAACCACTGCCTCCACCGAGGACAGAAGTTGCTGCTGGATGCTTGGAAGGTCTTTGAAGTCTGAGACAGACAGAGCGTAACTGGGATCATGTGATATCCTCTGCAATTCTCTGCTATCAGAGCTCCTTGTTCCAATTCCAAAGACCAAGACCCCAAGCTCCTTCAGAGCAGAGGCTGGCGTGTCAACATTGTCAACAGACCTTCCACCACTCAACAGAATCAGTAGCTGTGGCACGCTCTCCAAGCGTCTGCTTCCGGAAGAGGCAGTAAAGACATTGTCCCTCACGTACTGGAGAGCTGCTCCAGTGTTGAGGGGTCTCCCACCTTTGTGTCTCAGACCTCTTAGAGTGTTGAGAATCTCTCCCTTTGTTGTGTATGTGTTCAGATAGAATTGTGCGGCTGGATCACTACTGTACTGAACCACTGCAACGCGATCTTTGTTCTCATCCACACTGAGTGTCTCCACCACTCTTTGAACAAAATCACGCATTGCTGGGAATCCACTCCTAGTGCCATCAGATCCATCCAGCAAGAACACAACATCCCTCCTGGGAGTCTGACTCTCAACTAGGGAATATGAAGTTCAAGATAAAGAGTCATATTACATGTTGCTTATTTAAGGGAAAGCAGGGCAAAGCTGGTTCTGTTACATGAAGGTAATGCCTTACCCTTATCTCAAACAAGACATGAATGGCCTCGTGGGCATCTACCCAAAATGTCTAAGCTAGCAACTACTCTATCCTGATGTAAAAGAGGGAAATGGAACAGATCAAAACCATATTTTTCTTACCTAGTAATGTTGGTGTCATGGTTGTGACCTGTACAATGGCAGTGCTCATGGCAGAAAGAAGCTGCTGTTGGATGTTGGGTAGGTCAGTAAATTCAGACACGGAGAGAGCATAACTGGGGTTTGCAGATATTTTCTGTAATTCTCTGCTATCAGAGCTCCTTGTTCCAATTCCAAACACCAAGACACCAAGCTCCTTGAGAGCAGAGGCTGGTTTATCTACATTGTCAAAGGACCTTCCACCATTCAGCAGTATCATAATCTGTGGAACACCTTCAAGGCGCCTACTTCCAGAGGAGGCAGTAAAGACGTAGTCCCTGACATACTGGAGAGCTGCTCCAGTGTTGAGGGGTCTCCCTCCTCTGTGCCTCAGGCCTCTTACGGTGTCAACAACCTCTTCTTTTGTTGTGTAAGTGTTCAGATAGAAGTTGGCCTCTGGTTCTCTGCTATACTGGACCACAGAGACTCGATCTCTGTTCTCCACTACAGTGAGTTTCTCCACTACTCTTTGAACAAAGTCAAGCATTGCTGGGAATCCATTCCTTGTGCCATCAGAACCATCCAGCAGGAATACCACATCCTTTCTGGCGGTGTCATGATCAACTGAGAAAAGAAATAGATGATGTCAATCAGACTGATCAACTGTGGTGTTTTTGGCCAATTGATATAGTCGTTTCTAAGACTCAGATGCCATTTTGCTAACACATCCTGACTCTTAATTCACAGTGATGACACATACCTAAAACTGTTGGTGATTCTGGAGTAACATCAATAACCACTGCCTCCACCGATGACAGAAGTTGCTGCTGGATGCTTGGAAGGTCTTTGAAGTCTGAGACAGACAGAGCGTAACTGGGATCATGTGATATCCTCTGCAATTCTCTGCTATCAGAGCTCCTTGTTCCAATTCCAAAGACCAAGACCCCAAGCTCCTTCAGAGCAGAGGCTGGCGTGTCAACATTGTCAACGGACCTTCCACCACTCAACAGAATCAGTAGCTGTGGTACGCTTTCCAAGCGTCTGCTTCCGGAGGAGGCAGTAAAGACATTGTCCCTCACGTACTGGAGAGCTGCTCCAGTGTTGAGGGGTCTCCCACCTTTGTGTCTCAGACCTCTTAGAGTGTTGAGAATCTCTCCCTTTGTTGTGTATGTGTTCAGATAGAATTGTGCGGCTGGATCACTACTGTACTGAACCACTGCAACGCGATCTTTGTTCTCATCCACACTGAGTGTCTCCACCACTCTTTGAACAAAATCACGCATTGCTGGGAATCCACTCCTAGTGCCATCAGATCCATCCAGCAAGAACACAACATCCCTCCTGGGAGTCTGACTCTCAACTAGGGAATATGAAGTTCAAGATAAAGAGTCATATTACATGTTGCTTATTTAAGGGAAAGCAGGGCAAAGCTGGTTCTGTTACATGAAGGTAATGCCTTACCCTTATCTCAAACAAGACATGAATGGCCTCGTGGGCATCTACCCAAAATGTCTAAGCTAGCAACTACTCTATCCTGATGTAAAAGAGGGAAATGGAACAGATCAAAACCATATTTTTCTTACCTAGTAATGTTGGTGTCATGGTTGTGACCTGTACAATGGCAGTGCTCATGGCAGAAAGAAGCTGCTGTTGGATGTTGGGTAGGTCAGTAAATTCAGACACGGAGAGAGCATAACTGGGGTTAGCGGATATTTTCTGTAATTCTCTGCTATCAGAGCTCCTTGTTCCAATTCCAAACACCAAGACACCAAGCTCCTTGAGAGCAGAGGCTGGTTTATCTACATTGTCAAAGGACCTTCCACCATTCAGCAGTATCATAATCTGTGGAACACCTTCAAGGCGCCTACTTCCAGAGGAGGCAGTAAAGACGTAGTCCCTGACATACTGGAGAGCTGCTCCAGTGTTGAGGGGTCTCCCTCCTTTGTGCCTCAGGCCTCTTACGGTGTCAACAACCTCTTCTTTTGTTGTGTAAGTGTTCAGATAGAAGTTGGCCTCTGGTTCTCTGCTATACTGGACCACAGAGACTCGATCTCTGTTCTCCACTACAGTGAGTTTCTCCACTACTCTTTGAACAAAGTCAAGCATTGCTGGGAATCCATTCCTTGTGCCATCAGAACCATCCAGCAAGAATACTACATCCTTTCTGCCGGTGCTTAGGTCCACTAAGAGTATCAGAAACAAAGCAGAAAATATTTGTCAACAATGCTTCATCCTACCTGAAACTGATATATGTGTTTGTTGCTTTAGTTTTCCAATATAATTCATTCGGTCTTACCTATGACTGTTGGGGATATGGGTGTGGCGTCAACATGCACAGTAATGAGTGAGGAGATAAACTGTTCCTGGATGCTGGGGAGATCAGAGAATTCAGAAACAGACTGGGAATACCTAGGGTCAGTGACAATCCTTTGAACCTCTCTGCTAGAATTTCTGTTTCCAATGCCAAAGATCAAGACCCCACTCTCTTTCAGGGCAGAAACTGGTATATCAACATTATCATTGGACCTCCCGCCACTCAGCAGTATCAACATCTGAGGGACACCCTCCTGGCTTCTGCTTCCTGAGGAGGAAGTAAAGACGTTGTCCCTTACATACTGGAGGGCTGCTCCAGTGTTGAGGGGTCTACCTCCTCTATGCCTCAGACCTTTGACGATGTCAAGAATGTCGTCTTTCGTGGTGTATGTGTTCAGATAGAAATGAACTTCTTGATCTCTACCGTACTGGACCACAGAAACACGGTCTTTGTCTCCTCCCACTTTGAGTTTCTCTACTACTCTCTGAACAAAATCACGCATTGCTGGGAATCCATTCCTTGTGCCATCAGAACCATCCAGAAGGAATACCACATCCTTTCTGGCGGTGTCATGATCAACTGAGAAAAGAAATAGATGATGTCAATCAGACTGATCAAATGTGGTGTTTTTGGCCAATTGATATAGTCGTTTCTAAGACTCAGATGCCATTTTCCTAACACATCCTGACTCTTAATTCACAGTGATGACACATACCTAAAACTGTTGGTGATACTGGAGTAACATCAATAACCACTGCCTCCACCGAGGACAGAAGTTGCTGCTGGATGCTTGGAAGGTCTTTGAAGTCTGAGACAGACAGAGCGTAACTGGGATCATGTGATATCCTCTGCAATTCCCTGCTATCAGAGCTCCTTGTTCCAATTCCAAAGACCAAGACCCCAAGCTCCTTCAAAGCAGAGGCTGGCGTGTCAACATTGTCAACGGACCTTCCACCACTCAACAGAATCAGTAGCTGTGGTACGCTTTCCAAGCGTCTGCTTCCGGAGGAGGCAGTAAAGACATTGTCCCTCACGTACTGGAGAGCTGCTCCAGTGTTGAGGGGTCTCCCACCTTTGTGTCTCAGACCACTTACAGTGTTGAGAATCTCTCCCTTTGTTGTGTATGTGTTCAGATAGAATTGTGCGGCTGGATCACTACTGTACTGAACAACTGCAACGCGATCTTTGTTCTCATCCACACTGAGTGTCTCCACCACTCTTTGAACAAAATCACGCATTGCTGGGAATCCACTCCTAGTGCCATCAGATCCATCCAGCAAGAACACAACATCCCTCCTGGGAGTCTGACTCTCAACTAGGGAATATGAAGTTCAAGATAAAGAGTCATATTACATGTTGCTTATTTAAGGGAAAGCAGGGCAAAGCTGGTTCTGTTACATGAAGGGAATGCCTTACCCTTATCTCAAACAAGACATGAATGGCCTCGTGGGCATCTACCCAAAATGTCTAAGCTAGCACCTACTCTATCCTGATGTAAAAGAGGGAAATGGAACAGATCAAAACCATATTTTTCTTACCTAGTAATGTTGGTGTCATGGTTGTGACCTGTACAATGGCAGTGCTCATGGCAGAAAGAAGCTGCTGTTGGATGTTGGGTAGGTCAGTAAATTCAGACACGGAGAGAGCATAACTGGGGTTAGCGGATATTTTCTGTAATTCTCTGCTATCAGAGCTCTTTGTTCCAATTCCAAACACCAAGACACCAAGCTCCTTGAGAGCAGAGGCTGGTTTATCTACATTGTCAAAGGACCTTCCACCATTCAGCAGTATCATAATCTGTGGAACACCTTCAAGGCGCCTACTTCCAGAGGAGGCAGTAAAGACGTAGTCCCTGACATACTGGAGAGCTGCTCCAGTGTTGAGGGGTCTCCCTCCTTTGTGCCTCAGGCCTCTTACGGTGTCAACAACCTCTTCTTTTGTTGTGTAAGTGTTCAGATAGAAGTTGGCCTCTGGTTCTCTGCTATACTGGACCACAGAGACTCGATCTCTGTTCTCCACTATAGTGAGTTTCTCCACTACTCTTTGAACAAAGTCAAGCATTGCTGGGAATCCATTCCTTGTGCCATCAGAACCATCCAGCAGGAATACCACATCCTTTCTGGCGGTGTCATGATCAACTGAGAAAAGAAATAGATGATGTCAATCAGACTGATCAACTGTGGTGTTTTTGGCCAATTGATATAGTCGTTTCTAAGACTCAGATGCCATTTTGCTAACACATCCTGACTCTTAATTCACAGTGATGACACATACCTAAAACTGTTGGTGATTCTGGAGTAACATCAATAACCACTGCCTCCACCGATGACAGAAGTTGCTGCTGGATGCTTGGAAGGTCTTTGAAGTCTGAGACAGACAGAGCGTAACTGGGATCATGTGATATCCTCTGCAATTCTCTGCTATCAGAGCTCCTTGTTCCAATTCCAAAGACCAAGACCCCAAGCTCCTTCAGAGCAGAGGCTGGCGTGTCAACATTGTCAACGGACCTTCCACCACTCAACAGAATCAGTAGCTGTGGTACGCTTTCCAAGCGTCTGCTTCCGGAGGAGGCAGTAAAGACATTGTCCCTCACGTACTGGAGAGCTGCTCCAGTGTTGAGGGGTCTCCCACCTTTGTGTCTCAGACCTCTTAGAGTGTTGAGAATCTCTCCCTTTGTTGTGTATGTGTTCAGATAGAATTGTGCGGCTGGATCACTACTGTACTGAACCACTGCAACGCGATCTTTGTTCTCATCCACACTGAGTGTCTCCACCACTCTTTGAACAAAATCACGCATTGCTGGGAATCCACTCCTAGTGCCATCAGATCCATCCAGCAAGAACACAACATCCCTCCTGGGAGTCTGACTCTCAACTAGGGAATATGAAGTTCAAGATAAAGAGTCATATTACATGTTGCTTATTTAAGGGAAAGCAGGGCAAAGCTGGTTCTGTTACATGAAGGTAATGCCTTACCCTTATCTCAAACAAGACATGAATGGCCTCGTGGGCATCTACCCAAAATGTCTAAGCTAGCAACTACTCTATCCTGATGTAAAAGAGGGAAATGGAACAGATCAAAACCATATTTTTCTTACCTAGTAATGTTGGTGTCATGGTTGCGACCTGTACAATGGCAGTGCTCATGGCAGAAAGAAGCTGCTGTTGGATGTTGGGTAGGTCAGTAAATTCAGACACGGAGAGAGCATAACTGGGGTTAGCGGATATTTTCTGTAATTCTCTGCTATCAGAGCTCCTTGTTCCAATTCCAAACACCAAGACACCAAGCTCCTTGAGAGCAGAGGCTGGTTTATCTACATTGTCAAAGGACCTTCCACCATTCAGCAGTATCATAATCTGTGGAACACCTTCAAGGCGCCTACTTCCAGAGGAGGCAGTAAAGACGTAGTCCCTGACATACTGGAGAGCTGCTCCAGTGTTGAGGGGTCTCCCTCCTTTGTGCCTCAGGCCTCTTACGGTGTCAACAACCTCTTCTTTTGTTGTGTAAGTGTTCAGATAGAAGTTGGCCTCTGGTTCTCTGCTATACTGGACCACAGAGACTCGATCTCTGTTCTCCACTACAGTGAGTTTCTCCACTACTCTTTGAACAAAGTCAAGCATTGCTGGGAATCCATTCCTTGTGCCATCAGAACCATCCAGCAAGAATACTACATCCTTTCTGCCGGTGCTTAGGTCCACTAAGAGTATCAGAAACAAAGCAGAAAATATTTGTCAACAATGCTTCATCCTACCTGAAACTGATATATGTGTTTGTTGCTTTAGTTTTCCAATATAATTCATTCGGTCTTACCTATGACTGTTGGGGATATGGGTGTGGCGTCAACATGCACAGTAATGAGTGAGGAGATAAACTGTTCCTGGATGCTGGGGAGATCAGAGAATTCAGAAACAGACTGGGAATACCTAGGGTCAGTGACAATCCTTTGAACCTCTCTGCTAGAATTTCTGTTTCCAATGCCAAAGATCAAGACCCCACTCTCTTTCAGGGCAGAAACTGGTATATCAACATTATCATTGGACCTCCCGCCACTCAGCAGTATCAACATCTGAGGGACACCCTCCTGGCTTCTGCTTCCTGAGGAGGAAGTAAAGACGTTGTCCCTTACATACTGGAGGGCTGCTCCAGTGTTGAGGGGTCTACCTCCTCTATGCCTCAGACCTTTGACGATGTCAAGAATGTCGTCTTTCGTGGTGTATGTGTTCAGATAGAAATGAACTTCTTGATCTCTACCGTACTGGACCACAGAAACACGGTCTTTGTCTCCTCCCACTTTGAGTTTCTCTACTACTCTCTGAACAAAATCACGCATTGCTGGGAATCCATTCCTTGTGCCATCAGAACCATCCAGAAGGAATACCACATCCTTTCTGGCGGTGTCATGATCAACTGAGAAAAGAAATAGATGATGTCAATCAGACTGATCAAATGTGGTGTTTTTGGCCAATTGATATAGTCGTTTCTAAGACTCAGATGCCATTTTCCTAACACATCCTGGCTCTTAATTCACAGTGATGACACATACCTAAAACTGTTGGTGATACTGGAGTAACATCAATAACCACTGCCTCCACCGAGGACAGAAGTTGCTGCTGGATGCTTGGAAGGTCTTTGAAGTCTGAGACAGACAGAGCGTAACTGGGATCATGTGATATCCTCTGCAATTCCCTGCTATCAGAGCTCCTTGTTCCAATTCCAAAGACCAAGACCCCAAGCTCCTTCAAAGCAGAGGCTGGCGTGTCAACATTGTCAACGGACCTTCCACCACTCAACAGAATCAGTAGCTGTGGTACGCTTTCCAAGCGTCTGCTTCCGGAGGAGGCAGTAAAGACATTGTCCCTCACGTACTGGAGAGCTGCTCCAGTGTTGAGGGGTCTCCCACCTTTGTGTCTCAGACCACTTAGAGTGTTGAGAATCTCTCCCTTTGTTGTGTATGTGTTCAGATAGAATTGTGCGGCTGGATCACTACTGTACTGAACCACTGCAACGCGATCTTTGTTCTCATCCACACTGAGTGTCTCCACCACTCTTTGAACAAAATCACGCATTGCTGGGAATCCACTCCTAGTGCCATCAGATCCATCCAGCAAGAACACAACATCCCTCCTGGGAGTCTGACTCTCAACTAGGGAATATGAAGTTCAAGATAAAGAGTCATATTACATGTTGCTTATTTAAGGGAAAGCAGGGCAAAGCTGGTTCTGTTACATGAAGGGAATGCCTTACCCTTATCTCAAACAAGACATGAATGGCCTCGTGGGCATCTACCCAAAATGTCTAAGCTAGCAACTACTCTATCCTGATGTAAAAGAGGGAAATGGAACAGATCAAAACCATATTTTTCTTACCTAGTAATGTTGGTGTCATGGTTGTGACCTGTACAATGGCAGTGCTCATGGCAGAAAGAAGCTGCTGTTGGATGTTGGGTAGGTCAGTAAATTCAGACACGGAGAGAGCATAACTGGGGTTAGCGGATATTTTCTGTAATTCTCTGCTATCAGAGCTCCTTGTTCCAATTCCAAACACCAAGACACCAAGCTCCTTGAGAGCAGAGGCTGGTTTATCTACATTGTCAAAGGACCTTCCACCATTCAGCAGTATCATAATCTGTGGAACACCTTCAAGGCGCCTACTTCCAGAGGAGGCAGTAAGGACGTAGTCCCTGACATACTGGAGAGCTGCTCCAGTGTTGAGGGGTCTCCCTCCTTTGTGCCTCAGGCCTCTTACGGTGTCAACAACCTCTTCTTTTGTTGTGTAAGTGTTCAGATAGAAGTTGGCCTCTGGTTCTCTGCTATACTGGACCACAGAGACTCGATCTCTGTTCTCCACTACAGTGAGTTTCTCCACTACTCTTTGAACAAAGTCAAGCATTGCTGGGAATCCATTCCTTGTGCCATCAGAACCATCCAGCAAGAATACTACATCCTTTCTGCCGGTACTTAGGTCCACTAAGAGTATCAGAAACAAAGCAGAAAATATTTGTCAACAATGCTTCATCCTACCTGAAACTGATATATGTGTTTGTTGCTTTAGTTTTCCAATATAATTCATTCGGTCTTACCTATGACTGTTGGGGATATGGGTGTGGCGTCAACATGCACAGTAATGAGTGAGGAGATAAACTGTTCCTGGATGCTGGGGAGATCAGAGAATTCAGAAACAGACTGGGAATACCTAGGGTCAGTGACAATCCTTTGAACCTCTCTGCTAGAATTTCTGTTTCCAATGCCAAAGATCAAGACCCCACTCTCTTTCAGGGCAGAAACTGGTATATCAACATTATCATTGGACCTCCCGCCACTCAGCAGTATCAACATCTGAGGGACACCCTCCTGGCTTCTGCTTCCTGAGGAGGAAGTAAAGACGTTGTCCCTTACATACTGGAGGGCTGCTCCAGTGTTGAGGGGTCTACCTCCTCTATGCCTCAGACCTTTGACGATGTCAAGAATGTCGTCTTTCGTGGTGTATGTGTTCAGATAGAAATGAACTTCTTGATCTCTACCGTACTGGACCACAGAAACGCGGTCTTTGTCTCCTCCCACTTTGAGTTTCTCTACTACTCTCTGAACAAAATCACGCATTGCTGGGAATCCATTCCTTGTGCCATCAGAACCATCCAGAAGGAATACCACATCCTTTCTGGCGGTGTCATGATCAACTGAGAAAAGAAATAGATGATGTCAATCAGACTGATCAAATGTGGTGTTTTTGGCCAATTGATATAGTCGTTTCTAAGACTCAGATGCCATTTTCCTAACACATCCTGACTCTTAATTCACAGTGATGACACATACCTAAAACTGTTGGTGATTCTGGAGTAACATCAATAACCACTGCCTCCACCGAGGACAGAAGTTGCTGCTGGATGCTTGGAAGGTCTTTGAAGTCTGAGACAGACAGAGCGTAACTGGGATCATGTGATATCCTCTGCAATTCTCTGCTATCAGAGCTCCTTGTTCCAATTCCAAAGACCAAGACCCCAAGCTCCTTCAAAGCAGAGGCTGGCGTGTCAACATTGTCAACGGACCTTCCACCACTCAACAGAATCAGTAGCTGTGGTACGCTTTCCAAGCGTCTGCTTCCGGAGGCGGCAGTAAAGACATTGTCCCTCACGTACTGGAGAGCTGCTCCAGTGTTGAGGGGTCTCCCACCTTTGTGTCTCAGACCTCTTAGAGTGTTGAGAATCTCTCCCTTTGTTGTGTATGTGTTCAGATAGAATTGTGCGGCTGGATCACTACTGTACTGAACCACTGCAACGCGATCTTTGTTCTCATCCACACTGAGTGTCTCCACCACTCTTTGAACAAAATCACGCATTGCTGGGAATCCACTCCTAGTGCCATCAGATCCATCCAGCAAGAACACAACATCCCTCCTGGGAGTCTGACTCTCAACTAGGGAATATGAAGTTCAAGATAAAGAGTCATATTACATGTTGCTTATTTAAGGGAAAGCAGGGCAAAGCTGGTTCTGTTACATGAAGGTAATGCCTTACCCTTATCTCAAACAAGACATGAATGGCCTCGTGGGCATCTACCCAAAATGTCTAAGCTAGCAACTACTCTATCCTGATGTAAAAGAGGGAAATGGAACAGATCAAAACCATATTTTTCTTACCTAGTAATGTTGGTGTCATGGTTGTGACCTGTACAATGGCAGTGCTCATGGCAGAAAGAAGCTGCTGTTGGATGTTGGGTAGGTCAGTAAATTCAGACACGGAGAGAGCATAACTGGGGTTAGCGGATATTTTCTGTAATTCTCTGCTATCAGAGCTCCTTGTTCCAATTCCAAACACCAAGACACCAAGCTCCTTGATAGCAGAGGCTGGTTTATCTACATTGTCAAAGGACCTTCCACCATTCAGCAGTATCATAATCTGTGGAACACCTTCAAGGCGCCTACTTCCAGAGGAGGCAGTAAAGACGTAGTCCCTGACATACTGGAGAGCTGCTCCAGTGTTGAGGGGTCTCCCTCCTTTGTGCCTCAGGCCTCTTACGGTGTCAACAACCTCTTCTTTTGTTGTGTAAGTGTTCAGATAGAAGTTGGCCTCTGGTTCTCTGCTATACTGGACCACAGAGACTCGATCTCTGTTCTCCACTACAGTGAGTTTCTCCACTACTCTTTGAACAAAGTCAAGCATTGCTGGGAATCCATTCCTTGTGCCATCAGAACCATCCAGCAAGAATACTACATCCTTTCTGCCGGTGCTTAGGTCCACTAAGAGTATCAGAAACAAAGCAGAAAATATTTGTCAACAATGCTTCATCCTACCTGAAACTGATATATGTGTTTGTTGCTTTAGTTTTCCAATATAATTCATTCGGTCTTACCTATGACTGTTGGGGATATGGGTGTGGCGTCAACATGCACAGTAATGAGTGAGGAGATAAACTGTTCCTGGATGCTGGGGAGATCAGAGAATTCAGAAACAGACTGGGAATACCTAGGGTCAGTGACAATCCTTTGAACCTCTCTGCTAGAATTTCTGTTTCCAATGCCAAAGATCAAGACCCCACTCTCTTTCAGGGCAGAAACTGGTATATCAACATTATCATTGGACCTCCCGCCACTCAGCAGTATCAACATCTGAGGGACACCCTCCTGGCTTCTGCTTCCTGAGGAGGAAGTAAAGACGTTGTCCCTTACATACTGGAGGGCTGCTCCAGTGTTGAGGGGTCTACCTCCTCTATGCCTCAGACCTTTGACGATGTCAAGAATGTCGTCTTTCGTGGTGTATGTGTTCAGATAGAAATGAACTTCTTGATCTCTACCGTACTGGACCACAGAAACGCGGTCTTTGTCTCCTCCCACTTTGAGTTTCTCTACTACTCTCTGAACAAAATCACGCATTGCTGGGAATCCATTCCTTGTGCCATCAGAACCATCCAGAAGGAATACCACATCCTTTCTGGCGGTGTCATGATCAACTGAGAAAAGAAATAGATGATGTCAATCAGACTGATCAAATGTGGTGTTTTTGGCCAATTGATATAGTCGTTTCTAAGACTCAGATGCCATTTTCCTAACACATCCTGACTCTTAATTCACAGTGATGACACATACCTAAAACTGTTGGTGATTCTGGAGTAACATCAATAACCACTGCCTCCACCGAGGACAGAAGTTGCTGCTGGATGCTTGGAAGGTCTTTGAAGTCTGAGACAGACAGAGCGTAACTGGGATCATGTGATATCCTCTGCAATTCTCTGCTATCAGAGCTCCTTGTTCCAATTCCAAAGACCAAGACCCCAAGCTCCTTCAAAGCAGAGGCTGGCGTGTCAACATTGTCAACGGACCTTCCACCACTCAACAGAATCAGTAGCTGTGGTACGCTTTCCAAGCGTCTGCTTCCGGAGGAGGCAGTAAAGACATTGTCCCTCACGTACTGGAGAGCTGCTCCAGTGTTGAGGGGTCTCCCACCTTTGTGTCTCAGACCTCTTAGAGTGTTGAGAATCTCTCCCTTTGTTGTGTATGTGTTCAGATAGAATTGTGCGGCTGGATCACTACTGTACTGAACAACTGCAACGCGATCTTTGTTCTCATCCACACTGAGTGTCTCCACCACTCTTTGAACAAAATCACGCATTGCTGGGAATCCACTCCTAGTGCCATCAGATCCATCCAGCAAGAACACAACATCCCTCCTGGGAGTCTGACTCTCAACTAGGGAATATGAAGTTCAAGATAAAGAGTCATATTACATGTTGCTTATTTAAGGGAAAGCAGGGCAAAGCTGGTTCTGTTACATGAAGGGAATGCCTTACCCTTATCTCAAACAAGACATGAATGGCCTCGTGGGCATCTACCCAAAATGTCTAAGCTAGCAACTACTCTATCCTGATGTAAAAGAGGGAAATGGAACAGATCAAACCCATATTTTTCTTACCTAGTAATGTTGGTGTCATGGTTGTGACCTGTACAATGGCAGTGCTCATGGCAGAAAGAAGCTGCTGTTGGATGTTGGGTAGGTCAGTAAATTCAGACACGGAGAGAGCATAACTGGGGTTAGCGGATATTTTCTGTAATTCTCTGCTATCAGAGCTCTTTGTTCCAATTCCAAACACCAAGACACCAAGCTCCTTGAGAGCAGAGGCTGGTTTATCTACATTGTCAAAGGACCTTCCACCATTCAGCAGTATCATAATCTGTGGAACACCTTCAAGGCGCCTACTTCCAGAGGAGGCAGTAAAGACGTAGTCCCTGACATACTGGAGAGCTGCTCCAGTGTTGAGGGGTCTCCCTCCTTTGTGCCTCAGGCCTCTTACGGTGTCAACAACCTCTTCTTTTGTTGTGTAAGTGTTCAGATAGAAGTTGGCCTCTGGTTCTCTGCTATACTGGACCACAGAGACTCGATCTCTGTTCTCCACTACAGTGAGTTTCTCCACTACTCTTTGAACAAAGTCAAGCATTGCTGGGAATCCATTCCTTGTGCCATCAGAACCATCCAGCAGGAATACCACATCCTTTCTGGCGGTGTCATGATCAACTGAGAAAAGAAATAGATGATGTCAATCAGACTGATCAACTGTGGTGTTTTTGGCCAATTGATATAGTCGTTTCTAAGACTCAGATGCCATTTTGCTAACACATCCTGACTCTTAATTCACAGTGATGACACATACCTAAAACTGTTGGTGATTCTGGAGTAACATCAATAACCACTGCCTCCACCGAGGACAGAAGTTGCTGCTGGATGCTTGGAAGGTCTTTGAAGTCTGAGACAGACAGAGCGTAACTGGGATCATGTGATATCCTCTGCAATTCTCTGCTATCAGAGCTCCTTGTTCCAATTCCAAAGACCAAGACCCCAAGCTCCTTCAAAGCAGAGGCTGGCGTGTCAACATTGTCAACGGACCTTCCACCACTCAACAGAATCAGTAGCTGTGGTACGCTTTCCAAGCGTCTGCTTCCGGAGGAGGCAGTAAAGACATTGTCCCTCACGTACTGGAGAGCTGCTCCAGTGTTGAGGGGTCTCCCACCTTTGTGTCTCAGACCTCTTAGAGTGTTGAGAATCTCTCCCTTTGTTGTGTATGTGTTCAGATAGAATTGTGCGGCTGGATCACTACTGTACTGAACAACTGCAACGCGATCTTTGTTCTCATCCACACTGAGTGTCTCCACCACTCTTTGAACAAAATCACGCATTGCTGGGAATCCACTCCTAGTGCCATCAGATCCATCCAGCAAGAACACAACATCCCTCCTGGGAGTCTGACTCTCAACTAGGGAATATGAAGTTCAAGATAAAGAGTCATATTACATGTTGCTTATTTAAGGGAAAGCAGGGCAAAGCTGGTTCTGTTACATGAAGGGAATGCCTTACCCTTATCTCAAACAAGACATGAATGGCCTCGTGGGCATCTACCCAAAATGTCTAAGCTAGCAACTACTCTATCCTGATGTAAAAGAGGGAAATGGAACAGATCAAAACCATATTTTTCTTACCTAGTAATGTTGGTGTCATGGTTGTGACCTGTACAATGGCAGTGCTCATGGCAGAAAGAAGCTGCTGTTGGATGTTGGGTAGGTCAGTAAATTCAGACACGGAGAGAGCATAACTGGGGTTAGCGGATATTTTCTGTAATTCTCTGCTATCAGAGCTCCTTGTTCCAATTCCAAACACCAAGACACCAAGCTCCTTGAGAGCAGAGGCTGGTTTATCTACATTGTCAAAGGACCTTCCACCATTCAGCAGTATCATAATCTGTGGAACACCTTCAAGGCGCCTACTTCCAGAGGAGGCAGTAAAGACGTAGTCCCTGACATACTGGAGAGCTGCTCCAGTGTTGAGGGGTCTCCCTCCTTTGTGCCTCAGGCCTCTTACGGTGTCAACAACCTCTTCTTTTGTTGTGTAAGTGTTCAGATAGAAGTTGGCCTCTGGTTCTCTGCTATACTGGACCACAGAGACTCGATCTCTGTTCTCCACTACAGTGAGTTTCTCCACTACTCTTTGAACAAAGTCAAGCATTGCTGGGAATCCATTCCTTGTGCCATCAGAACCATCCAGCAAGAATACTACATCCTTTCTGCCGGTGCTTAGGTCCACTAAGAGTATCAGAAACAAAGCAGAAAATATTTGTCAACAATGCTTCATCCTACCTGAAACTGATATATGTGTTTGTTGCTTTAGTTTTCCAATATAATTCATTCGGTCTTACCTATGACTGTTGGGGATATGGGTGTGGCGTCAACATGCACAGTAATGAGTGAGGAGATAAACTGTTCCTGGATGCTGGGGAGATCAGAGAATTCAGAAACAGACTGGGAATACCTAGGGTCAGTGACAATCCTTTGAACCTCTCTGCTAGAATTTCTGTTTCCAATGCCAAAGATCAAGACCCCACTCTCTTTCAGGGCAGAAACTGGTATATCAACATTATCATTGGACCTCCCGCCACTCAGCAGTATCAACATCTGAGGGACACCCTCCTGGCTTCTGCTTCCTGAGGAGGAAGTAAAGACGTTGTCCCTTACATACTGGAGGGCTGCTCCAGTGTTGAGGGGTCTACCTCCTCTATGCCTCAGACCTTTGACGATGTCAAGAATGTCGTCTTTCGTGGTGTTTGTGTTCAGATAGAAATTAACTTCTTGATCTCTACCGTACTGGACCACAGAAACGCGGTCTTTGTCTCCTCCCACTTTGAGTTTCTCTACTACTCTCTGAACAAAATCACGCATTGCTGGGAATCCATTCCTTGTGCCATCAGAACCATCCAGAAGGAATACCACATCCTTTCTGGCGGTGTCATGATCAACTGAGAAAAGAAATAGATGATGTCAATCAGACTGATCAAATGTGGCGTTTTTGGCCAATTGATATAGTCGTTTCTAAGACTCAGATGCCATTTTCCTAACACATCCTGACTCTTAATTCACAGTGATGACACATACCTAAAACTGTTGGTGATTCTGGAGTAACATCAATAACCACTGCCTCCACCGAGGACAGAAGTTGCTGCTGGATGCTTGGAAGGTCTTTGAAGTCTGAGACAGACAGAGCGTAACTGGGATCATGTGATATCCTCTGCAATTCTCTGCTATCAGAGCTCCTTGTTCCAATTCCAAAGACCAAGACCCCAAGCTCCTTCAAAGCAGAGGCTGGCGTGTCAACATTGTCAACGGACCTTCCACCACTCAACAGAATCAGTAGCTGTGGTACGCTTTCCAAGCGTCTGCTTCCGGAGGCGGCAGTAAAGACATTGTCCCTCACGTACTGGAGAGCTGCTCCAGTGTTGAGGGGTCTCCCACCTTTGTGTCTCAGACCTCTTAGAGTGTTGAGAATCTCTCCCTTTGTTGTGTATGTGTTCAGATAGAATTGTGCGGCTGGATCACTACTGTACTGAACCACTGCAACGCGATCTTTGTTCTCATCCACACTGAGTGTCTCCACCACTCTTTGAACAAAATCACGCATTGCTGGGAATCCACTCCTAGTGCCATCAGATCCATCCAGCAAGAACACAACATCCCTCCTGGGAGTCTGACTCTCAACTAGGGAATATGAAGTTCAAGATAAAGAGTCATATTACATGTTGCTTATTTAAGGGAAAGCAGGGCAAAGCTGATTCTGTCACAAGAAGGTAATGCCTTACCCTTATCTCAAACAAGACATGAATGGCCTCGGGGGCATCTACCCAAAATGTCTAAGCTATCACCTACTCCATCCTGATGTAAAAGAGAAAATGGAACAGATCAAAACCATATTTTTCTTACCTAGTAATGTTGGTGTCATGGTTGTGACCTGTACAATGGCAGTGCTCATGGCAGAAAGAAGCTGCTGTTGGATGTTGGGTAGGTCAGTAAATTCAGACACGGAGAAAGCATAACTGGGGTCAGCGGATATTTTCTGTAATTCTCTGCTATCAGAGCTCCTTGTTCCAATTCCAAACACCAAGACACCAAGCTCCTTGAGAGCAGAGGCTGGTTTATCTACATTGTCAAAGGACCTTCCACCATTCAGCAGTATCATAATCTGTGGAACACCTTCAAGGCGCCTACTTCCAGAGGAGGCAGTAAAGACGTAGTCCCTGACATACTGGAGAGCTGCTCCAGTGTTGAGGGGTCTCCCTCCTTTGTGCCTCAGGCCTCTTACGGTGTCAACAACCTCTTCTTTTGTTGTGTAAGTGTTCAGATAGAAGTTGGCCTCTGGTTCTCTGCTATACTGGACCACAGAGACTCGATCTCTGTTCTCCACTACAGTGAGTTTCTCCACTACTCTTTGAACAAAGTCAAGCATTGCTGGGAATCCATTCCTTGTGCCATCAGAACCATCCAGCAAGAATACTACATCCTTTCTGCCGGTGCTTAGGTCCACTAAGAGTATCAGAAACAAAGCAGAAAATATTTGTCAACAATGCTTCATCCTACCTGAAACTGATATATGTGTTTGTTGCTTTAGTTTTCCAATATAATTCATTCGGTCTTACCTATGACTGTTGGGGATATGGGTGTGGCGTCAACATGCACAGTAATAAGTGAGGAGAAAAACTGTTCCTGGATGCTGGGGAGATCAGAGAATTCAGAAACAGACTGGGAATACCTAGGGTCAGTGACAATCCTTTGAACCTCTCTGCTAGAATTTCTGCTTCCAATGCCAAAGATCAAGACCCCACTCTCTTTCAGGGCAGAAACTGGTATATCAACATTATCATTGGACCTCCCGCCACTCAGCAGTATCAACATCTGAGGGACACCCTCCTGACTTCTGCTTCCTGAGGAGGAAGTAAAGACGTTGTCCCTTACATACTGGAGGGCTGCTCCAGTGTTGAGGGGTC
Organism: Thymallus thymallus; assembly: GCA_023634145.1. Taxonomy (NCBI): domain Eukaryota; kingdom Metazoa; phylum Chordata; class Actinopteri; order Salmoniformes; family Salmonidae; genus Thymallus; species Thymallus thymallus. The sequence continues at coordinate 5,343,323 of CM042407.1, read as the reverse complement.
TACCTCCTCTATGCCTCAGACCTTTGACGATGTCAAGAATGTCGTCTTTCGTGGTGTATGTGTTCAGATAGAAATGAACTTCTTGATCTCTACCGTACTGGACAACAGAAACGCGGTCTTTGTCTCCTCCCACTTTGAGTTTCTCTACTACTCTCTGAACAAAATCACGCATTGCTGGGAATCCATTCCTTGTGCCATCAGAACCATCCAGAAGGAATACCACATCCTTTCTGGCGGTGTCATGATCAACTGAGAAAAGAAATAGATGATGTCAATCAGACTGATCAAATGTGGTGTTTTTGGCCAATTGATATAGTCGTTTCTAAGACTCAGATGCCATTTTCCTAACACATCCTGACTCTTAATTCACAGTGATGACACATACCTAAAACTGTTGGTGATTCTGGAGTAACATCAATAACCACTGCCTCCACCGAGGACAGAAGCTGCTGCTGGATGCTTGGAAGGTCTTTGAAGTCTGAGACAGACAGAGCGTAACTGGGATCATGTGATATCCTCTGCAATTCTCTGCTATCAGAGCTCCTTGTTCCAATTCCAAAGACCAAGACCCCAAGCTCCTTCAGAGCAGAGGCTGGCGTGTCAACATTGTCAACGGACCTTCCACCACTCAACAGAATCAGTAGCTGTGGTACGCTTTCCAAGCGTCTGCTTCCGGAGGAGGCAGTAAAGACATTGTCCCTCACGTACTGGAGAGCTGCTCCAGTGTTGAGGGGTCTCCCACCTTTGTGTCTCAGACCACTTACAGTGTTGAGAATCTCTCCCTTTGTTGTGTATGTGTTCAGATAGAATTGTGCGGCTGGATCACTACTGTACTGAACCACTGCAACGCGATCTTTGTTCTCATCCACACTGAGTGTCTCCACCACTCTTTGAACAAAATCACGCATTGCTGGGAATCCACTCCTAGTGCCATCAGATCCATCCAGCAAGAACACAACATCCCTCCTGGGAGTCTGACTCTCAACTAGGGAATATGAAGTTCAAGATAAAGAGTCATATTACATGTTGCTTATTTAAGGGAAAGCAGGGCAAAGCTGATTCTGTCACAAGAAGGTAATGCCTTACCCTTATCTCAAACAAGACATGAATGGCCTCGGGGGCATCTACCCAAAATGTCTAAGCTATCACCTACTCCATCCTGATGTAAAAGAGAAAATGGAACAGATCAAAACCATATTTTTCTTACCTAGTAATGTTGGTGTCATGGTTGTGACCTGTACAATGGCAGTGCTCATGGCAGAAAGAAGCTGCTGTTGGATGTTGGGTAGGTCAGTAAATTCAGACACGGAGAAAGCATAACTGGGGTCAGCGGATATTTTCTGTAATTCTCTGCTATCAGAGCTCCTTGTTCCAATTCCAAACACCAAGACACCAAGCTCCTTGAGAGCAGAGGCTGGTTTATCTACATTGTCAAAGGACCTTCCACCATTCAGCAGTATCATAATCTGTGGAACACCTTCAAGGCGCCTACTTCCAGAGGAGGCAGTAAAGACGTAGTCCCTGACATACTGGAGAGCTGCTCCAGTGTTGAGGGGTCTCCCTCCTTTGTGCCTCAGGCCTCTTACGGTGTCAACAACCTCTTCTTTTGTTGTGTAAGTGTTCAGATAGAAGTTGGCCTCTGGTTCTCTGCTATACTGGACCACAGAGACTCGATCTCTGTTCTCCACTACAGTGAGTTTCTCCACTACTCTTTGAACAAAGTCAAGCATTGCTGGGAATCCATTCCTTGTGCCATCAGAACCATCCAGCAAGAATACTACATCCTTTCTGGCGGTGTCATTATCAACTGAGAAAAGAAATAGATGATGTCAATCAGACTTATCAAATGTGGTGTTTTTGGCCAATTGATATAGTCGTTTCTAAGACTCAGATGCCATTTTGCTAACACATCCTGACTCTTTATTCACAGTGATGACACATACCTAAAACTGTTGGTGATTCTGGAGTAACTTCAATAACCACTGCCTCCACTGAGGACAGAAGTTGCTGCTGGATGCTCGGAAGGTCTTTGAAGTCTGAGACAGACAGAGCATAACTGGGATCATGTGATATCCTCTGCAATTCTCTGCTATCTGAGCTCCTTGTTCCAATTCCAAAGACCAAGACCCCAAGCTCCTTCAGAGCAGAGGCTGGCGTGTCAACATTGTCAACGGACCTTCCACCACTCAACAGAATCAGTAGCTGTGGTACGCTTTCCAAGCGTCTGCTTCCGGAGGAGGCAGTAAAGACATTGTCCCTCACGTACTGGAGAGCTGCTCCAGTGTTGAGGGGTCTCCCACCTTTGTGTCTCAGACCTCTTACAGTGTTGAGGATCTCTCCCTTTGTTGTGTATGTGTTCAGATAGAATTGTGCAGCTGGATCACTACTGTACTGAACCACTGCAACGCGATCTTTGTTCTCATCCACACTGAGTGTCTCCACCACTCTTTGAACAAAGTCACGCATTGCTGGGAATCCACTCCTAGTGCCATCAGATCCATCCAGCAAGAACACAACATCCCTCTCGAGAGCCCGACTCTTAACTAGGGAATATGAGGTTAAAAAAAGTGAGTAATATTGCATGTTGTATACACAAGGAAAAAACAGGACAACTCTGCTTCTGTCACATGAAAGCCACTTCTTTCCCTAATCTGAAACAGCTATTCAAAGAAAGAGGCGATGTGTGCATCAGAGAGCTATAGGGAAAATTGCTACAAATGTATAAAGTGAAAAGAACATGAAAGACCTTAGGGGCATCGACCCAAAATATATACACTGTCAACTACTCTATCCTGATGTAAAAGAGGAAATGGAACAGGGATATTTTTCTTACCTAGTAATGTTGGTATTAGTGTTGGTGTCATGGTTGTGACCTGTACAATGACAGTACTAATGTAAGAAATAAGCTGCTGTTGGATGTTGGGTAGGTCAGTAAATTCAGACACGGAGAGAGCATAACTGGGGTCATAGGATATCTTCTGTAATTCTCTGCTGTCAGAGCTTCTTGTTCCAATTCCAAAAACAAACACCCCGAGCTCCTTGAGAGCAGAGGCTGGTTTGTCCACACTGTCTCTTGACCGTCCACTACTGAGGAGAATTAGTATTTGTTTCACACCTTCCAAGTGTCTACTCCCAGAGGAGCTTGTGAATACATTTTCTTTCACAAACTTCAGAGCTGCTCCAGTATTAAGGGGTCTTCCCCCTTTGTGTGACAGTCCCCTCACAGAATTCAACATGTCTTTCTTCCTCACAAATGAATTCAAATAAAAATTAGCCACTGCACCGTTACTAAACTGTACCACAGCCACTCTGTGTCTCTTTTGTTCCACATTGAGATTTTCAATGATTTTGTGGAGGAAATCCTGAATAGCTGGGAATCCTTTTCTGGTGTTATCTGATCCATCCAGAAGAAACACAATATCTCTCCTATTTCCATCACTTTCCACTGTTTCCACTGTCCAATACACAAGACAAAAAAATTGATAAAAACATATAACCTGTTATGTAAATAAACTGTTGTTCTTTAATAATTCTAATTGAAAAAATTCATCATTTCCAGTATATAAGTTACATATTTTCTTACCAACTCTAGTTTCCTCCTGGGGTCTTATTTGAGCAAGATGTGTCTCCAAACTTTGCTGGATGTTTTGAAGGTTTACAAAATCAGGGACTGAATAAGAATAATTTGGTAGAGATGATATTAATTGCATTTCAACCAAATCAGTCATCCTTGATCCAATTGCAAATGTTACAACCCCCAAAGTCTTGAGGGCCCTGGAAGGACCTCGAGGAGAATCTCTAGATCTGCCACCTGTCAGTAACACTAAGATCTGTTCAGCACCCTCATGGCGTCGACTTGCAACATTATTAGTAAAGACATTGTCTTTCACAAACTGGAGGGCTGTGCCAGTATATTGAGGCCTCCCACCCTTTGGCCTCAGATTTCTGATTGCTGTAAGCACATCATCTCTTGTCTTGTACGCATTCAGGTTGAAGTTCACTACTGCACTGTTGCTGTACTGCAAAACAGCAACTTGATCTTTTCCCTGGTCCACATCAAACTTCTCCACCACATTCGCAACAAACTCTCGCATTGCTGTGAATGTACTCCTTACATCATCAGATCCATCAAGGAGAAAAACTATGTCTCTTTTCACACTGGAGCCTTGAACTAGGATGAAAATTGAACTAAAATCAGCAAATTGTGCATGGTACATTATACACATTTCAAGCTACAGCATAAGCTACATATTTTGAAAATGATTGAAAAACATAACCTCTTTTATACACATTTTCAATGAAATGGTTTCACTCACCTAAGCCCGGTCTTACTGTATCTTTATGAGCGACAACTGCTGAGAGCAACTGTTGTCTAACAAGAGAAAGGTCAGAAAACTCTTTAAGCAAATATACATGATTAGGACTGTATGCAATGCTCTGCATCTCCGCTTCGTCTGCATATTTGACTCCAACAGTCAAAAGCACAATTCCAGCCGCTTTCAGACTCTCAGATGGAACCAGAACATCATCTTGTGATTTTCCCCCACTTAGCAGTATCAGTATCTGAGGGATGCCCTCTTGGCGTCTGCTTCCTGAGGAGGTATTAAAGACATTGTCTTGAACATAATCAAGAGCTTTGCCAGTGTTGAGGGGCCCTCCACCTTTAAGACTGATATTGCGTACTTCCGCCATTATATCACTCTTTGATGAGTATGTGTTCAATAGGAAATGAGTGGTAGGTTTGTTACTGTACTGGATCACAGCAACTTGTGCTTTGTCTGGCCCGATGTCGAGATGTTCAACAAATTGGCCAAGAAAATCACAGATTGATTGGACACCTTCTCGCATCTCATCAGATCCATCAAGTAGAAATACAACATCAACCCCATCCACCCTCTGGATATTTGATGTCAACAAAGGGGAATTGTCTGAAAGGAGTCAAAAATAATAATAGCACAACCAATTATAGGTCCTTATATACTGCATATCTGTACTGAAATCAGATAATTTTGTTATCAATTGTATGACAATTCTGCTCTCTAAAAGTATAATTTAGAATAGATTCTCAGTGAATGACTGAATTTGTGATTTAAAAAAGCCTTAAGTGATATAGACATTTATCTTAATAATCTTACCAATGACCGTTGAAATTTCAGGTGTTTCCTGAACACCACTTATTACAGCTGTCACTGAAGAGTGTATACTGTCAAGGTTGTTGAAATTGGCTACGGAAAAAGAGTGTCCTGGTGTAAAAGATATAATTTGTAACTCCAATGTATCAGCATTCCTTGTTCCAATGCTAAATGTTCTTACTCCATCCCCTCTTAATGACTGTGCTGGTACTCTTATATCATCACTAGATCTCCCACCACTGAAGACAAATAGATATTGAGGCACTCCCTCAGCACGTCTGCCTCCAGCTGAAGCAGTAAAGACAGTGTCTCTCACAAACTGCAGTGCTGTGCCAGTGTTGAGGGGTCTTCCAATTTTGTGCGTCATGGATCTTATTGAATTGAGCACATCATTTTTAGAAGAGTATGAATTCAGATAGAAATTGGGTGTGGCATTCCGACTGTACTGAACAAGGGCCACCCGGTCGCCATTTTCCTCCACATTTAGAATCTCTACTACTTTCTCTGCAAAGCGGCGAATCCCCTCAAAACCAGTTTTAGAGTTGTCAGATCCGTCAATAAGAAATACAATATCCTTTTTGTCCGATTCTGAAATGAAGGTAAAGAAAAGTTGCAGGGGGAAAGGAAAGTCGTTTTTTTTCTGAGAGGGCAGAGAAAGCAACTGCTAGCATAAAACCATTGTCCAACTGAAATCTCAATAATCTTATTCTCCAAAGACGAAATATCTTAGACACAAGTCTATGGTTTCCTCAAAGGACATGCAAATGACATAGATAAGATAATTTACCTAAATGCAGAGAACACGTGACACTTCAGAAAAATAGAAATGGCCACAGCTTACCAAAATGCATGGTGGGAGCAGTTGGCTCTGGATGATGGGATGCTTCCGTTAACAATGACAACAATTCTTGCTGAATTGTGGGAAAGTCTTCAAAATCAGTAATAGAAAGGGCATAATTTGGTTCATGAGATATTGTTTGTAGTTCAAGTGTGTCTGCATCTCCTGTGCCAATACCGATTAAAATGACTCCCATTTCTTTGAGATTTGTGACAGGGGTTCTGATATCATCTCTAGATCTTCCACCACACATCAGTATTAGTATCTGTGGAACACCTTGCAGGCTTCTACTTCCACTGGAGGCGGTAAAGACATTGTCCCTCACGTACTGGAGAGCTGCTCCAGTGTTTAGAGGACTTCCTCCTTTGTGCCTCAGACCTCTTACGGCATCGAGAACATCATCTTTTGTTGAATGCATACCCAAGTTGAAATTAACCTCTGCTGTGTCACTGTACTGAACCACAGACACATGATCTTTGTTCCCATCTACATTGAGTTTGTCCACTACTCTCTGCATAAAGTCTTGAATGTCTGGGAATCTTCTTTGGGAATCATCAGAACCATCAAGTAAAAATACAATGTCCCTCCTGTCATCAGTTGTTGCATCTATAACCATTCATAAAATGGGTTAATGGTAAAGAATAACTTTTTAAATATACATTTAGGGAATTCAACAAACACCTTTGTGTTTTAGTGAAATTATATTATACTCAACTCAAATGACCAATAACAGCATAACTGTTGCCATGATTGCATTCTTACCTATCAATGGTGTTGGCAAGCTATGAGTAGTCCTTTCAACTCTCTCAACAGCAGAGAACACTTGCTGTTGAATGTTTGGGAGATCATTGTAACTTGGAGCAGAGAAAGCATAGCTGGGTTCATCTGAAATAGTTTGAAGCTCAAGTGTATCAGCATTCCTCATTCCCACCACTATTGCCATCACACCAATTGCTTTCAAGTTTGCCACTGCATTTCTGACATCATCATTGGACCTTCCCCCACTCAATAAAACAAGAATCTGAGGGATGCCCTCTAGGCGTCTACTTCCGGAGGAGGCAGTAAAGACGTAGTCCCTGACATACTGGAGAGCTGCTCCAGTGTTGAGGGGTCTCCCTCCTTTGTGCCTCAGGCCTCTTACGGTGTCAACAACCTCTTCTTTTGTTGTGTAAGTGTTCAGATAGAAGTTGGCCTCTGGTTCTCTGCTATACTGGACCACAGAGACTCGATCTCTGTTCTCCACTACAGTGAGTTTCTCCACTACTCTTTGAACAAAGTCAAGCATTGCCTCAAATCCATTTAGAGTTTCGTCAGAGCCATCCAGTAAAAATACAACATCCCGTTGTTTGGATTCAGTGTTATCTAGAAATGCACATTAATTAAATGAAATGTTCAGGTAAAATGACCTAGAAAGATCATGTATATTCGTGACTAGCAAATTATATCAACATTTTTCAAAAGGCATGCATGAAGCAGTATCATGAATGTACTGAATTTTCAGCAAGAATGTAGTAATCTGAAATGTTCCAGATTAAATGGCTAATGAAGAGAGGTATAGAGGAAAAAAATCCTTACCTACTACAGTTGGTTGATACACTCTTGGCTGACGAGGGACCCTTTTTACAAATGACAAAAGCTGCTGTTGAACGCTTTCAAGGTCATCAAACCGAGGGACAGAAAGAGCATAGGAGGGAATATGTGCTATCATTTGGCTCTCTAGTATGTCTGAATTCCTCATACCAATAATGAATGGTACAATTCTGTCCTGTTTCAAAGCAGCAGCAGCACCTCCAACATCATCTTGAGATTTGCCACCGCTTAGCAGTATCAGTATCTGAGGGACGCCTTCTTGGCCTCTGCTTCCAGAGGAGGCAGTAAAGACGTTGTCCTTTACGTACTGGAGGGCTGCCCCAGTGTTGAGGGGTGTACCCCCTTTGTGCTGTAGGCTTTGAATAGAACGTAGAACGCTTTCTTTTTCTGGATATGTGTTCAGTAAGAAATGGGCCTCTGGATTTCTGCTGTACTGAACCACAGAAACTCGATCTTTGTTCTCTCCAACACTGAGGTTCTCCACCACTCTTTGAACAAAGCCACGCATCGCTAGAAATCCACTCCTAGTATCATCAGACCCATCCAATAGGAACACTACGTCTCTCTGTGCAGCATCTAATTCAACTAAGAAAACATTGAAGCACCAATTTAATAATAAAACCACTACATATGCATTAATGCATGCACAAGGACAGTATATCAATAGAATGTTGTAAAGTAGACCAATACATTGCAAAATAAAATATTCTCCATAATATATTTTAACTATGATGACTATCACTTCATTACATAGCTCTATGCAACATGCAAATAAATAGTAAGTGAAAATAAAGGGATTTAAAATGGTCTCAAATGTCAAAACATTTAAGAAAGTTTGTAGATAAAGAGCTTCAGTTTCAGGAAAAAATGTCAAGATGTGAAATTAAACACTCCTTCCATCCATGAAGAAAGGGGAATATTTAATGCATAAGACAGACGAGAATCTAAACTAGTTTAAAACAACTAGACAATGATATACTGTATCATTGGCTCAAAAAAGAGCTTAAGCTGAAAGGAACAGAAAAGCATGGTTTCTTGATCTTAAACAATCAAGAATATAATTACTTTTCTGGAATGTGGAACAAGAAAGAGAGGATTTGGCATTTGTTATGCCAACAGAAATGTATTTGATGCAAGAAATGTATAGCGTAACCATTCAAAGATGCTGGCCTCCATTCAAAGCAGGCAGTTTGAGTGAAATTAAACTGATCCACTTATGTTCTTCAAAGAATGGTCCAGTTACATAAGTAATCAAACTAGTCAAGACCAATTTTTGATAGAAAACAAATAATTATTGACATCTGGGAAGGTCAACTTAATTCTTGTTTCAGAGTCATGGCAGCTCTTACCGACAATAGTGGGGGGCTCAATTCCCATTTTTGACTGGACAAAGGCAAGGATCTCCGGCTGTATGGACAAAAGTTCACCAAAGACTGGTAGGTTGAAAAGAAATCTGGAAGAGTAGGCAATGCTCTGCAGCTCCTCTTGTCTGACGTTTTTCATCCCAATCGCAAAAGAAAGAACCCCAAGGCGTTTCAGATCAGATGCAGCGGCTGTGACGTCATCACTTGACTCTCCACCAATTAACAAAAACAAAATCTGAGGAACCCCTTCCAGATGTCGACTCCCGGACGAGGCAGTGAAAACATTGTACCTAACATACTGAAGAGCTGCCCCAGTGTTGCGGGGTCTTCCTCCTTTATGCCTTAGGCTCCTAACAGCGTAGATGACCGCCCTTTTGGTCTTGTGAGCTTTCAGGTGGAAGTACTCCGTAGCATCGTCACTGTATTGCACAACAGCAACTCGAACATTGTCCCCATCGATGTCAAGTTCATTGGCCATTCTTCGTATAAACTCTCTAATGGCAGGCAATCCGTTTCTGGAGTCGTCTGAACCATCAAGGAGAAACACTATATCCCTTTTGCTGCTCACTGTATCCACTAGGTGGTGAAGATAAATAAAAATGGGATACATTTGACTAACAATTATATTATAGAAAAGGCATGTAAGATGTAAAAAACAACCAAACATTATTAAGAATGTTTGAAGCGGAATATGTACACAAACATATCAGTGGAAAATATCACTGACAGAAGAAATTACTGCAAGATTATAGTTGTGGTTAGTTGTCTGAATTAATACACATTTGCATGCATTTCTGCAAGTGGTGAATGAGAAACTGGAACACTATATGCAGGTTTTGGGAGCGCTAAACTACCATTCTGAGAAAGTATTCTCACAAGAAGAACAACATGGAACCATCTTTTCAACAAAACATGTCAAGATTGGCATACTTTCTCCATACATGGTTGAGGTAAGAGAGAAATAGAGAGAATAGGAGTGAAATAGGAGGAAGTTATATTGGTTTAAGAGAATAAAAAGTCAATAAATGCTCTGAATCTAAGATTTTCTCAATCATGCAACTAAATACTAGCACCTTTCTACCAAAATGCACAACGTATTGACATTGTAGGAAATACTCTACTGAGTCTATGTTTATCAAAGGCTTAGGTATCCATGTATTTATCATGCTTCAATTTCAGCATTCTTCCAAAGATTAAGAATATGGTATGTTTCTTGTATTTAGCATACTCATATCCAAGCTGAAGTTCTTACCTACTAAATCAGGAATTCCATGAGTCACAGGAGCCACAGATTCTTCTGTGTCTTTTGACTGTCTTTTAAGCATGGCAACAAGCTGTGGCTGGATTGAGGACAACTCAGAGAACTCAGCGACCTGGAATGTGAAACCAGGTTGGAAGGAAATCATTTCCAACTCACGGACATTGGCGTCCCCAACTCCGACCCCCATTGACACAATTTCCAGATCTTTAAGAGCTACAGCAGGGCCCTTAACATCATCTCTGGATTTCTTGCTAGTCAAAAGGATCAGGATCTGGGGCACACCTTCCAGTCGTCTACTGCCAGAGGAGGCAGTAAAGATGTGGTGTCTCACAAACTGGAGAGCTACCCCAGTGTTAAGGCTCCTTCCACCCTTGTGCTTCATATTACTTATGGCGTGAATGACGGCATCCTTTGTTTTGTGCGAGTTCAGATAGAAATGGGCCTCTGGTTTGTCAGCATACTGAACCAGAGCAACTCTGTCTCTGTTCTCCTTCACATAGAGTTTATCCACTACACTTTGAACAAAGTCTCGCAATGCTGGGAATCCACTCATCGTGCCATCGGAACCATCCAGCAGGAATACAATATCTCTTTTCACAGCATCAGCATGAACTGAGGCTGAGACACAACAAAGACACATTTAGAAGAAACAAACATCACAGAAAAAAGAGCGTCATCAAGAGCGAAGACAATGACAGGCGTGTCACACAACACAGAACATGAGAAAAGCTTTTGCTTACCTTCCTTCAGGAAGACCTGCAGCTTTTCCTTGGGAAGGCTCACATAGCTATTGAGTCTTTGTTGGACCGTATTGAGCTGGCTGAATTCCTTCACGTTGAAAGCAAAGGATGGGTTGTGAGAAATGGCCTCGATTTGCTTAGGGTCTGCATCCTTGACACCAACGCCAAACGGTACCACTCCATCGGTCTTTAAAGCGCCAGCAGATTCCTTCACACTATCCTTAGACTTGCCTCCGGTCAAAACAATCAAAAACTGGGGGACATTTTGGGCCGCACGGCTACCATGAACCGGGGACAGGATGGTGTCCTTCATGAATTTCAAGGCCATTCCGGTGTTTAGACTCCGTCCACCGGACAGTCTTAGATCATTAACGGCCCTTAACACTTCAGCCTTATCCTTATATGTATTCAGGTAGAAGTTGGGAGCTGGCCTCTCACTATGTTGGACAACTGAAATCCGTACTCTATCTTGTCCAATATCAAGAGGCTCGATGACTTTGATGATAAAGTCCCGGATGTAGGGGAAATCTGCTCGGACATTATCAGAGCCGTCAATCAGGAATGCAACATCCCTCTCGCCTCCAACGACTGCTGTAAGAAAAGAGGAAAGGGAACACCACCTTCAGTTTTCTCAGTCAATAGCATTATTATGCAGTTTGTTCTATATCTTTCATACCATTTAAAATGTTTTAATATTCAATATCCACTGTTTAACCCAACATGTAGCAATAAAGCTAAAATACAACATAAAGCTCACCAGGTTCCTCTGTTATTTCGATGTCTGTTACTGCAATGTCTGTATCTCCGACCACAGTCATCAAAGGAGTCATGATCTGTTCAACAACACTTGGCAGGTTAGCAAATCTGCTTTCATGGTAAGCCAAGTTTGGAACAAAAGCGACCGTCTTCAAGTAGGCCTCATCTGCCTGGCCAGCACTGACTGTGAAGGTCAGTACACCCGCCACAGCCACTTTGTCTGCTATCCTTTTAACCTCATCCTGCGATGGGCCTCCAGTGATCAGGAGAAGCACCTGTTGGACACCTTGCCTCTTACGTGACCCAGTTGAGGACTGGAACATGTTGGTAAGGGCGTAATCCATAGCCGCTCCTGTGTTCAAAGCAGACCCTCCCATTAGCCTGAGCTGACCAAGGCTGGCCAGCACATCTTGCTTTGTGTTGTGCGTGTTCAGGTAGAATTCAATCTTTGGGTTCTCTGCGAACTGCATGAGGCCGATGCGCACCCTGTCTGGCCGCACGTCCAGCCGGTTTACCACACCGGCAATGAAGTCCCGCACATACGGAAGGTTGGCACCCCCAATGTAGCTAGAGCCATCCACCATAAAGACGATGTCTCTGACTACTCGCTGGGTCTGAACTGTTGTAATTTCCTCCACTGGGGAAAACAGGGGAGATTAAAAAAACATAATTACATCTAATCTAATATTTGAGGCAAACATTTTTTTATGTGATAAGAAAATGTGACCTTACATGTTAGGTATACATTTTATTTAAGTAGCTAGTATTAGTCAATCAATCAGTAACGAGAGGAAATTAGCATTACCTGGCTCTGTGGGTCCCTCAGTCACCACAATCCCCGAAAGAGTGGAGAGGGGAGAGACAATCACCTTGGGGTTGCGGAGCAATATGCGGAAGTCCTTCAGCATGAACACCAAGCTCTCATCAAAGGCAATCTGCTTCAGCTCCTGCTCATCGGCAGCCTTAGTGCCGGCAGCCAGTGTTAGAACCCCCATGCGCTGCAGTGCCTCAGCAGCCTGCCCCACACTGTCGCTGGACTTCTTACTGGTCATCAACAGAACCAGCTGAGGCACGCCCTGCTGAATACGACTCCCCTTGTCAGCCCTCAGCATGTTGGTCCTCACAAAGTCCAGGGCCGCCCCGATGTTCACCGCTTGTCCTGGTCTTGGCTTGAGTCTGCCCAGGGCCTCACTCAGGTCTTCCTTCGATCCATATGCGTTCAGCTCAATCTCAAGCCTGGCAGCGTTGCTGAACTGGGCCACACCCACTTGCACTTCATCCGGTCCAATCGGCATGGTGTCAACAAACCTTTTGATAAACTCACGAAGAGAGTTGATCATTGTGGCGCCCATAGTGCTGTCAATGAGAAAAATGATGTCCCTTTTTCCCACTTCCAAGGCTGAAAGAGAAAATACAGTAACGTGTTAGAGTAAGCTATGTAAAAGCTAGAGATGCAATTAATCCACTTACAAATGTAATTCATTAATTAATGCCATATTTAACATGAATTTATGCATTCACAAAGCATTCCATGTTTAATAAAGGCACTAACAAAAGGCTTATTATTAGGACAGTAGTAAAGTTGTAACAACCGCAGAAGTATGAAATGGCTTCTGAATTGCTGCAAATTATGCAAATACAGCTGTGTGGCATTCTGAGAATTAGAGAATTTCGAGGTGTTTAAGATTAATAGCATGTTATGCTACTTGTTTTAGGAGAAGGGGTTAACTGTAGTTTACTCCCAAAAAAGAAAATCTGATGCAATAAAATGGCGTTCCCGTTTCACAGGACGAGATTAAAAGATCAACAGTAAATCTACATATAAGTAAGACAGCAAGCTAACAAAACCATACCAAAACTACTATATATCGTGTTGTTGTTTTTTTTTGTAGGTCAGCTAATGTAATTACACATGATCTACAAGTGTGATACAGCCTGGATTCGAACCAGGGTGTAAGGGGGTTGAGCACTGCATCCGTAAGTTGAACAAACTAAAGAGTTATTCTATTCTCTTGAATACTCAGAAAGGTGTCATGACTGATGTCATTACGGTGTTATGAATGAATAACACATACCCCCCATTCAAATTAGGTGTCAGTGATTTATTATTCTTACCTCAGGTATGGAATCAGCTGGAAGACACACTAAATAAGTTTTTTGCATGAACCTCCCCCATCCACTCCTACCTTGCATTGAAGTTACCTACCTTCTGTGAATTCATTCTGAATGACAATGGTGCGCTGGGCCACCCCGATAACATATGGTAGCAACTGGTCACCCATGCTTGCCACTGCCCTGAAATCGGGGGCCGACAGAACAAAGCTCTTGTCTGTGGCAATAGTCTCCAGCTCAGCTGTAGCCGCGCCGCCGACCACCACGCCAAACGTGATAACGCTCGCTGCCTTAAGAGCCCTGTCACCCGCACTGAAATCGTCATTGGACGGCCCGCCACTGATCACCACCAGAGCTTGGGGCACCCCATCCTCTCCCCTGCCCCCTGATGCCGGATTCAACAGGCTCTCAGCGACCTCCTCCAAGGCGGCTCCAAGGTTAGCCTCATCGCCGCCTGTGAATTGAAGAGCCTTCACAGCATCCAGGACAGCGGCTTTGGTGTCATAGCTATTTAGATAGAACTGAACCTCTGGGTCCGCACTGTACAGAGCCACAGCCACCCGAATTGTGTCCCTGCCCACATCAAGGCCCTCAATGACTTTTATAGCCAAATCGCGCACGCGGGGGAAGTTGGCCGCTCCAATGTTCTCAGATCCGTCAATTAAGAGTACAAGGTCAGCTGACTCTTGTGCTTAAAAAGGAGAGAGAGAGAGAGAGACAAAACAGAAACAAAGTGCAACGTAAAAGCGTTACAACAGAGAACGGGAGAGTAAGACAACGTGCTGGCACATCATTGCATGTAACATTCAGGATGAACACAATCAATCATTAAAAAAAACATCACAAAAGCACATTATACTGCATGTAGGCTGAACCAAGGAGTGATTCGATTTTTAGCTGAAGTGATGATGGATGCAAATTATTCTGGATATGACCCTGTAGCTTGCTAAAATACTCCACAAATGTATTTTTCAGCTAAATGTGTTATTTCTGATAGTAAAATAAAAAATGTAAGACGGACAAAAATGAACAACACCAACAGAGCATTACCAATGTAGCACTGGACTCATAATATCAGAATCCTATTGAAAGTGTTTTATAACACAATGTATAATATGTATTGTAAAATGTCATTTTCAACTTGTTATCTGTCTTATATCAGCTTGGGTTCTATGATAATTTACCTAAACATAACCTCCTGCCAACTCCATTGAGTTCAGCCACCCCATGCAGACTCATGTTACAGACCTCAGAGATAATGAGTACCAGTCATGACCCTGTGGCCCATCCTTGATGCTTAAGAGCCCTTACCGTTAATCAAGAGAATACATTTTCATTTGATTGTACATTGTGCTAAGCTGTTATGTTTTACTTTCCCTGTTAATATTACACTGTCAATATTATGCTCGATAAAACTTGAAATCTTTTGATCTAGGCTCTGCTGCAAGTCAAGGATGAGTCCAGGCAGGTTCATCAATGTTTCAGTTGTAGAATAGTATGCACATATTGGACAGTTACTAATAAAACATAGCCTAAACACAAACAAACAAACAAACAAACAAACAAGACACACAAGCAGTGGGTGGGTGGTTAGCCATTGTTAAAAGCTGCACGCCGTGTTTTGGAAGGCTGTATTGGAGAGACAGCTTGTCACCGCTATTCAATCTCTTTTTCAAAGATCTACGCTACGGGGCTAATATATGGATATTTGTTTTGAATGAGACAAAAGCAGTAGTGATTTTTGTAGGGCAAATATAATGGACTGAAGGTGTTTTGCATATCTGTCTTTATTTGATTATCGAGAAAAAAGAGAGAGAGAGAGAGACAAATTAAGAGATTATGGAATGTAATATCCTGCTACTGTGTCATGTAAATAGATGGTAATCCTCCTGTAACAGTCTGTCATGAACGTTGAATTGTTTGTAACTGTTACATAGTCAATATTGTTGTAGCAAACTAAACTGGCAAACGATTGGTGATATGTCTTTACCATATCAAAAAAACAATAGATATTCACATTGACTGAGATGGCATGTTCTCAGTTCATGCGCAAGCTTTATACATCTGGTCAATCTGGCTTGGAAGAGGCATAGCAGCCATCAGTGCCATCAAAAGCCCTCTTCTGAGAAGCATTCAGAGTGTCAATCACATGCAAACCTGGGTGGTGATCTTAAAGTGTTACGGGCAAATAAAATTTGATGAGAAACAGTGGATGTTAATGGGTGCCGGACAGTGGATGGTAAATTAGTGTTATCGTGTTAAATACCCCTTAATTGTGTTAATACAGGACTCGAGATTCAGACATGGCCACACATTTGCAGCTACTTTCATCTCTTATGATAATGTGGGCATTAGTATGGTAGTGCCCCCTGTTGTTACCTGTCACATCTCGAGGCACTTCATTGGCTTTGACAGCCATGGGGGCGCCCCCGGCCTGGGTGACTGCGCCGCACAAGCCCACCACTAAGTCCTGGATAATACCCCTCAGGGCCTGGAAAGAGTCTACGCTGAACACGTGTACGTCCTGTGGCACGCTAGCCATCTCCCTGAGCTCCCAGTCCACGGCGTTCTTCACCCCCACCGCAAACACGTTCACGCCTGCTAGCCGCAGCACCTGAGCCGGCGCAGCCACGTCATCCTGGGAACGCCCGTCGGTCAGGATCACCACTGCCTGGGCCACACCCTCGCCAGCTCGGCTGCCAGCCGCCGCGTTCAGATGGGCCCGGATGAGGAAGTCCAGACCCAGGCCTGTGCGTGTGCCGCCCCCCCGGTAGGCCATGGCCCGGATATGGGCCAGGGCCCCCAGTGGAGATGGGTATGTGTTTAGTTGGAACTCAGTTGCGGGCGAGCCGCTGTACTGGACGAGGGCGAATTGAAATCTTCCACCGCCACTCTCGTGCAGGGCTTTAACCACGCTGTACAGAAACTGTCGGACGAGCTCAAAGTTCTCTTGTCCCATGCTCCAGGACGAATCCACTAGAAAGTATATATCGGCGGCCAGGCCTTGTGCACAATCTTCAAAAGAAGAAACCTGGTTTTGAGGACTCTCACCGAGCCGTGACAGAGGCAAGTCCAGTGGTATGGCTGTAACCACGACCCTATTAATGTACCGAACAACAGTACCGCTGGAAACTAGGCCTATTAACTGGTGCTAAAATATTAACACAGTACACCTTAGCTCACCTCACAACATGCTACCATAAACTAGACGGAACTGTGAGGCCAGGGCTCCAAAACATGACACTGGACTTGCACTCTAAGGCTACAGTGATTCCTGAGTAGATCTCATATTGAGCTTTTCTCATTCATACCATGAAAAGCCCTTTGAGTTCTTGGAGGAAACTAGACACTTTTTACTTGTTCCCAAACGTTTCTTGTTTCAAGAAAGGCGGAACCTCAACCGATAAATATCAATACAACTGTAGCTTATCAGCAATATTAGCATTGTATATTATTAGCATTCCTACTTTTTGTTAAATGTCTAAAATGTTTTGCCAATTGAATTATTTATTGAGGATGATCCTCAACAGAACTTGTACAGATCCACTGATTTTTCTATAACCTGGATGGTCACAGTTACAAATGAGGCCTTCCGCATGGCTCTCGACCTTCGCCTCTGCCGAGTCCGTACGGGAGTTGCAGCGATGGGACAAGACTGTAACTACCAATTGGATATCACGAAATTGGGGAGAAAAAAGGGTTAAAAAGTCCCCCCCCCCAAAAAAAAATAAAAGAGGCCTTCCATGTGCTACATCATTTTTGACAGTGGCCTAAGAGAGGGCACAGTGAGTCAAGCTTACCTTCCTGTCCCTGGGCATCAAGTTTGGGCAGAAGTCCTGCAAGCAGGACGCCCAGAAGAGCGCACAGCGGTAACAACCAGTGTTTCCTCATCTTCTACCAAGCACCAAAACGAACACCTGCAAATGAAATAGAACAGAAAGTTTCATAGCGGGTTTATGTTCTTTTCAGCATCACAACAGGTAGCAGTATCTATGGCAGGTATAGTTCTAAAAATAATTTACAGTAGGTAAAGCAATGGAAGACTTGAATGTTGCAATTTTGTGAAGTAGTCCTAAATGTGTCAGTTTCCCTTTAACATTTCCGTCATCAAAGCTTTGTAATATCCATATTAATTCATCAACTACAATGCAACATAGTCATCCGTCATCATTGTGAAATGGACATACATTTCAAAATGAAAGGACTTAAGGTAAATTACTGAGTTATTTTTTATTTCTGACAGGGACATTATGAAGCACCTCAAATACTCTAAATGAAGTTGTGGCCTTTGGGTCTGGGATAGACCACTCACTCACACACAAACTCTGACACACACATACCATCCCAAATCAGTTTGACAAAAAAGATGAGGGCTTGTCTGCACTGTCCTTGCCATATGAACTTTTGGTTGAAGCAATTAGTGTAGAGTAGTATTTCAGATTAAATCTATTTCACCAGCAAATCCAGTTTTACGGAATTCTGGAGTTACTACATATATCTGTTTTCCTCCTTGTTTTTGTTCTCCACCCTTTCCCACTGTCGTCACATGGTTTGAAAGCTAAATTCCTATTGTCAACAGCATGTTTAGAGTTATTTTTATTTTTTAAGACACCATTGGAGGGAGAAAAAAAAAAAACTCATACTACCATCAAATGGAGCTATGTGCGGAAATATGTGATCCACTGCTACCACAATGTCAGCTAGGGCTAGCCAAGCCTGTCTAACATTGGAGTTTTCTATGGCTTTTTCCCTTAACCACATCAACAACAGGCACTTGCCAGCAAATACCTCCAGGTCAAGGTTCAAAACAACACCCACACTTCCGCTAGGTTATGTCTCTCACAGAGCGCTATCATTGTTGTCTCATTTCTCTTTAGCCAAATAAGTAGCAACATGGGCGGTATTAAGCTCGAACCGGAGCTCAAACTTTGAGATAGCCTGCCTGCATTTACAGTTTTGGAACTATTCTATTGGTCACTTAAGCCAGGCGGGCTCAATCAAGCACAGATAGAGTATCTAAAAGGATTTAAAATAGTATTTGAACCCAGGTATGCATTCTAGTAGACTATCATGGAAATGCCATGTCTGAAGGACACATGCCAAATTGGCTGAGCTCAGGAATTTATTGGATCTCTGAGAATGTGTTTACAATTTACAAACACAGTAATCATATGCCTTGTAGGCTGCTGACCAACCCGAGATTCACACACACACACACACACACACACACACACACACACACACACACACACACACACACACACACACACACACACACACACACACACACACACACACACACACACACACACA
This sequence comes from Thymallus thymallus, assembly GCA_023634145.1. Classification (NCBI taxonomy): domain Eukaryota; kingdom Metazoa; phylum Chordata; class Actinopteri; order Salmoniformes; family Salmonidae; genus Thymallus; species Thymallus thymallus. Next base: position 5,324,217 of record CM042407.1, on the reverse strand, counting down.
CACACGCACACACACACACACACACACACACACACACACAATCACTAGATTCTCATTTTAGCACCATTCATACAGAGCTGGTGTTGTCGACCCATTACTGTCCACAGAGTTCCTTTTTAATAGATAATGTATGGAGCAAACTCAAGAGGTATTCTAAGCTCTGGAATTTCTATCGATAATGTCACGGTTTGGCTGCGGACATTTACGTGCAGAAAGAGCTATATACAGCACCATGCTGACTTATCTGTTTTCTGCGTGACACTCAACCTCAGCCCCCTTTCACCGTAAAATCCAACCATAAACCCATATTTACAATCCCAACTGGCAACTTAGCTGTTCTGTAATTAGGAATTTCTTGCCTAGACAAATAAAAGGTTGTCACCAAACAGAAGGGCCCCAGAAATGTAATTACTTCGGCTGGCCTACATGGTCCATTACTGGGAAGGTATCCACCGTTATCATAATGATGAAGGTGAACGTCGTCATATGCGCTTAGTTGAGTCCCAGGGACTACGTTCATCCACCTCTGGCCAGCTAGCCCCCCTACCTCTACAGAAGCACAGTTCCCGCTCAGCCCAGTCAAAGCTATTCTCTGCTTTGGCACCCTAATGGTGGAACAAGCTCCCCCACGACACCAGGACAGCGGAGTCACTGACCACCTTCCGGAGACACTTGAAACCCTACCTCTTTAAGAAATACATGGAATAGTATAACAGTAATCCTTCTACCCTTATGTCTGAACTAACGCCTGACATATTTCCCTGCTAGCACTGACTTTCCTCACAGCTGCTTGTTTAAAGAAATGTACTTACTGTGATGGAGATGTGGTTGTCCCACTGGCTATCCTAAGATGAATACACCAATTTGTAAGTCGCTTTGGATAAGGGCGTCTGCTAAATGACTACAATGTGAATGTAAAATTAGTCATTTTTTCAGTCCTAAGTGCCCTCACACAGTGCTCTGGCAGCTACTGCAGCCAACTCACAGCGGACGGCAGCAGAATGATCCACAGATTACAGTGAGAAAAGTGTATGTGAGGATATTAAGAACAATTTAAATGTATTGGTATAGAAGGGAAAATAATGGGGAAAAATTCACACTTTCCGTTGATAGTTGGTCCGATATTTGGACGTTGATATTTGGTCCGGACATAATCAAATCTGAACCAATCATAGACGTCTATGTTTGGCTCAGATTTGGTCCGTTCTGAACCAGTCAAAAATGTACTGTATGTTTGGACAGCACAGTAGCAACACAATCTCATAGTTTCCCTTCGAAATGTTCCGTATTGACGCCATTAAATCTGCATGGTTACAGGGTTAAAACAGAAACAACACAAAGGGTTACGTTTAGGTAATAATTCTGAGTGGTTAAGGTTAGCTAACATTAGCCACCTAGCTAGAATTTGTAACATATCATGCATTTTGCTACTCCACTCTTCTGGGAAGGCTTTCCACTAGATGTTGGAAAATTGCTTCAGGGACTTGCTTCCATTCAGCCCCAAGAGCATTAGCGAGGTCAGGCACTGATGTTGGGCCATTAGGCATGGCTCGCAGTCGGCGTTCCAATTCATCCCAAAGGTGTTTGTTGGGGTTGAGGTCAGGGCTCTGTGCAGGCCAGTCAATTTCTTTCACACTGATCTCGACAAACCATTTCTGCATGGACATCGCTTTGTTCATGGGGGGAGGCATTGTCATGCTGAAACTTGACAATGCCCATTTGGGCCCCTTTGGGCCTTCCCCCAAAATGTTGCCACAACGTTGTAAGCACAGAATCCTCTCGAATGCCATTGTATATAGCAAGATTTCCCTTCACTGGAACTAAGGGGCCTAGCCTGAACCATGAAAAACAGCCCCTGACCATTATTCCTCCTCCACCATCTTTACAGTTGTCACCATGCATTCTCCTGGCATCTGCCAAACCCAGATTTGTCCGTCGGACTGCCAGATATGTGTAATTCATCACTCCAGAGAACGCGTTTCCACTGCTCCAGAATCCAATGGCGACTTTATTTGTCACAAGAGCCGAATTCAACAGGTGTAGACCTTACAGTGAAATGCTTACTTACAAGCCCTTAACCAATGCAGTTCAAGAAAGAGTAAAAAAAAAAAATGTTACAATAAAATAACAATAACGAGGCTATATACAGGGGGTACCCTCCAGCTGACTCTGGCATTGCACTTGTGTACGGCTGCTCGGCAATGGAAACCCATTTGATGAAGCTCCAGATGAACAGTTCTTGTGCTGACGTTGCTTCCAGAGGCAGTTTGGAACTTGAGAGTTGCAACCGAGGACAGAAAATCTTTATGCGCTATGGGCTTCAGCACTCGGCTATCCCGCTCTGTGGACATTTGTGGCTGAGCAGTTGTTGCTCCTAGACCTTTACACTTCAAAATAACAGCACTTACAGTTGACCGGGGAAGCTCTAGCAGGGCAGCTCTAGAAGGGCCGTAATTTGACGAACTGATTTGTTGCGAAAGGTGGCATCCTATGACGGTGCCACATTGAAAGTCACTGAGCTGTTCAGTAAGGCCATTCTATTGCCAATGTTTGTCTATGGATTTTATACACCTGTCAGCAATGGGTGTGGCTGAAATAGCCGATCCACTAATTTAAAGGAAGTCCACGTACTTTTGTACATATAGTGTATCACACAGTCCTGTTTTGGCATGCAGCTGTCATTTGAAACAAATCCAAACTTGATGTAGCATGAATCGTACTTAAGAGTGAATGGACAATTATTTTTTGCCTCAGGTTCATTTGTTTTGCATTAAAATACGAATCTAGTCCCTTTTGCTTAGAGCAGGCCATGACCTATGGCCGTTTGGTTAGCTTACAGGGGGAGTGAGAGAGTGTGCAGGCTGCGCAGCAGGGCTAGCTTGTGTGTGTGTGTTTGGTGTAGCTATACTTCGTCATGGCAACACAATTTGTTTACTGCAACGTGCATAATTCAGGACATTGTGAAAGATTTGTTTGAGATAAATATGCCTAAGACCAAACCCCAAATCATATTCAAGACAAATATTCTGTGGACCGGCAAGCATTCCTCCACAGACCGGGGTTTGAGAAAGGCTTCTCTATTGAATTAAACAACATATCAGTCATAGCAAGAAGACTTTGGGGTTTTGCTTGATTTTGAAGTTGGGTTCTGTTTGGGTGTTGCCTGCCCTGATTGGAATCATCCTTGTTGGTCAGGATGTGTGTCACCTGTTGCCTTATTAGTCAGTTGTTGGTTTCAGCTATCCTAGCACAGGTGATATTTAGGAGTGGCTGGCCAAGTGCTCCAGCTGGGATTAGAGATGTTGGAAGAGCTAGACCAGTGGTTCTCAACTTCGAAATCAAGTAAAAACCCCAAAGCCTTCTTGCTATGACTGTGATATGTTGTTTATCCATCTTAGTATTGTGGCGAGCTCGGCCAGAAGAAGATGGAAAGAGACCGAGATTGATTTACCAGAGAGTTCCTGTGCCCCATACACCGCACGACTCCAGGAACGACACATTTTATTCACCCTCCTTCAATTATTAACAATGAACACATCATCCGGCCATGCAAGGCTCGGTCACGGTAGGCATTTTAACATTCTCCACTACCCCCATAACCTGAACTAAGACACTTAAGGAAACATAAAGACATAACATTAGCTTAAATACTAAAACATAAAGACATAACACAACCATTTTAATCACAGAACATGAGCTACCCACAATCCCCTTGCAACCTTTAGTGGCTAGTGTATGCCGGCCAGATCGATTTAAGGACCCATATTTCTTGTAACTTTCAGTGGACACCCCCATACGTGTCTTTCAGTGGACATCCCCGTATGTGTCTTTGAGATCCCCTTTCGAAAACCCTACCTGTTTTGGTTGTAAGTGATTCTTTGATAGTTTCTCCTTTTGTTTGAGCGACAATTGAAGGTTTGTTGTTGGGGAACGTAACAGCGATATAATGCTTACATTGAGAATGTACAGTACCAGTCAAAAGTTTGGAGACCTACACATTCAAGGGTTTTTCTTTATTTCCTACATTGTAGAATAATAGTGAAGATATCAAAACTATGAAATAAAACATATGGAATCATGTAGTAATCAAGTGTTAAACAAATACAAATATTTTATATTAGAGATTCTTTAAAGTAACCACCCTTTGCCTTTGCCAGCTTTGCACACTCTTGGCATAGTCTCAACCAGCTTCACCTGGAATGCTTTTACAACAGTCTTGAAGGAGTTATTTTTTTATCCCAAACCATCTCAATTGGGTTGAGGTCGGGTGATTGTGGAGGCCAGGACATCTGATGCAGCACTCATCACTCTCCTTCTTGGTCAAATAGCACTTACACAGCCTGGAGGTGTGTTGGGTCATTGTCCTGTTGAAAAACAAATGATAGTCCCACTAAGCGCAAACCAGATGGGATGGTGTATCGCTGCAGAATGCTGTGGTAGCCATGCTGGTTAAGTGTGCTTTGAATTCTGAATAAATCACTGACAGTGTCACCAGCAAAGCACCATCACACCTCCTCATCCATGCTTCACAGTGGGAAACACATGTGGAGATCATCCGTTCACCTACTCAGCGTCTCACAAAGACATGGCAGTTGGAACCAAAAATCTCACATTTCCACAGGTCTAATGTCCATTGCTTGTGTTTCTTGGCGCAAGCAAGTCTCTTCTTCTTGTTGGTGTCCTTTAGTAGTGGTTTATTGGCAGCAATTCGACCATAAAGACCTGATTCACGCAGTCTCCTCTGAACAGTTTATGTTGATGTGTCTGTTACTTGAACTCTGTGAAGAATTTATTTGGTCTGCAATTTCTGAGGCTGGTGGTTGATGGTTTTTGTGATTGCACTTGAAGAAACTTTCAAAGTTCTTGAAATTTTCTGGATTGACTGACCTCCACGTCTTAAAGTAATTTGAGCTGTTCTTGCCATAATATGGACTTGGTCTTTTACCAAATAGGGCTATCTTCTGTATACCCCCCTACCTTGTCACAACACAACTGATTGTCTCAAATGCAAATGCAAATGCATTAAAAAGGAAAGAAATTCCACAAATTAACTTTTAACAAGGCACACCTGTTAATTGAAATGTATTCCAGGTGACTACCTTATGAAGCTGGTTGAGAGAATGCCAAGAGTGTGCAAAGCTGTCATCAAGGAAAAGGGTGGCTACTTTGAACAATCTAAAATATAACATATATTTTGATTTGTTTAACACTTTTGTTTACTACATGATTCCATAAGTATTATGTCATATTTTTGATATCTTCACTATTATTCTACAATACTGTATTGTACTGTATGTGTAGTTTTTACATTTGGCCATAGAATCAATGACCAAAAAATATGTATTTTCAATGTCTAACTTTAATTCAGAACCGAAAATAACCTAACTTCAACATCCAGAAAATACCTATTTTGATCGTCCCAAAAATAATTTGCAACTTTCATCCAGAACTTAAAATGAACCTAACTTCAACGTCTGGAAAATACTTATTTGTAAACTTCATTTTGCTTACTTGGATATTGCATAATTACTTCAACATTGTTGGACAAGTTCACCACCTCCCGATATTCAACAGTGCCCTCTAGCGAGAGACATAGATACAGCAAAGTGTTAGTCTACACCAGGGGTTCTCAACTCTTACCCTATGAGGTCCGGAGCCTGCTGGTTTTTGGTTCTACCTGATCATTAATTGCACACACCTGGTTTCCCAGGTCTAAATCAATCTCTGATTAGAAGGGAACAATGAAAAAATGCAAAGGAACTGGCTTTGAGGTCCAGAGTTGAGTTTGAGGGGTCTTACACTGTTAGAGACAATTTATGCTTGATGCGATGGAGGGTATGATGCAATTTTGGAGCCTCTGGATGCATGCAGAGGCCAAATTGAGCTCCGTACCGCATCGCTTTGTGCCTCCCAAGCTTGACATGATTGGTTGACGGTAGGTGGGGGTGGGAGATCCTGTATATATGCAAACTTCCTTCACAAAAGCTCTACTCAACAGTTCTGCAACAGGGCCTTAACCACGAAGTGGTAGGCCACACAAGCTCACAGAACGGGGACAGCCGAGTGCGTAGCGCGTAAAAATTATCTGTCCTCGGTTGCAACACTCACTACCAAGTTCCAAACTGACTCTGGAAGCAACGTCAGCACAAGAACTGTTTGTTGGGAGCTTCATGAAATGGGTTTCCATGGCCGAGCAGCCGCACACAAACCTAAGATCACCATGCACAAAGCCAAGCGTCGGCTGGAGTCGTGTAAATGTCGCCGCCATTGGACTCTGGAGCAGTGGAAACGTGTTCTCTGGAGTGATGAATCACGCTTCACCATCTGGCAGTTCGATAGACGAAGCTGGGTTTGGCGGATGCCAGGAGAACGCTACCTGCTGAATGCATAGTCCCAACTGTAAAGTTTGGTGGATGAGGAATAATGGTCTGGGGCTGTTTTTCATGGTTCAGGCTTGGCCCCTTAGTTCCAGTTAAGGGAAATCTCAACGCTACAGCATGCAATGACATTCTAGACGATTCTGTGCTTCCAACTTTGTGGCAACTGTTTGAGGAAGGCCCTTTCCTGTTTCAGCAAGACAATGTCCCGTGCATAAAGCGAGGTCCATACAGAAATGTTTTGTCGAGATGGGTGTGGAAAAACTTGACTGGCCTGCACAGAGCCCTGATCTCAACCCCATCGAACCCCTTTGGGATGAACTGGAACGCAGACTGCGAGCCAGGCCTAATTACCCAACATCAGTGAGTGACCTCACTAATGCTCTTGTGGCTGAATGGAAGTCCCCGTAGCAATGTTCCAACATCTAGTTGAAAGCCTTCCCAGAAGAGTGGAGGCTGTTATAGCAGCAAAGGGGGGACCAACTCCATATTAATGCCCATGATTTTGGAATGAGACAAGCAGGTGTCCACATACTTTTGGTCATGTAGTGTATATCAGTACTCAGCTTTCAAGGAGTTATTACAACAGTTCAGACAGGAAACACCACATATTCGTTTAACCATTTATTAGAAAAATATTAAAATATATACAATACACTAGTCTTGTTGTTAGGCTTTGCTCCTTTAGGATGCCAGTGTGCATCATGTTAAGATAATAATAATTACAGGCAGTTTGCAAGGTACGCTGTACATATCCCCCTGACTAAAACAAAAGCAGAGCCCAAACATGTTACTGTCACGCCTACTCCCATTCTCCGGCGTGTGTTGTCGCCGGGCTACTAACTACCAGTCCTGGCAACCCACATTATGCACACCTGCTCCCCATCGTTATGCACACCTGGACTTCATCATTACCTTGATTCCTTCCCCTTTAGCCCTCAGTAGCCTCAGTCTTCAGGCAGTATTGGTTTTGTTTATGTTCAGTACGTGGCTCCTGGTTTGTTTATATGCTTATTCTCACTATTAAACACACCTTCTGCACCTGCTTCCTGACTCCCAGCACATACTTTACAGCCATAGCATGCCACCAGGAACAAAAGTGCATGGCTTGCGCATGGCACCTGTCAGATAATGTGTGTGCAGAACCTGATTGACTGAATGGACCACCATACTAAGGCTGATGCCAATACTCCTGTCTTGCTGGAGCATGGAAGAATTTAAACCTACAAGCCTGAAGCTAAAGTAGCTGAAACTCAAAGTAGGTAATGCGAAGACAGACTTACAGTGGGGCAACATTTGGTACACAGGATTATACTGTGTATATCTCTAGCGTCTATGCAGTCAGTGTTGATAACGTCAATGCTAGAGAATTGGTTAGGTCCTCAGATTAAATAACATTTTATTGGTTGCATACACATATTTAGCAGATGTTATTGTGGGTGTAGCGAAATGCTTGTGTTCCTAACTCCAACAGTGCAGTAATATCTGACAATACACAATACATACGAATCTAAAAAAGTAATGGAATTAGATAGATAGATAGATAGATAGATAGATAGATAGATAGATAGATAGATAGATAGATAGATAGATAGATAGATAGATAGATAGATAGATAGATAGATAGATAGATAGATAGATAGATAGGTACTTTATTGATCCCAGAGGGGAAATGTATTCGTCAAGCAGCTACGAAAAAACACAGGGCAGGTGCAAAATGCCAGAACGAAAATACACAAAAGACAGATACATGATACATGAAAAAGTATAAAAATACATTGCATAGTATGGGTGAATGGCTGAATATGTACACTATACATTGTTACAGAGTTAGAGATAAAATATTGCAAGTTGATATAGATAAATAAGGAATATTTGCATGGCTAACAATACTATATAGGTCGATGGCAGAGAAATATTTAAATAGTTAAAGAAATTTCCCCTCGGGGATCAATAAAGTATCTATCTATCTATCTATCTATCTATCTATCTATCTATCTATCTATCTATCTATCTATCTATCTATCTATCTATCTATGTGCGTATGATATAAGTGAGGGTAATAATAGTTTACTTAATATACAGTCTTGTTTAATGAACAGGTAAGTGAATACTTGCATGGTTAAATTAACTGTACAGGTAAATGACAGGAAGAGATACTTAAATAGCTAAATGTGCGTATGATATAATTTAGGGTAATAATAATTTACAATAAAATGCGGTCCTTAGTGCAGGGCTTGATTACAGGTAAATGCACGTATTGCACATTCGATATACTAAAATATTAGGACGAGTGGGAGTCCGGTGTGTGTGTGTGTGTGTGTGTGTGTATATATATACTATACAGTATATATACACACACACCGTGCCTTTGGAAAGTATTCAGACCCTTTGACTTTTCCCACATTTTGTTATGTTACAGCTTTATTCCAAAATGTATTAAATAGTTTATTTTCCTCATCAATCTACACACAATACTCCATAATGACATAGCAATGTTTGCTAAATTATATATTTAAAAAAAACAACACACATTTTACATAAGTATTCAGACCCTTTACAGTGATTACAGCCTTGAGTCTTCTTGGGTATGATGCTATAAGCTTGGCACACCTGTATTTGGGGAGTTTCTCCCATTATTTTCTGCAGAAGCTCTCAAGCTCTGTCCGGTAGGATTGGAAGCGTTGCTGCACAGCTCTGGCTGGGACACTCAAGGACATTCAGAGACTTGTCCCGAAGCCACTCCTGCGTTGTCTTGGCTTTGTGCTTAGGGTCGTTGTCATGTTGGAAAGTGAACCTTCGCCACAGTCTGAGGTTTTCATCAAGGATCTCTCTGTACTTTGCTCTGTTCATCTTTCCCTCAATCCTGACTAGTCTCCCAGTCTCTGCCACTGAAAAAAATTCCCCCAGCATGATGCTGCCACCACCATGCTTCACTGTAGGAATGGTGCCAGGTTTCCTCCAAACGTGACGCTTCGCATTCAGGCCAAAGAGTTCAATCTTGGTTTCATCAGACCAGAGAATCTTGTTTCTCATGGTCTGAGTCTTTAGGTTTCTTTAGGCAAACTCCAAGCAGGCTGTTGTGTGCCTTTTACTGAAGAGCGGCTTCCGTTTGGCCACTCTACCATAAAGGCCTGATTAGTGGAGTGCTGCAGAGACTGTTGTCCTTCTGGATGGTTGTCCCATCTCCACAGAGGAACTCTAGAGCTCTGTCAGAGTGACCATTGGGTTCTTGGTCACCTCACTGACCAAGGCCCTTCTCCCCCGATTGCTAGGTTTGGCTGGGTGGCCAGCTCTAGGAAGAGTCTTGGTGGTTCCAAACTTCTTCCATTTAAGAATGATGGAGGCCACTGTTTTCTCGGAGACCTTCAGTGCTGCAGACATGTTTTGGCACCCTTCCCTAGATCTGTGCCTCGACACAATCCTGTCTCGGAGCTCTACGGACAATTCCTTTGACTCATGGCTTGGTTTTTGCTCTGACATGCACTGACAGGTGTGTGCCTCAGTGTGGGCTCCTCAGAGGAGAAACAGTTGAATATGCAAACAGTTGAATAGAAATATAAATAGTGAAACATTACATTTATCATTTCTAGATAAAACTATACTAAATAATTTATTCAAATATACTTTTGCAATGAAGGTATACAGTAACTTCAACAGCACTGTCTGGGGTAGCACCATGGTGTAGCTTGAGGACAGCTAGCTTCTGTCCTCCTCTGGCTACATTGACTTCAATACAAAACCTAGGAGGCTCATGGGCCTCAATCCCCTTCTACAGACATGCATGGTAATTATGACCACTTCCGGACGACGTCCTACAAACAATCAACGCTTTTGCAGTATGAACTGACATGCTGTCCATCCAGAGAATTAACCTAGTGTGTTGTATTAGGATTGTGCCACTGAGCATTATGGGGGTTCTATGTGTTGAGAAGCTTGGTGACATTGATGGATAGAGATTAAGAGTGAAGAGTGATAGTTTAGAATTTTTGGGGGGGATATTATTCAAATCAAATTAGTTTTTTTCAAATTACAGGAGACGGAGGTATATTATAAATAGTTTTCTTGGTTCCCGACTGTATCACAACCGGCCGTGATTGGGAGTCCCATAGGGCGGTGCACAATTGGCCCAGCGTCGTCTGAGTTTGGCCGGTGTAGTCATTGTAAATAAAAATGTGTTCTTAACTGACTTGCCTAGTTAAATAAAATTAAGAGGCATTAGAAGAAGACAAACATGTATGTTACCAATTGAATGACATCTACTGCAGAATAAATCAATGTTCAAGTTTACATAGCTGGCCATACTGTAGATGGATGTTACATTTTACTTCATGGATTGGTTATGTAGGCTTCTTCTAACCCATCACTTTCTACTACATATAATAATACGATTCAATTATATCTACATTAAAAAACAAGGTCTATCAGTCTTTCCAATAAATGTTATACCCCTTGACCTTCAAGAATAGTACTTGGAAACATGGAAGTATAGATTAGCCAAATTGTTTTACCTGAGCATGACCCCAAAACTAAGGATTTATTAGCCAGCCCAGTTGATTTTGTTGTCATGGAGGACTGATTGGGCTCATTGATTCGAGTTGAAAAATAAATGCTGCACTCATTGAAGAGTGTGAAAAGCCAAGAGTGTGCAAAGCTGTGATCAAGGCAAAGGGTGGCTACTTTGAACAATCTAAAATATATTTTGATTTGTTTAACACTTTTGGTTACTACATGATTCCATATGGGTTATTTCATCACTATTATTCTACAATGTAGAAAATAGTTGAAATAAAGAAAAACTCTTGAATGAGTAGGTGTACAAACGTTTGACTGGTACAGTATATATAATTTATAAATGAAAAAAAACTACAGATTACCCCTTTAAGTCTATCAAAAGTTTGAGCAATAAAATCCCCACTTTTATTCAATAGGCTTGGATCTGCACTATACAGATGTTGCAAGTGCGCATTTTTCACTGGCTGTGGTTTCAAAAACAATGATTGATAGGCAATTTAAACTTCTTGAATTCAACCATTATTGGGTTCAAATACATTTACATTTGTGAACAGCCATCCACAACAACCACAATCCTTACCTCAAGGTGTTTATTCAAGTTGGATAATCTTTGGATGCCGACAGCATTAGCACCATTGACTATTTAACAGTCAGATGGCCTTGAGATAGAAGCTGTTTTTTAGTTTGGACAACCTTTTGTTCACCGTTCATGTCCAAAAAACACAATCTAAACAGGACCGAGGAATTTACTGTACTGTACGCTAATATGGGTAACAGAAAAGATTTGTGGTTAGTGAGTCATGTTTTTTGCTACACATGTCATCACACAGAAGTCTAATTTGTTGTTGTGCAGGACTGGTTATCAGCCAGTAGAGTATTCAACTACAATACAAACTACAACTCCAGTCAAAGCGGACAAAGCTTACATAGTCTGGACAAGGCCAGACCCTTCCTACTGTCTAACCTACTCATCTATCTACCTATCCACTTACTGAGAGAAAAGACAAGGCTTATAAACTGCTAGATGGCTGTGCTCTCCATTCATGTGCTGAAGTCTTTTCAGGGTCACTCGAAAGCCACTTCTGTGCCGAAGTGTCTCTGCCGAGGCAGCTAGGCTGACCAACATGTCATCACTATGGCTTTCACTCTGCCTAGCTGCCACAAAGAAAAACATGGAGCACACTCATTTCCATATTGCACAGGCCATCAGGAGCCAGAAACACAACAAGCTAAATATAGAGATAAACAGTGTGGGCAAAGAATAAAACCCCACAATTGTTGTCTTCATTCACAAACCAGTTTCCAAAAGTGTCTGTGATTCATTCTGCCGCGAAACCCATTTTTAGGTCAAAACTGATGTTTGGGGTAGCTGCAACTTTTGGCTCATACTTGATCTACGTGATTGCTTTACTGACATAATCAGATTGCCCAAATTAGTTTTCAATTTGAGATAATTGCACTGTATTGTGGAGAGCAAAAAGTGACCATCCATGCTTTTCAGGATGCTGTGGGAGATTATATCTTTTTTTTTAATAGCACACACTGGTTGTGACTAAAATAATTTTAGTAAATTAGTAAAACACACCTATTGACTAGACTATAACGGACTAAATTGACCCAGAAAAAAACGAACTAAACAAAAATGATTTTCATTTCAGTTTATTAAAATGAGACGAGACTAAATTATCTATGTGACTAAAATCTGACTATTGAATGAACTTTTCAGTGAGTACAAGTACAATAAATATTAACAGCACAGGTGCGCAGTTCTGTTCAGCAGTGGGAAGGACGAGGCACACATAGCCTAGCATCAGCTGATGAGCTGTGGGGGAGCAAGTGATGAGAGTAGGCAGACAGGCTCCATTTCGGCTACGCCTCTGATTATACACAACTCTCTTGCTTCCCCGTAGCAACCAGTCAAAACCAGTCTTCTAGTTATCTACCCTTTGTCTGCTTAAGAAACACAAGCCAATTTTACAAAATAAAAAACTATAGCAGCATTAAAGATGAACTGTGCAGGAATCGATCCGCCATTTCCTTGTTGCTAAAATTCTAACAGTTTGCCTAATTTCAGTTTTATGTGATAATTGTACCATCTAAACCGCTGTGACATATATTTACCATAACCAATAATATTGCATATTCAACTGTTTGAAGCTGGTGTACAAAACCGAAAGAAAGAGAGCCTTATTAAAACCACGCTAACTTGGTGACCGGCCCGTTAGGCATTTCTATGTAATTACGTTGAACCGATGTGCAAAGGACATTGAACTGACGTCTGTGCCGAGTGTGTTTTCCCAGACACCTATAACAAATAAAACTTCATAACCCTATCACTTTTTTGTGGATCGATTAGCCCAAAGCTAATTTTACTTGAAGAAGAATCAGGACAAAGACATTTCCCACTACGACTTCTGGTATCGTATTGTAACCAATAACAATGTTACTGGTTCTATCCCTCATTGTAGTTGGGCAGCTTAGCAAAACAATCATGTATGTTGTGATAAAAGTACAAAATGTGTCCGAGGTAGATTTATGTATGACCCTGGGGGGCGTGGCAGCCATTTTCTTTTTCAAAATGACCACATACAATTACACTATTTTACAGTTGCTGTGTTTGGCTCCACTGATCATTATTATTTTGATTGATGATTCTGGAGGTCCCTTAGAGGGCAGGAAGTACACTTTTACCTGATGCTGCTTCAGATCAGTCACAACCAAAAGTCCATGGCGTACCAAACTTTGCAAGTGATTGAGTAGTCGAAAATGATAATTTCTGAAGCGTGAGGCAGCTTGATGTACAAGTACACACCCTGGGCAGGATGCTATCTATCTTCTTAATGCTATGGTGGCCACTGAAGCAGAGACATATCAGGTCCCATTTTTACTGTCTTTGGTATGATTCAGCTGGGGATCGAACTCCCAACCTTCCAATCTCAGGGAAAACACTCTAACCACAAGACCACTGAGCTGGTTCTATACTAAACTGTGACATGGCCTTTAATTTGTTCAGAATTAGAATTAGAAGTTATCATACCTTTGTTCATGAAACAGGGTGAAAGTAAACATTTATCTGTGCTAGGCACAGTTCTAACTGAAACACAGTGATTGTGAACTGTTCTAACCTAATGGCTGCTATATTTTCCCAGTTACAGCTGTAGTTAGTCTGAATTTGCTCCTGATATGGGCATTAAAAAGTAGCTTTAGCAGCCATTTTTTTACACGCTCATGTAACTGGTAGGATGTGAAGCCCCCAAGCCTCCCGCTCCCTAACCAAACGTCTTAACCATTAGACCCCAAAAATATTCTGTCTTGTGCCGAGGGTGATTAAGTCGCAGGCAGGGCTACCTCATCACAACATTTATACTCCCCTCCACTACACAGTTCCTATACATGTTAAATTTCCCTCTGTACCATTTTAATACATTGTGTGTTAATGTTAAACCATTTGGTTTTCAGGAGATTCAGGGCAAGAAGTACTGTATATGGCAGAAATATATTACTTTTAAAAATCTAAGAATTATAGGGAATACTTTTTGTAGATTAAAGGTTAGCAAAATAGTGGTACAGTCTACAGCCTTTTATTAAAATGGCTGATACGACCCTCAGGGGCCAAATCTGTGGTGGCTCCATATCCAAATATTTACAGGGTACCCAAATCTACCTCCGTGCCAGATATGGTAGATTAATCTTAAAATATGCCTTCTGAACTGTAAATTGTAACGTCTGTGGCCATTTCATAAGATTACTACCAAGGCCCCCATGGGCCGAATCTCTGGGGGCTCCATATCTAAATATTTTTTTCAGGCTATATACACTACCGTTCAAAAGTTTGGGGTCGCTTAGAAATGTCCTTGTTTTCCATGAAAACATACATGAAATTAGTTGCAAAATGAATAGATACCTTTTACCCTGTACAAATCTCCCACTTTACCACCACCAAAGCACCCCCAGACCATCACATTGCTTCTCCTCCAGCATCTTTTCATTTGGTCTGCTTCTCATGAATGTTCTTCTTTGTGATCCAAACTTAGATTCGTCTGTCCATAACACTTTTTTCCAATCTTCCTCTGTCCAGTGACTGTGATCTTTTGCCCATCTTAATCTTTTATTTTTATTGGCCAGTCTGAGATATGGCTTTTTCTTTGCAACTCTGCCTAGAAGGCAAGCATCCCAGAGTCGCCTCTTCACTGTTGACGTTGAGACTGGTGTTTTGCGGGTACTATTTAATGAAGCTGCCAGTTGAGGACATGTGAGGCATCCGTTTCTCAAACTAGAAAATCGAATGTACTTGTCCTCTTGCTCAGTTGTGTACCGGGGCCTCCCACTCCTCTTTCTATTCTGGTTAGAGCCAGATTGCGCTGTTCTGTGAAGGGAGTAGTACACAGTGTTGTACGAGATCTTCAGTTTCTCGCATGGAATACTTAATTTCTCATAACCAGAATAGACTGACGAGTTTCAGAAGAAAGTTATTTGTTTCAGGCCATTTTGAGCCTGTAATCAAACCCACAAATGCTGATGCTCCAGATACTCAACTAGTCTAAAGAAGGCCAGTTGTATTGCTTCTTTAATCAGCACAACAGTTTTCAGCTGACCTAACATAATTGCAAAAGGATTTTCTAATGATCATTTAGCCTTTTAAAATGATAAACTTGGATTAGCCATTTCCAGCTACAATAGTCATTTACAACATTAACAATGTCTACACTGTATTTCTTATAAATTTGACATTATTTGAAATAACAGGGGCCAAATCTGGGCTGGTTCCATATCTACTTCTTTTCAGGGTCCATAAATGTACCTCTGTGTCAAATTTGGAGCCTTTATCTTAACATTCCATAATAGTAGCTGTGTTCAAATACCCATACTAACATACTGTATACTACATACTTAATAAGTATATACTACATACTAGATACTATTAGGTAATTTTAGTATACTGTAAACGAACATTATACTTTCAGTTGAGTGTACTAGCGCTTCGGATGCCTACCGGAAGTTGATGCTGTTGCTATGCAACTTCTTGCTAGCTTGTCTGTATAGATAACAAACTACTAGCTACACATCTTACAACTTAATTTACAAGAACAAACAATGACTATACCACTTAAATATGCTGATAATGACGTGAATAATCAAGTCAATAAACGTTGGGTAGTTAGTTAAATAGCATATAGTTAATATACTGGCAAGTTCGATGTATTAGTATCCAACTAACGTTAGGTAGCTAGCTAACGTACCGGTACATACAAGCAACTGCTGTAATGATATGCTATGTGGTTCGTAAGGATAGCGTAGCAAACAAATTGTCAGCCAACCTAACGTGTAACGTAACCTATTTGAAGATAATTACTTTATTACATTGCTCAACATTTGTCATATTTAGTTAAAGTAATGAATTTGTACCTGGTCTCGTTGGACTTCGGCTGCATATTTTCCGCCATCTTCTTCAAATCTGAAAATGTTGTGAAGCCACGCCCATTTTCTGAAGAATACTTAGTATTTTGGCGAATGTAGAAAGACATCCGGAAACTTTTGGCATACTAACTATATCCATACTATGATCAATAAGCATACTACATACTGAATTTACATCACAAATAGTACGATTAGTGAGAGTATTCGAACACAGCTCTAGTTACTGTTCTACAATTTGGTACTTCAGATGTTTGAGCTAAGCGGCCCCACTGGGCTCTATTACACTACATGGCCATGATCTGTGCAATACACGGCTTAGCTCCCACCCGCTGCTTGTCTCCCACAAATCATGCTGAAAGGTCAATGTAACATGGGGTTCACAAATTAACACTAGACCAGCAGCTCTCAAAACGTGATCTTACTGTATAGAACCGATAACTCTAGGAGGGAGCCCCGTCTTTCATCAGGCCTCGCGGCTACAATGAGTTCTGAGGTGTACTCTGCTGGCACAACCGAAAATACACACAACTAAAGTTTCAGGTAGAAATTGAGGGTCTAGAATGGACGTTGAGGGTCTAGAATGGACATTGCTATTTTTCCAATTAAATATCTTCTCTGTATTCTATTTCTCAACATTACCCTCAGCTGTGCCAAACACCTGAAGTCTGTCCCTTGTGAATGAGACAATCTTAGGGCCATATTGGGCCTCCACTGGCCAAAAGGCCTCTCCGACCATCTGGCAGGATATGACATACAGTATGTGCTGCAAACAAAGGATCAATAAAAGTTAAAAGAGGACAGGCGCCAGGCAGGCAGGCGAGTTTTACACAGCTGGTCCCAGTTTGCCTGTCTGACACCTAGCAGATGTGTATCCTAATGCTTCAGACTGGCTGACTTTGACCCCTTCCACCAGCCATTCCACCTGCTATTGTATAAACTAAGTTTGTATGAGAAATCGCATAAAGTATGATAGAAAGAAACAGTTCCATCATGTTCAAGTAGGTGATAATCTCCAAGAAACGACATGTTCTTTGCACATTGTCAAGAACCTGGTCCCGTATTCCCAAACATCTGAGTAGGAGACCAAATCTAGAGTAAATTATGCCTTTTAGAGATCATCCTAGATTAACAAGTCTACTCAGAGATGATGCTATGTGAATACAGGCCTTGGCGTACGGTTTCTCAAGACTTTGTGATGACTGCAAAGCTTTACATTACAATGACACTCCCTTCTACAAAACACAGCATATGAGCTGCTAACTAAATATAGTTTCACGGAGTTTCAAAATGTTGATGGTACAACTAATTAGCCACACATGCATCTAGACATTCACCATTTGGATGAGTAATGTCATCAGTTAGAGTGAATCATGCGGTCATGAAACTTAGCGAAAATGCTGAATTACCCTTGGGGACGACTCTTTCATATGTGCCTTAAAAATGGCTCCAACCCCTCCCCACCAAATGTCTGTGCTGCAGCATGGAAAAATCTGAGACTTTGTTGGAGAGCACAGAGGAGCAATAGAGTATAGCTAGGCTGATTTTACTCCTTCAATAAGAATTTTCCTAATGCTACTCTGCCAGTGTCTCATGATAAGAGCTTCCAAAAATGCCTGGCTGTGGGAGTACAACTGTGTAGGGGTACATTTTTGGGAATGAAATTGAAAAGATTGAGCACTTACAAAAACAGTCATGACTAACTTCACTGACTTCACTTTTGAAATACAGTATTTCATTTTTTCTTTATGCCTCTGCTGACATATTTTCAACAATATCTAGCTTTTTACATCATAGAAATGGCCAAATCAAGCAGTACTGGTGCAGAAGCTCATAACACAAGTATTTATGACTATTTTCTGCGTTCACTTGGGGGAAGGAATAATCCCTCTGCAAGTCATAAAAGGCAGAGCTGAATTCCAGTGTCTACACTTGGACAGCCATGGAGATGAGGGTAAAGATTAATGATGTACACCTGGTTTTCCCCGACTCTAGTACCAAACTCCCCCAGGTTTCTCAGTCCATCTGGCTGGAAGTGTGGAAAAGGTTCTTTCTTCACACTTTCCACTGTCCCATTCGCTGTAGAGGGTGTGGTTTGGAGCTGGGGCCGAGCTGGAAACATCTCTACACTCAACCTCCACCAATCGGTGGCGCTCAATTGCCAATGTGGGGACCTAATCTATTCTAGTAAGACTGACGTTTCTACGTCAAGTCAGTTCTATCACTCGGGAACACATTATATTTATTTCTACGAATGCTGTTATTTCAGGGTGTTTCCACAGTGAGCAAAACAAAAAAAACTAATTTGAAACAAGCACTCAATGTTGAGTTGCAGAGATTATGCATTTTAGAGGTTCTGGACCGGTTCCGACTGACATTTTGGTGTACAAGGCGATCTGTGAACGTTGTAGCGTCCTGTTCCTGAAAGCCCCATCCGTCTGCTCTCCATTACCATTCTCTCTGCGGAGCTGGCTTGAAGTGTCATGTTTCAGACCACACATTTGCATAGGGAGTGTCATATTTTCTGTCCTATCCAGAAATATAAAAATGTCTTTGCTCTTTCTCTGAGCGATGGAGCCCAGCTTGGGAGACTGCATGTGAAAGGTGTCAGTCTAGCTAATCCTGTAATATTTGCATCCAGATGTAGAGCTCTCAACATGGAAAAAAATGTGTGATCATATTTATTTTACAGCTATAAGAAGAGTGAAATCTTATTGTAAATCATTTATAATTGTAATGTTACTAGATTTTAGAAATCATTTCAGTCATTTCAAGACCTTTGTGGAATAGGAAAAATATTGACGTGATATGTGTACAATGTACTTCAGCTTGTGTACTCAAAAGTGAGTACAACTCAGTATCTTTTTTTATTTACCTTTTAATACCAGAAAGGTGAGTTCCAGGCTTTTCTAAAATTATTCAACATTACCAGTTATTATTTATGGACATCTCATAATAATAATAAATAATAATAATTATTATTATTTATTTAAGCAGAAATCTACATGCCCTGTCACTAAAGGGCAACCACCACTTTTCAACCTCATTTCATTATCTCCAGAACAACACCAGTGTCAACATATGTGAAAATGGCGAAGTTTTGTAGAAGGAAAAAAAAAAAAAAGTTAAGTTCTACCCAATGACATCAAAAGTTAAAACATTGATGTAATAAAGATTGTGATGTCACAAATGTTTTGGGGGGGACCTTATCTTTTTAACTACAGGTCATAGAAAAGCACTGTTTCCACATATGTAGGCATTGGTTTGGTGCTGGAGATTATGAATATGTGGTTGAAAAGTGACGGAATTGCCCTTTAAGCACTCCTCACTCACCCCGCTGTAACTGCAACTCACCTCTAAACCTTCCACTTCTCAACCCCTCTAAATGTAGGTATCACTCCGCCTTCAAATATATATGAGCAAAAACCTATGATTATGCAAGATGTGCTTGCATGCTCACATGTTATAATGAGGCACCCTACCATGGCCAGTTTCAGGCACACACAAGTTCAAACTTACCACTTACCCTGAGCTGAAATGGCTGTATTCCACAGTCTTTGGTAAAAACACAAATCTGCAAAAGGACAAAGGCCTTTAGGACATTATCCTCCTGGTATTTCCTCTCTGTGTAGCTGTCTTGTCCAGCTCCCCCCGAAGGAAGGCGGGTGAGCCTGTTGGAGATGGGGCTGATAGACTGCAGAGGAGCCTTGGTTATCGGCACACACTGAAACTCAGCACTTCAGAAACAGACTGACACCCTCCCGATCACTCTGCAGAGGAACTGTGGCACTGACTCTAAGGCTGAGATGGGAACAAACTCCCAAAATCCTGGAGCACTGCCACCCCTCTTTTCCTCCTCCCACTTTCTCCAAAGATGGAAAAATTTAAAGATTGAGGAGGGGTAGGGGAGGAAAAAAAACTTTTTTTTTTTTTTTTTTTTTTTTTTTTTTAAACAAGAACCAGATGCACAGCTCTGTTTGATCTGGTTGTGATGTCACAAACCTAGAGCAGGATTTGCCCCTCCCCTTCCCTTTCTTCCTGTAACTCTGCAGGGCCCTTTTGGTTAACCTGGCAACCTGGAGATCTGGATATTAGTTTTTAAAAGGAAAAAACAACAACAGAAACAGCATAATTGAGTTATCACTCTACTCTTTTGTTTTTGTTCTCGATGTCAAAGTTGAGAAAAGTTTGCACCCCTAGTGAATCCCTCTCTAATAGTAGACATGGTAAATGGAATGACGGGGCGCTTTGAAACTTGGGTTAGAGGCTTACCTCTGGCTCTTGGTGTTGCTGGTTCTCTCAAAACATGTACTTTCTTCCAACCTCTAACAGAGAGAGGGTGAGAGGGATAGCAAGAGAGAAGAAGAGATAATGAACAGATCCTGTGCTGTGAAAAATCATTCCAGGGCCAGTGGCTGTGCACAACACTTCAGAATGTGGAAGGATGATTTGTTGGTCTAGCAAGACCTTGGTTTGGAGCCCCTCCAAATGAGATGATTACATCTTGCTTTGTGTCAAGATGTTCTTCAGGAATGTGCAAGACAGTTTTGAACACTAATACTATAGTTTGGCACCAGATGGATATGCAATACTGCTGCTAGTGAAACTCTGCTAAACCAATAGCACAATGCCTTTAAAATACAGCCATATCGTGGTGCAAAAGTCCCTGATAATGCTTTGTAAAGTTTTTTTTTTTGCAACTTCTTGAAAGACAGTGCAGGACCTCAAGAGCCCCATTTTGACAATTTTAAAAGACCTCAATACTCTCAATACTTTTAAAAATAAATATCATTTATCCCAACCTCTAAATTTGGGAAGTCTATGCAGGCTGGCAATAATACATATTAGAAGGTAAAAGTGTATATGCAAAATACATGATATCATGTAACTGCTTTAATGTAATTCTGAACTTGAATTATGAGAATTTAAGTAATTCTATGTCACCCTAACATCTCAAAAATGTACAAAATGTTAGTCTATTTTTAATTATAATAATTTTTTTTTACCTTTATTTAACTAGTCAAGTCAGTTAAGAACAAATTATTGTTTACAATGATGGCCTGCCCCTGGAGCAAATTAGGGTTAAGTGTCTTGCTCAAGGACACATCAACAGGTTTTTTCACCTTGTCTGCTCGGGTTTTCGAACCAGCAAGGCTACAGAAAAAAAGCCTAAAAGAGTAGGCGTAGTAGAGACCCCAGCGTGTTTCTGAATATGAGCGAACCTAGGCGTTCTCCCAGCGGTCACTGCACTGTTAAATTAACCTTTGTTCTTCACATCCGTTTAAACATTGCTGCAACGTTCTACAATCTATGAGCTAAGAAAAATAAGAAATTCCCCAACAGGCAAAATGAGGCACATGTTGTGATGTAACTTTATGATTGTCCAAATTACCAACCCGATAAAGATGTTATTTTCTGATTGCTAAAAATACATTTACAGAACATACTTTTACAACCAGGATAAAACCTGACCATGACGTCATGAGATGATTACAAGCCGTTTTGCCTTGCTGGGACTATGCTAACTTTAAGGGTGGCAGGTAGCCTAGCGGTTAGAGCGTTGGGCCAGTAACCAAAAGGTCGCTGGTTTGAATACCCGAGCCGACAAGGTGAAAAAACCTGTCTGTGTCCTTGAGCAAGGCACTTAACCCTAATTTGCTCCAGGGGCTGACCCTGTAGCTAGGCTGTCATTGTAAATAAGAATTTGTTCTTAACTGACTGGCCTAGTTAAATAATGGTTAAATAACTGCCTAGAATCTCCATAGTCTGTCTACTCTAGAGTGCTCCATGATGTCTGGGTCCATGTGCTGTGCTGCAGCCTGTCTCTAGGGCTTTACTAGCACCCCCCCCACCCCAATATTTCCTGCATTGCGTTACACTGTTATGGTGGTGCTAGGCAACAGCTTCCTGGAAATGTTGTTGTATCCCATTGAGATACAAGCTGTGTTATTTTCAGACACAACATCCATATTTGAGTGTGCTATCCAACTAGCTAAAATGAAAATGCTACAATAATGAGGGGTGGCTACATTTTTTTATTTTTATGTTGATTATAAATTGCTAGAGTGAAGTTAAATGTTTTAACTGTCCGTGCCTTTCCATGTTTGTTGTAAATTAGGCCTAGTTGAAAGCGGGTGTTTACCCAGAATTCTTCCTGGTTCATCATCTATCATAGCCAATGTTGTCACCATATCTTGCATTACAGACAACCCCCCCCATATTAAGATAGCAAATACTCATGTGAAGTTCGACTGTGGCCTAATTGGTGCCGCATGTCCCTCAGCATAAAGACCAAAAGGTATCGGACCAAAAGGAAACGTCTTACATATTGTCCCTTGAGAAGGTGCTCTAACTTAATAAACCCTTTGCGGTTCCGATGTGCCAAGCGCTAATGATTATATTGTTTCACACTATTAATGTCTCCCTCACAGCTTTAAGCAACTGACCAACATGTCAAGGCAGAGCTCAGCTGACATCTGTGTTAAGAATCTCATTCAACACATGCCACCTGAATTACTTCATTTGGGTGGATAAAAGCATTCCGAGGGTCTCTCAATGTGCTTTTCAGCTCTGACTCTTGTTGCCTTCTATAATGAGGGCCAGCTTTCAGACGTAATACTAGCAAGCAGGTACCGTGACACAATGCAGGCTATGGGACTGAATCTTTGCCGATGGTCCACATAGGATTGGACGATTGGACGAGGAGGCCATTTTCATTAGCATCCAGATGATTCTATGGGTGTGGTTCAAATGGTGTTCAGTGCCTATATGGAAATTATGAAATGGAAACGTCGTCCTTATTCCCAGTCAAGCCACAAAGACATGCTCAGTGTGCTAGTTTATTTTCTATTCATAAACAGCATGTGACTGTCTCTGTCATAACATATTCATGCTTGTCATCCTGGTGGTGCCTAAAGGAACAAACGGTTCAATGACCACCTTTTGGCTTTCAACAGGAAATGTATGTGTCAGTTCTACCAACACGTTTATTGCCCCGTTGGAGTGTAAACAAATAAAAGGGTGGAGATGAGGGTGTCTCAGCTCGCTCACAGCACGGCTGATTTATCTTGGCTGCAGGAGAAAGCATTAAGTACAGCAGTTATGATGGACGGAAGGCTCTGAAAATTAGCGCTATTTAAAGTGTCCATTAAGTACAGCAGTTATGATGGACGGAAGGCTCTGAAAATTAGCGCTATTTAAAGTGTCCATTAAGTACAGCAGTTATGATGGTCAGAAAGCTCTGCAAATTAACACTATTTAAAGTGTCCATTAAGTACAGCAGTTATGATGGTCAGAACAGAAAGCTCTGCAAATTAACGCTATTTAAAGTGTCCATTAAGTACAGCAGTTATGATGGTCAGAAAGCTCTGCAAATTAACACTATTTAAAGTTGGTTCCACCCTTTCTCTTCAAAGCTGTTTTTTTTTTTATCTCATGCTGTTCTTATCATAGTGTGTTAAAACTTAGAATCGTAGAGAACACATCTTTATAAGCCAGAGGAAAAAGTAAATACTCTGCTACATTAGGCTATCCAATACACCACTACAGTGCCCTCTGGAATTATTGGGACAGTGAAGCATTTTTCTTCTTTTGGCTCTACTTCAAAAGGTTGGATTTCAAATCAAACAATACATATGAGGTAAATGTGTCGGCTTTAATTTGAGGGTATTTTCATCCAAATAGGGTGAACTGTTTAGAAATACAGCACTTTTTGTACATAGTCCCTCCATTTTAGGAGAGCAAAAGTATTGGGACAAATTCACTTATGTGTATTGAAGTAGTAAAAAGTTAAGCATTTGGTCCCATATTCCCAGCACACAATAACTACATCAAGCTTGTGACTCTACAAACTTGCTGGATGCATTTACTGTTTGTTTTGGTTGTTTTTTTTGCCCAATAGAAATGAATGTTAAATCATGTGTCGTCATTTTGGAGTCACTTTAATTGTAAATAACAATAGAAAGCAAAAAATAAACGTCAGCAAGTACTAAACACGCTGCTAGAATCTTGACTAGAACCCTGTCAGGCTCTGGCCATAGAGAAGCTTTGCTTCTCTATATTTCTATGGTCAGAGTCTGGCAGATCTATCATTTCTATTTCTGTCTGGTGTTGTGTGTGTGTGGGATCCCTAATTAGAGGCAGCTGCTATGCATTACCTCTAATTAGGGATCTTACTTATATGTCTGTGTTCCACTCCGTTGGCGTGGTTCATTGTTGTATATTGTCTCGTGTCGTGCTACGTGTGTTCCCTTTCATTATATATTGTATTTGTTATTTTGTATAGTTCGATATCAGTATAGTTTATTCGTATTAAATAAAGATGTCGAACTATGGATACGCTGCGCCTTGGTCTCTCTACACACCCGAACGTGACAGAATGAACCACCACCCGACCAAGCAGCGTTATTCTGGAGAAAAGGAGAAGAGGGGAAAACGGCGTAATCGTGGAAACGGAGGTAATGGAGCCCGTAGTCAACCCCAGGAAAATTTCGGGGGGGGGGCTATGGGGGTGGTCTGGGTCTGAGGAGGACGCGCCAGTACCACTCTCCATGTGGGATACACTGTGCCCGACATATAAATGGGGGGCGCAAAGTGAAGAAGAGGAGGATTATTTGGAGAGCCATTTTGGAGATGTTCTGGAGGAAATGTGGGAGATAGCAGAGGAGGTTGAACGGGAAATGTCGGAGTGGAATAATCCGTGTCCAGTCGCCTACTCCACTCCCATGAAAGAGCAGTCCGCTTTACCGGTGCCCAGTCGGGGTCCGGCGGTCTGCTCTACTCCAGTGCCAGAGCAGTCCGCTCCACCGGTGCCCAGTCTGGGTCCGGCCGTCTGCTACACTCCAGTGCGCCTCTCCAGTCCGGTACGTCATGTGCCTACTCCTCGCACTCGCCCTGAGGTGCGTGTCACCAGTCCGGTGCCATCAGTGCCGACTCCACGCACCAGGCCTCCAGTGCGCCTCTCCAGTCCGGTACGTCATGTGCCTGTTCCCCGCACTAGCCCTGAGGTGCGTGTTATTAGTCCTGTGCCACATGTGCCGACTCCACGCACCAGGCTTCCAGTGCGCGTCTCCAGTCAGGTACGTCCTGTGCCTGTTCCCCGCACTAGCCCTGAGGTGCGTGTTATTAGTCCTGTGCCACATGTGCCGACTCCACGCACCAGGCTTCCAGTGCGCGTCTCCAGTCAGGTACGTCCTGTGCCTGTTCCCCGCACTAGCCCTGAGCTGCGTGTTATTAGTCCAGTGCCACCAGTGCCGACTCCACGCATCAGGCTTCCAGTGCGCGTCTCTAGTCCGGTACGTCCCGTGCCGACTCCCCGCACTCGACCTCCAGTGCGTGTGCCCAGCCAGGTTCCTCCAGTGCCGGCTCCACGCACCAGGCCTCCAGTGCGCTTCTCCAGTCCGGTACGTCCCGTGCCGACTCCCCGCACTCGACCTCCAGTGCGTGTGCCCAGCCAGGTTCCTCCAGTACCGGCTCCACGCACCAGGCCTCCAGTGCGCCTCTCCAGTCTGGTACGTCCCGTGCCGACTCCCCGCACTCGACCTCCAGTGCGTGTGCCCAACCAGGTACCTCCAGTGCCGGCTACACGCACCAGACCGTCGGTGCGCCTCATCAGCCCGGAGACTCCCGTGATAGTCGACAGCCCGGAGACTCCTGTGATGATCGACAGCCCGGAGACTCCTGTGATGATCGACAGCCCGGAGCCTCTCGTGATGGTCGACAGCCCGGAGCCTCTCGTGATGGTCGACAGCCCGGAGCCTCCCGTGATGGTCGACAGCCCGGAGCCTCCCGTGACGGTCGACAGCCCGGAGCCTCCCGTGACGGTCGACAGCCCGGAGCCTCCCGTGACGGTCGACAGCCCGGAGCCTCCCGTGACGCTCGACAGCCCGGAGCCTCCCGTGACGCTCGACAGCCCGGAGCCTCCCGTGACGCTCGACAGCCCGGAGCCTCCCGTGACGCTCGACAGCCCGGAGCCTCCCGTGATAATTATATGGCCGGAGTCGCCTGCCACACCGGTGCTCAGTCCTGGCCCGGTTATTTGCCCCGCTCCATGGCCTGAACTTTTTTCCCCACCATTGTTATTTAAAGGACCGGTGGGTTGCCCCTTTATATGGCCGGAGTCGCCTGCCACACCGGTGCTCAGTCCTGGCCCGGTTATTTGCCCCGCTCCATGGCCTGAGATTTTTTCCCCACCATTGTTGTTACCAGGACCGGTGGGTTGCCCCTTTATATGGCCGGAGTCGCCTGCCACACCGGTGCTCAGTCCTGGCCCGGTTATTTGCCCCGCTCCATGGCCTGAGATTTTTTCCCCACCATTGTTGTTACCAGGACCGGTGGGTTGCCCCTTTATATGGCCGGAGTCGCCTGCCACACCGGTGCCCAGTCCTGGCCCGGTTATTTGCCCCGCTCCATGGCCTGAGCCTTTTGCCCCACCATGGTCATTTCCAGGACCGGTGGGTTGCCCCTTTAAATGGCCTGAGTCGCCTACCACACCAGTGCCCAGTCCGGGCCAAGTAGGAATGAGGAGGAAAATATCCACTTCGCCGGGGCTGGAACCGCCACCTGCGATGGTTATGTTCTGATGTTTTTCCTCTCTTACCCTTCCCTCATGTTTTTGTGTTTGTTTTTCTTGCGGCCGGGAGTCCGCGCCTTTGGGGGGGGGTACTGTCAGGCTCTGGCCATAGAGAAGCTTTGCTTCTCTATATTTCTATGGTCAGAGTCTGGCAGATCTATCATTTCTATTTCTGTCTGGTGTTGTGTGTGTGTGGGATCCCTAATTAGAGGCAGCTGCTATGCATTACCTCTAATTAGGGATCTTACTTATATGTCTGTGTTCCACTCCGTTGGCGTGGTTCATTGTTGTATATTGTCTCGTGTCGTGCTACGTGTGTTCCCTTTCATTATATATTGTATTTGTTATTTTGTATAGTTCGATATCAGTATAGTTTATTCGTATTAAATAAAGATGTCGAACTATGGATACGCTGCGCCTTGGTCTCTCTACACACCCGAACGTGACAAACCCTAAAATCTGATAATATCACTCCAGTGCTAGCCCCTCTACACTGGCTTCCTGTTTCAAGGTTTTACTGCTAACCTACAAATCATTACATGATCCCTGCACATACGCTACGGTCACAAGACGCAGGCCTCCTAATTGTCCCTAGAATATCTAAGCAAACAGCTGGAGGCAGGCCTTTCTCATATAGAGCTCCATTTTTATGGAATGTTCTGCCTATCCATGTGAGAGACGCAGACTTGTTATCGACCTTTAAGTCTTTACTGAAGACTCATCTCGTTTTCGACTCTCTCTCTCGCTCTCTGAATTTGTCTGAAGTGTTTCTCCTCCTGATAGGGTGCTTCCCCTTTAATTCCCTATTAAATAGCCAGCATCAACTGCGCAAGAAGGGGGTTGTGATGGTGGGGGTGAATGAGTGTTCAACCCTCAGTTCCGAAGCTTCTTTACTCCTTAAAGTGTGCCTTGTAGCCTTATCTCAAGTTTTCACCAGGATCTTCCTTTGGACTACACATCTGTTGGTGGCCTTTCTCTGCTGGAGATCTGTTGTCAGATTGGATTGTCTGACTGACCAACTGACCACTTTTTTTGCGTATGGTATTTCATTTGTTTTAGTGTGATTTAAACCATTTTGACTTATGTGGTCAGTTGTAGTTTAAGACTACTGAGATTTGATACTCTTTATGGTTGTGTGCTAAAAGAGTGAGATTTTGTATGTATGATTGAGACTGGGTTTATGCTACACTTTATGAACAAACATTGCGTGATTAAGGTCACTTGAGTTCACTGCACTCATTTACCTGGCTGGACACTTTTTAGGCCAGAGGTAGGAGTCATATACCAGTGAACCAAGTTCGTTATTGTTTTGTGACTTATATTGATTGTGTGATTATTGTGATAATACAACAAATGCAAAATAACACTGATTTTTGAAGTTAAGGGTTTATGAAAAGTGTATTTCCTTTGTATTGGTGTAGACTTGACGGACCTGACAGGACTCATTCCCTCACAAACAAAACAGATAAATCAATATAACCTACCTGGCACCCCTACAAAAAATAACCTCAAGTCAACCCAAGAAAATGTGCTCCTCCATATCATACCTGTCAATGGGAAAACACAGGTTCATTCTGACAATGGAGCTGACAATGCAAATCATAATGTGAATACTGATTATGTGAATGGAGATAATGCCGTTGATTTGGGCCAGAGCCCTGGGAATCTGCATGCTCGGTCTGGACAACAGGCCACAGGTCTAACCAGTTACTCTCTTATTGACATTGACCTGTGTGGAAGTTCTGAGCTAGCCCTCCCTCTGACACCCAACCTTCCTCCATCGTCTGGTTTATCTCCGGAGGTTGTAGTCTTACGACTTCAAGGTGACATACTTGATATTTTGTTGGACTCAACATCTCCAAACTCTAATCCAACGTAAATTAAAATGCCTGAATGAAGAGCAACAACATGGAGCAATGGAATTCAGTGACTCACTGAGCTCTCTAACCCACACGCTGATAGAAGAGTGGAAGAAGGGAAGTTACTGGTTCCATGGACAGGCAGTTTGACTACCAACGAAACCAACTCACTGCCAGTCTCCAGTGGTGCCTGCAACATCACCACACTGAGGTCCTCAAGGACGTTAATTCTGTTTTTTCTCCTCTGGTTAACACTGTAGACCACTTGAAGACAGAGCTGTTGTATGACTTGTCTGTTGACATTAGGCACAACTCCTTGCACAGAGCTTCTCTGGTGTCCACTTCTGTTCAGACCACTGAGGGCCAAGCTGGCACCTCAGAACAGCCAAGACAAGCTCTCTTGTTCATGGTGATTTGAGTAGACGCCATGTGGGGGCGATGCCCATTAAATTGCAATTTCCCACCTTTGGGCAAAAAAGATGACAGTCCTGATCCGCTAATGTATCTGGAAAGATGTTGTGACTTTCTTGCCCTCAATCCCCTGGCTGACGAAGAACTCCTTGCCAAAATGAAGGAATTTGTTGCATGGGACAGCTTGAGACTGGTAGGATGTGGCATGGTCTCACCATTACCTCCTGGGCTGACTTTGAGGCCAAGCTTTCATCTGCCTTTCTGTCTGAGGACTACACAGATGAGCTGGCAGACAGTCAGGAATCGAGTGCAAGGAGAGAGGGAGAGTATCCGTGACTTTGCATAAGGTTCCACTCCCTGTGCAGATGGTGGAACCTGGCATTGAGGAGGAAGAGGTCATTAAGTTGATCTTGAAGAATATCAACTTTCTACTAGCCAGTCAACTCAGAGAAAGAGTCACCGCTGTAGATGGACTGGTTAGAATGGGACAGCAGTTCGAGAAGGACAGAGAATGCCAATAGAAATATGAACAGAGAATGAAACAGACACCAAAACACTTACCCAAGCCAGACCATTAACCACAGCCAGTCTCCAGCCAAGAACTCTCCGGTGTTCTGTTGGAGATTCTTCCGCTACATGAACAAATCAGTATCAATTAAACCCTTTCAGAAACCACAAACCGTACAACAAATCACAACAGGCCAACACACCTAACTCCCTTCGCAGGAACGACCATTCTACTCTGGGTGCTTTGACCAGAGCTGAAACCCCAAGAGTCACTGCCTACGCCCACCCATCGACATCCCCTTCCTTTCAGTCAATACCGCGCCAACTGGTGTTACCCCTGTCCATAGGCCCTTGGACAGGAAGAGACATCCTGGACACCGGGTCATCCTACACACTGCTCAATGAGAAGCTGTGGAAGGAGATTAGGTCCACAATACAACTTGAAGCCGTGGACAGAAGGTCCTCAATATCTGATCGGTTTGTGTAGAACTTCTCCCAGGTCGCAGAACCACTCAACGCATTGAAGCAAAAAGGAGTGAAATTCCAATGGACGGCAGAGTGCCAGACCTCCTTTGAAACCCTGAAACGACACATTGTCACACCTTCCATTTTGGGTCATCCCAACTTTGACTGTCCTTTTGTTGTTTACATGGATGCAAGTAATGTTGGACTTGGTGCTGTCTTAGTCCAACAGACTGGACTTGGCACTGAATAAGTGCTAGCGTTCGCCAACCGAGCAAGAGTGCCTTGCAGCTTTGGAAAAGTGGAGGTACTACCTGGAAGGAAGATACTTCACTGTGGTCACTGTCCATTCCTCCCTTGTGTGGGTGTTCAGGACCAACAAACCAAGCATCAGACTCATCAGATGCCTTATCCAGAGCTCCTGCTGATGGTAACAGGGGACCACATTTGAGCTACTGTCCTGTGTAGCAGGCGAGATTCACCCAAAATTGACTTTCCTATCTCTTTTGAGGCCATATGGAAGGCCCAACAGGAAGTACAGGCTTTGAGCCCCACTTTTTTAGCAACAAAATATTAATAAGCGTCGCACCTCAGTTTGCAAACCAATGTAAAAAAATATAAATATATTGAGTTAATAAATCCGCATACAAACATGGTATCTTTTTTGTTTCCTTGAGTAAGGTAGCTCCAAAATGCAGGTGTTTCAGCCTAGCTCAGTGCTTTATATGGTGTTTGGGCAAGCCAGCAGAAAATACAGTGCGTTGCTCCGCTATTGGCTCAGTGTTCTGTCACTCATTGGAACACCGCCAAGTCTAAATCCTTAGGAAGGGTAGACATCCAAAATTCTAGCCCTTTGGTTCCTGCCATATAATTACATTAAAAGTGCCCTTCCAAGAATGCTCAAGGTCATTGGCCACAGATAAAATTACGTCAAATCACATTATATGTACAGTAGCTTTGATTGGACTGATCATGTCAACATATTTCTTTCAAACTCTTAGCTAGCAGTCATCATCATGAATCAAGTCGACAATCTACTGGCAAATACTTTTTAATCCTTGTCATATGAAGAGAAATAATGAAGATAAATGTTAGATAAAATGTATCGGACATAAACATTACACAACATGTTGGAAATCGCAAAGGTTTGGAAGGAATCGATGACAGTGCAAGCATTGCATCTTGGAAGTCGGGAAAATACGTTTTGAACGGTCATTCAACTGGAATTGTAAATCCGGCCTCTTCTCTTTCTTTGATGACAAAATTTGCACACGTAGGACCGCAGTGCCACCTTCCTGTTCAAGTGAGCACAGCAAGGTGAGTCCAAAAATGTATTGTATGCTGCTGCATAAATGATGTAATATGCCAGTGAGATATTTATACTATAGGTAATGAAGTAATACTAACTGTATGTTGTGTAGTAATCTGTTAGTAGCCCATGTGCCTCACCCTAATAATTTTGTCTCTTTTCCCCTCCTAATTTTGCCTACTGTTCTGACTCGGTGGTGCACATGTAGCCTATAGCCTGTTTTTGAGAAATGTAATCATTGAATATTGTAAGAGCTTTCATTGTCTGCTTATATGCCACCTTTTATTTATCCTACGGTTCTGACTTGGTGTACAGGGAGAACACTGTAAGAACGTAGCTGTACATTTCAAAAGTGCTGAACAAATAGTTATATTGACTACGTCTGTCCTGGCTCGCTCATCAATGTCTTAATCAGAATTACGGATTGCCTCTGATTCGCTCGTCGTCCCCTTATGCCAAAGTTTGTGCATCTCAATTGTCAGTAGAAACCACATTTGTTTAAGCAAGTTAGCAATATCAGGTATGTTTTCGCTGCCAGACAAGGCTCCGCTGACAGCCAGGTGTAGCAGTGGTAAGGTGTTGGGACTCTAACAGTTTGTGGACACCTTTGTCACCGTTATAGTGCAATTAATGTATTGCTTTGTGTTATGCATTCCACATTTTTTGTTTTTTACCCCACCAAGATTTACATGCTAAAATCGCCACTGCCATGTTGATTTGTAGTCAGTTGTAGATGGAGACTGAGATTTCATACTCTTTATGGTTGTATGGTTAAAGAGTTTGATATTTTTATTGTATGATTGAGACTGGGTTTATGCTACACTTTATGAACAGACAAACATTGCGCAACTGAGTTCACTGCACTCATTTACAGGGCTGGACACTTTTTAGTTTGTTATTATGCAAAATAACAGTGTTTTTTTCCAATGTTTTAAGGGTTTATGAAAAGTGTATCTCCATACTGACTTTTACATGAGTCCTTTGTATTGGTGTAGACTTTACAGACCTCATTCCCTCTCAAACAAAAAGGAGAAATCAATATTGGCACCCTACAAACAATAACCTCAAGTAAAAACTGTTACAATGTGCTGTCTCGACCTGTGAATGCTGGGCTATGAAAAGCCAACGGACATTTACTCCTGAGGTACTAACCTGTTGCACCCTCTACAACCACTGTGATTATTATTTGACCCTGCTGGTCATCTATGAACGTTTGAACATCTTGAAGAACAATCTGGCCTTAATAGCCATGTACTGTTATAATCTCTACTCGGTACAGCCACCTTTCTAGGGAGTTTTTCCGAGCCACCGTGCTTCTACATCTGCATTGCTTGCTGTTTGGGGTTTTAGGCTGGGTTTCTGTATAGCACTTTGTGACATCTTCTGATGTAAAAAGGTATTTATAAGTACATTTGATTTGAATGAATTGTGAATAATGATGAGTGAGAAAGTTAAACAAGTACAAATACCATACCCCTGAAAATGCTAACCTCCCCGGTTGTTGTAATGGTGAGAGGTTAGCATGTCTAAAGGGGATATGATATTTGTAATTCTGTATCTTTTTATTATTCACGATTCATTCAGGATTATCTGTAATCACAAGACAATCCACATTAATGTAGAAGTGTTTAGAAACATTCTATTCTTATTTAAAATAAAAGTGACATTATTTACCATTCATTTCTATTGTGCACAAAATTATCTGAAGCAAGCCAATTATTTCAACAAATTTGTAGAATCAAAAGCTTGATGTAGTCATTGCGTGCTTTTTTTTTACT
Source organism: Thymallus thymallus (assembly GCA_023634145.1). Taxonomy (NCBI): domain Eukaryota; kingdom Metazoa; phylum Chordata; class Actinopteri; order Salmoniformes; family Salmonidae; genus Thymallus; species Thymallus thymallus. The sequence goes on along the minus strand of CM042407.1, from coordinate 5,291,014 downwards.
ACTTTAATATACATAAGCGTCCAAATACTTTTTCTCCCAATACTTTGGCTCCCCTAAAATCTACATCCAGGTTGCAGTTGTAAATGAGAACTTGTTCTCAACTGGCCTACCTGGTTAAATAAACGTAAAATATATATATTTTTAAATGTACAAAAAGTGCTGTAATTTCTAAACGGTTCACTTGATACGGATGAAAATACCCCTCAAATCAAATTAAAGCTGACAGTCTACACTTCATAGTCATTGTTTGGAGTATAGAGTCAAAATAAGAAAAAAATGCTTTACTGTCATAATAACTACGGAAGGCACTGTATTTAGATGAAGTGGGCCTACATTTCAGGCTCTGTTTCTCTTTATTATCTCATGTTGTGCTTATCAAAATGTGTTATAACTTGTGATTGTAAAGAACAAAACTCTATAAGCCAGAGTAAAAAGTAAATGTACTCTTTTACACTGTATTAGCCTATTCACGTCACTCAGCTCATTTCAGATTTAATAGTTGTTATTACTAAACATGCATCCTTTCGTTTTGTGGTCTCTCTAAATCCACAGTTTCTCCACAACAAGCAACATTGCCATACTCAGACAAGGCCATACAAATCTGACAGGGCTAGTACATTAAAGGTAGTTCTGGCACCACATAACACCGATGTATGTGACGTCACAGGAAAATATGTCCTTTTAAATGATTGATGCGTGTTGATTTTGTGCCTTCGTGCAGTATCGAATTGAGACTACTTTTTATTTACAGTCCGCTGGCCAAGCTGCAGCCTCTCTGGAATAAAAAAAAAAAAGACCCTTAAATAGCTTGGACTGTTTTCTCTACTCTGGATCGTGGGGAAAATGTACGACCTTCCCATGATCTTCCTTAACTTTGGCCTTACCTGAGACCTTGTAGAGACATACGCTCTTAGAAAAAAAGGTGGCATCTTCAACCTAAAAGGGTTCTTCAGCTGTCCCCATAGGATAATCCTTTGTTTGCAGGTAGAACCTTTTTTTGGTTCCATGTAGAACGCTTTCTACAGATGGGTTGAACCAGAAAGGGTTCTACGTTGAAACAAAAAGGGTTCTACCTGGAACCAAAAAGGGTTCTCCTATGGGGACAGCCGAAGAACCCTTTTGGAACCCTTTTTTCTTAGAGTGTAGAGTCTGCGATTCTATAAGCAACAAAGCCGCCTCCGCACCATTCATTTTGATATACAGCTGAGGGATGTGGCTAGGGAAATCTAGCCCCTTCCAAATTCAGCGCACTCAAATCGAATCAAATCACATTTTATTTGTCACATGGGCCGAATACAACAGATGTACTGTAGACCTTAGTGAAATGCTTACTTACAAGCCCTTAACCAACCATGCAGTTTAAAGAAAAATAAGTTAAGTACGAAAATAGATAAGTCAAAAAACTCAAATGCAAGGGCTGACAATCCATGACATCCAAATGATAGTTTTAACCTTTATTTAACTAGGTAAGTGAGTTAAGAACAAATTCTTATTGACAATGATGGCCTACACCGAAGCTAGACATTGTTCAAAGAATGGAGTAAAAGAAGCTTATATATAGGGACTCTGATGGAATAACAGTCGCACTGTGCTCATGAGGTATTTATAAGTTATATTCTTCAAGAATCAGTGGCTATATATTATTAATTTAAAGGTAAAACAAATGTATGTACCAATTTAAGACTGTAGCTTGAAAGTAGGGGCCATTTATACAATTATCTCTCCGCTGATCCAAGCTGCAGCCACTCATGAAACAACAAAATGTACCCTTAATTAGTTTGAACTGTTCTGATCTCTTCTTTGGATATTGGGGCAAATGTAAGAAATTCCCATGGTCTTCCTCACCTTTGGCCTCATCAAGCTGGAAAGGACTAAAAGCCAGTGTGCACTAAAGTAGGGGCCATCTCTGTGAGTCATCTCCAGCAGGTACATATCGACGCAGAACGGGAAGAAGGTCAGATGTCACATGCTACATTTTAGCTTGCGCTGTGGTTCAAAGACATGAACCCTGTACAACCCTTAAGGGCTCTCCTGAACTTTGAGGCCCCAACTGGGGAAAGGAATGATGAGGCCCACTGCAGTAGGGCCTCTACACTGAGGTGGATTCTCCCGGGACACATAAACAGCTGACTCTCAACACGCTGCTCAATGCCACATTTTTTAAAGATGGCTTCCCCCTGTCCCCCTCTAAAAAACAGATGAACTCATACAATTATTTTCCAACTCATTTTCTGTGAGATCAGCTCTCAGGAGAAAGGAAAATAGACAAAAAGATGAAGTGAGAGAGTGAGAGAAAGGCAGAGGCAGGGATAGGGTTGTGTCAAGCAAATTGCTGTCGGTCTCACTGTAATTGACCGTTAATTAACAAACATGTTAATGTTAGCATGTCCTGGCTTCAACACACAGCCTACAAGCCACTGATGCTGACCTTTGGAACATCTACGTTTTAAAAAGTATAATAAATCCATGTAATACAGCCTACACCTTTTGCCCTCAGAACAGTCTCAATTTGTCAGTGCATGGACTCTACAAGGTGTTGAAAGCATTCCACAGGGATGATGGCTGTGTTGACTCCAATGCTTCCCACAGTTGTGTCAAGTTGGCTGGATGTCCTTTGGGTGGTGGACCATTCTTGATACAAATAGGAGGGAAACTGATGAAAAACCCAGCAGCATTGCAGATCTTGACACAAACCGGTGCACCTGGCACCTACCACCATCCCAGTTCAGACATGTTTTGTCTTTCCCATTCACCCTCTGAATCCATGTCTCAATTATCTCAAGAATAAATAAATTATTTAACCTGTCTCCTCCCCTTCAGCTAGACTAATTGAAGGTGATTTATGAAGTGACATCAATAAGTGATCATAGCTTTCACCTGGATTCACCTAGTCATGGAAAGAGCAGTGTTCTTAAAGTTTTGTATACTAAGTGTATGTCACATAAGGAGGGGCTGCACATTATGTCACTGCATTCATCCGAGGGCACTACTTTGAAGCCAGGGGGGAATATAACAAACCCTCCCTCGCTACTGTTCATTTCCTTAAATCCATTAAACTTATAACCAAATGGCCAAGATACATCTGGACAGGCCTGTGACATCTGGACACCCGGGCATAGGCCTGAATATGTCTCAATGTGGAATGATTCAGTTCCCTTTGAGCCTTTGCCTCTATAAACCAGTAGATTAGGAGTTTCATTTGTTGTGACTAGGAGTGTGCCAAAACAGAAGCTCACCTCATATCTTGATAGGCGGATATGGGTAGTGTGAGCTGGGATTGTGTGAGCTGTACGAAAACGTACAGTTATGAATATAACTACTGTTCCCTGAAGGAGCGAACAAAGTATAACATACTATGGAGAGTCAACGACCAATCATATTCACAAATCACGCGCAATGGGTCAATGGATGCCGAGCCCGCCCTCGGAAGCCCCGCCTACCTTGCTATATTAACGGGGCTTGCATTCAATTTACTCCATAATGGCCAATATCTCTCACCTCAAACACATGTAAACTAATGGAACATATGGTCACAGACAGACTCCTACATGTACTGTATGTCCTGGAGTGCAGAAATCTGTTACAAGTCAGTCAAAGTGGATTCCGAAAATGTTGGTCCACTCTAGACTGAATAATGTGCCTAGAAACTGATATCCGCAAAGCACAGACCAACAGGGAAACTCTATTTGCTGACTTCCTTGACATGGAAAAAGCTTATGACTCATTGTGGCGAGAAGGACTTCTAATGAAGTTAAAGTTACTAGTGATATGGAGGAAATTGTATAACTGGACTTAATGTTTTTTTCCTAGATCGCACAATACAGGTCCGGATCGGTTCAACTCTATCAACCAGTCATGAGGTGGAGAATGGTACCGCCCAGGTAAGTGTTTTCAGTCCAACTCTTTTTAACTTAATGATTAATTATATTTTGCAGGCCTGGAATTAAGACATCACTGTATGCGGACGACGGAGCAATATGGATGAGAGGCTGCAATGTCCAAAAAGGGGTCAAAGAAATTGTATTAGTCTTTAATCTTTTCATCAGTAAGAGCATTCCAGAGAACGTGACTCTGTCTTTATATGGACAGACCCTTGAACGGGTTCCAATAATTACATATTTAGGGATTTGGTTTAACAGCACACTAACATAGAAACACCACATAGAACAAATAATATTATTTTGTAAAAAAGCTCTAAATGCAATGAAATGTCTAACCGGGTACTCATGGGGGGCATCCCGATCATCACTTATGAATGTATATTTCGCTCTCATCGGATCTAAATTTGATTATGGATGGATGTATGGCATTTGGCTCAGCGGCCCCAGGGATCAGGATTGCTGAGAATACTCAACCCCCATAAAGAAAAGTATTTGAATGGAAGATTTTTAAAAAATAGACTCAGGACCTAGGGGTGGAGGAGAGACCAGTATGGGGGACCAATGGTATCCCTACCTTTTGGTGCCATCCTGGCTCTTGACACCTCCTAAAGGAGATGATTGGGGAAGGAGATGATAAAGGGGTGGTAGGACTGCTGACAGCAGGGTATGTAAGGTCACAATACCATCAAGGCCTGATTGCTGAGTGCTGCAGAGATGGTTGTCCTTCTGGAAGGTTCTCCCATCTCCACAGAGGAACTCTGGAGCTCCCTGAGTGAAAATCGGGTTCTTCGTCACCTCCCTGACCAAGGCCCTTCCGCCCTGATTGCTATGTTTATTTGGGTGGCCAGCTCTGGGAAGAGTCTTGGTGGTTCCAAACTTCTTCCATTTAAGAATGATGGAGGCCACTGTGTTCTTGGGGACCTTCAATGCTGCAGAAATTTCTTGGTACCCTTCCCTAAATCTGTTCCTCAACACAATCCTGTTTCAGAGCTCTACGGATAATTCCTTCGACCGCTTGGCTTGGTTTTTGCTCTGACATGCAGTGTCAACTGTGTGCCTTTCCAAATCATGTTCAATCAATTTTATTTACCACAGGTGGACTCCAATCAAGTTGTAAAGCGTCTTAAGGATGATCATTGGAAACAGGATGTACCTGAGCTCAATTTCGAGTCTCATAGAAAGGGTCTGAATATTTATGTAAATAAGGTATTTCTGTTTTTTATTTGCAATAAATGTGCAAAAATGTCTAAAAACCTGTTTTTGCCTAGTCATTATGGGGTATTGTGTGTAGATTGATGAAAAAACATATTTAATACATTTTGGAATGAGGCTGTAACGTAACGGGCTGCGGACCTTCGCTGGAGGTTCCGGGCTGCGGACCTTCGCTGGAGGTTCCGGGCTGCGGACCTTCGCTGGAGGTTCCGGGCTGCGGACCTTCGCTGGAGGTTCCGGGCTGCGGACCTTCGCTGGAGGTTCCGGGCTGCTGACCTTCGCTGGAGGTTCCGGGCTGCGGACCTTCGCTGGAGGTTCCGGGCTGCGGACCTTCGCTGGAGGTTCCGGGCTGCGGACCTTCGCTGGAGGTTCCGGGCTGCGGACCTTCGCTGGAGGTTCCGGGTTGCGGACCTTCGCTGGAGGTTCCGGGTTGCGGACCTTCGCTGGAGGTTCCGGGCTGCGGACCTTCGCTGGAGGTTCCGGGCTGCGGACCTTCGCTGGAGGTTCCGGGCTGCGGACCTTCGCTGGAGGCTCCGGGCTACGGAGAGCCGGCGTGGGACGTACCGGACTGGGGAGGCGCCCCGGAGGGCGGGTGCGTGGAGTTGGCACAGGAAGCACCTGGCTGGGCACACGCAGTGGAGGTCGGGTGCGGGGAGCCGGCACGGGACGTACCGGACTGGGGAGGCACACCGGATGTCGGGTGCGTGGAGTCGGCACAGGAAGCACCTGGCTGGGCGCACGCACTGGAGGTCGGGTGCGGGGAGCCGGCACAGGACGTAACGGACTGGGGAGGCGCGCCGGAGGTCGGGTGCGTGGAGTCGGCACTGGAAGCACCTGGCTGGGCGAACGCACTGGAGGTCGGGTGCGGGGAGTAGAGCAGAGGTCCGGACCCAGACTGGACATCAGTGAAGCGGACTGCTCTGGCATGGGGGTGGAGTAGACGACCGGACCCGGACTGGGGATGCTCACCTTGGGCAATAGGCTTCTCTATGGCTAGAGCCTGACACCGTGGGAAAAGCATCCTCCATTCGCTTTAAGTTCATAGATGACATGTATTTTTTTCCCCTGCCTGTTTTGAGAACGGTGCATGATAATGGTGCATTCTAAATCAAAACAAAGTTAACAATTATATATGTAAAGACAAGATTAAATCCAGAATAGTCTGATGGGTGACAATATTAGCCTATCACTTGTGAATTATATATTATCACTTATGAATGATGCCCAGCGTAAGGCACACGACATGTAGCCTAGCCCATAGGCCTATATGTTTTGATAGCCTACTGCCGTGTGTGCATTGCTGCGCTTATAATGTGAAGAAATAGCCTTATAGTTTATAAACATTTTAAGCTCAAAGTTATCTGTTGCGTCACCCTCATTGCATTAAAAAGGGTTTTTGATGCTAGTGGTCGTATTAATTTTGGATCTATCGCATCCCACAACTGTCTCAGACTATATTTATTTCTCGCACAGGTCAACTTTTGTACTATGGGGGATAGTAGATTGACATATGCTAGTGCGTTTGCTGTTCGTCAGGCCTACTCCTCTTGTTGGCTGACAAAAAGTAAATGTGGTGTCACAATTGGGTGGAAGGAGAGACCAAGGTGCAGCGCAGGTATAGTTCGACATTTTATTATACTATGTATAAAATTCACACAATGACGAACTACAAACAAAACAATGAATGGAACACACTTACTTCCCTGTGACATGAAACGTACAATGACCCACACCAGAGTGAAGGACAGACCAAATTATATAGGATCCCTAATTAGAGACAATGCGGTGCAGCTGCACAGAAACCAACACCCACACAGAAACAGAAAAGAAGGACACTGTCAGACTCTGACCATAGCTACATAGAGAAGCAAATAGGCTTCTCTATGGCCAGAGCCTGACATATGGACAGTTCTTCCAGTATCTTCAATATGCGCAGTTGCGTCCCTGATGTGTCTGTCTTCACTTGTAGCCTGTGAGAAAGACTCTCACGTGACTGAGAGCCATTTGAGTGAGAGGTGCTTTGGGGCATGCAGCTGGGAGAAGGGAATTATAATTATATTCAACCAAAGGGGCACAACGGCCACTGGCCGCAAAAGGCATGGATTTGTTAAAGGGGCATTACGGTCACACAAAGAGGATGCCACCGAGGCATTATCAAGTGCTTGTCAAATTGTGAATGAGAGACTGATGAAGTGTGTACAGCCTGCGCAAAAAAAAAAACAGAACTAAGCAGAGCTCATGCCTTTCAAGCAACTTTTTCCAAATCAATGTATAATGCAGCCTGTTATAGGCCTTACATCAATTATTGGAAATAGATTGATATAAGTGATATAATCCCAGATATCATAAACTCTGACCAAACAGGTTTTGTGTCCAGCAGAATCCTGAGCGAAAATGTTAAGCGATCGTTTAATGTAATGGAACACGCTCTCAAGAAAAAACATAAACTGATGAGGGGTTAACCTTAGATGCAGAGAAAGCCTTTGATAAGGTGCTTTGAACCATGTAAAACATTCTGTTTTTGTTGAACTGGCTACAAAAAACCACATGCCAGAGTAAGGGTAAGTGGTACACCATCACACTCTTTTGACTTCCGAAGGGGAACAGGACAGGGTGATATCTGTCACCTTTAATCTTCATTGTATGGAACCGTTAGCCAAAAATATAAGAAATTATCAGAAAATACAAGGTCTACAGATCAATCAGGAAGAATACAAATTAGCAAAGTATGCAGACAATGTGATTCTTTACTTAACAAACATACCTCAGTCAGTTCCTGCTATTATGGATTAAATCAACCAGTACAGTGTCATGTCTGGGTACAGACTAAATACAGGGAAATCAGAAGCTATGATGGTAGGTCAATCAATATCCCAAGACATCAAAATTAAGTTTGAATTTAGATGGGATCAAAATAAACTGAGGGATTACTATTCCCAAAGATCTGATGAAACTACACCAGTATTACTTTGGAACACTGGAAAATATGCTTAAACAGGACCTACAAAGATGGAAATTAGTACCTTTAACAATAACAGGAAGAATTTAAACTATTTAAATGAATGTCCTCCAAAGATTTGTATTCCTGTTCCAGAATCTACCAATAACTATTACTCCAAGTATTTTTAAACAGTGGGACAAAGTAGAGAGGATATTTGTTTGAGGAGGAACAAAAGCCTGTGTCAAACTTAAAACAATCAAACAACGTAAACAAGCAGGGGGACTAGCATTACTAGCATTATCAAACCTAATTAATTATTACATAGCCGCCCAATTATTGTATGAATGAACCTGACATCAACAGCTAAATGGAGACAGACACAACTATATTTATGAATACACTGCAAAACGAAATATCACATTTACATAAGTATTCAGACCCTTTACTCAGTACTTTGTTGAAGCCCCTTGGCAGCGATTACAGCCTCGAGTTTTCTTAAGTATGACGCTACAAGCTTGGCACACATGTATTTGGGGAGTTTCTCCCATTCTTCTCTGCAGATCCTTTCAAGTTCTGTTAGGTTGGATGGAGAGTGTCGCTGCACAGCTATTTTCAAGTCTCTCCAGAGATGTTCGATCGGGTTCAAGTCAGGGCCCTGGCTGGGCCACCCAAGGGCATTCAGAGACTTGTCCCAAAGGCACTCCTGCGTTGTCTTGGCTGTGTGTTTAGGGTCGTTGTCCTGTTGGAAGGTGAACCTTCACCTCAGTATGAGGTCCTGAGCACTCTGGAAGAGGTTTTCATCAAGGATCTCTCTGTACTTTGCTCCGTTCATCTTTTCCTCGATCCTGACTAGTCTCCCAGTCCCTGCCACTGAAAAATATACGCAGAGCATGATGCTGCCATCACCATGCTTCACCGTAGGGATGGTGCCAGGTTTCCCCCAGACGTGACGCTTGGCATTCAGGCCAAAGAATTGGTTTCATCAGAACAGAGAATCTTGTTTCTCATTGTTTGAGAGTCCTTTAAGTGCCTTTTGGCAAACTCTAAATGTGCCTTTTACTGAAGAGTGGCTTCCGTCTGGACACTCTACCATAAAGGCCTGATTGGTGGAGTGCTGCAGAGATTGTTGTCCTTCTGGTAGGTTCTCCTATCTCAGAGGAACTCTAGAGCTCTGTCAGTGTCATCTTCCTGACTCTCAGACTCTGGCCATAGGGAAGCCTTTGGCTCCTCTATTTAGCCATGGTCAGAGCCTGACAGATTCTATAATTATTATGTTTTGTGTTGGGTCCCCAATCAGAGGCAGCTGCTAAGCGTTGTCTCTGATTGGGGATCTTACTTAAGTTGTCATGATCCACACCTGGGTGTAGTTCATTGTCTTTAGTGTCAGTTAATGTAGATGGAGTGTTTGTGCCTGTACTAGTAAGTACATTATCTTGTTTTGTTAGTTCTGCATTTAGTTCACTTAATAAACTAATATGTTGAACTGAAACTGCGCTGCGCCTTGGTCTGCCTACACACCACATCGTGACACTGACCAAGGCCCTTCTCCAAACTTTCAGTCTGTCAAATTCGACGAGTGTATTTCTTCCATACCGGCTAATAGTTATTAGCGTTACTCTGTAAATTCCTGATAATTATACGATCAACCTTTCATGACTATCGTTATATTATTCTAAATGTCCCAGTTAATCTCGATACAATACTTTACTTTGCTAGTCTGTTATGCATAGAGGTACTTGTTTTCCATAGATCTCTAGTGGTCTGTTGTGGGTAGGAGGGAGGACAGAGTCCCAGGTCTCTCAAGGCATAACTCTGAAACTCTAACCCTTTTCTTTTTCACAACTTTATTAAAATGAAAATTATAATTGTCTCGTCACACTGTAGAGTGTATATCTTCTGTTTCACCTCTTTCTATAATTCTTCTGTCCCCTTATATAGCCCTTCATAAGTCATGTCTTACCATGCATCATACCGCACCGTGCTTCCTATAGGCATGTCTGACCATGCCTCACACTGCACCGTGCTTCCTGTAGGCATGTCTGACCATGCCTCACACTGCACCGTGCTTCCTGTAGGCATGTCTGACCATGCCTCACACTGCACCGTGCTTCCTGTAGGCATGTCTGACCATGCCTCACACTGCACCGTGCTTCCTGTAGGCATGTCTGACAATGCTTCATGTTCTATTTTTCCTTAATTCTGCATGTTTCCCCCTGACTTGACACTGAGACCTAATCATAGTTGGTCATATACTCTCCACTTCCTGTCTTGTAGTGTGATCATAGATGTTCTGCAGCAGCTTCCAATTTGAGCTTATCCCGCAGAGTCTAGCTATGATCTCCCTACTCATCCCCAATGTAGTTCCCTCCTATTTGTGAATCTTCACTATTGGTTCTATGGAAGGGTTTTACTGAGCGATATTCCCGGTTATTCTAGGTCAGTGCTTCAGTCCTCATCTATCACTAACTCTCCTAACTCTTTGTCAAGTTCCATATCCTGAGGTTCTTCCTCGTGGTGATCCCCAGAGCCCTGATCCACAACAGCTGCTAGTGTGCAGGAAAACTAGCATCCTCGGTTGCCAAGACCCAGGCAATTCGGGGAAAATCTGTAAGCTTACCCGACAGTACTTGCAGTCATGACAGGATTCTTGAGCACGCAGTGGGCAAATGTCCAGTTGTAGACCTCAAGAATTGGGTGGGGGTGGATACCGGGAGCCAAGTCAGCACTATCCATAAGTCCTTCTTTAGAGAACACTTATTAGGGAAAGATGAAGACATGATTTCTACATCAGGATGGCTTAAGATAATGGCAGCTAATGGCTTGGACATCCTTTACCTAGGTTTCCTTGAGTTAGACGTAGAGACCATGGGGACAACTTCACCCAGGTGTGGCTTCCTGGCAGTCAAAGATCCTCAGCAGTCAGACTACAGGTCTCCTTGGAATGAACATCAACAGCAGATGCAGACAACTAGTCCATGCTGAGTTTGAAACAACTCTAGGCTGTGAGTTGGATTCTGAATGGAAAGAAGCCTTTCAGCGAGTACAGAAATGATGATGTAATAGAAAATCTTCAGCTGCCCGTGTAGCTGGTAGGGTTCCTGTGCATGTGCCTGTGTCTTCCGTAGCCACAGTCTATGCAAGGGACTTAAAACTCTCGGGAGACAGCACTAGGATACTCTTGGAGCCAGCTAACACACCGTTGCCAGGTGATATCCTGGTTGTTCCCACACTTGTGGAGTCAAAGAGTCACTTGTTTCCAGTTCAAGTTGTAAATTTCTCTCAGAATACGTGGACTGTGTTACTGATGACACACCAGTAACACAGGCCTACCACTGCATTCCTCCCACACAGCTGCTGAAAGAGAAAATTACCACTGCTCCAGTGTTAGGTTAAGCTGATTTTACTCGTCCTTTCATTGTAGAGACAGATGCAAGTGGCCTAGGATTAGGTGCTGTTCTATACCAGCAGCAAGGAGATAGGAAGAGAGTAATAGCGTACGCCAGCAGGAGGCTCTGTAATGCTAAGAAGTATGACAGGAACTACAGCAGTATGAAACTTGAGCTCCTCGCCCTCGAGTGGGCTGTTTCAGAGCAATTTTGAGGTTATCTTATGGGCTCTAAGTTCACTGTGATAACAGACAACAACCCCCTCTGTCACCTCTCCAAAGCCAAGTTAGGTGCCATCAAGCAAAGATGGGTGGCTCAGTTAGCAGTGTTGTACTTCGAGGTCAAGTATTGCCAGGGACGCTGCAATGCAGCTGCAGATGCCCTCTCTAGGCAGCCATTTGCAGGGTAATGATGATGCCGATTCTGACGATTGTGTGGCAATTTGCAATGTCATTCGAAAGGGGACAGCTCTGGAACCAGACTTAGGGACAGCTGGAGCCAAGTGCTGTAAAATCAGATAGATTCGTGCCTCAGAAGCCAGCGTGGCTACTGATAGTAATGAGTCTCAGGGTAACACACCAACACTTCATGGTTACTCTAAAGATGAGTTACACAGGCTTCAGGAAACAGACCCTACACTGAGCGGGTTCAGGAAGTTTTGGGACAGACAGAAAAAACCTACTCACAAGAAGAGGTCAGGATTAACTAAGCCAGTTATGTCCATGCTGAAGCAGTGGCATTGAGTAAGAGCCAGATGGGTTGTTGTACCATGTGATTGGTGAATGTCAGCAGCTCCTGTTGCCAGCTTGCTTGAAAGAACCAGTACTTGAAAGTGTACATGATCGTATGGGACACTAGGGAATAGAACGCACACAGAAACAGCTTAGACAGAGATGTTGCTGGGTTGGGATGTATGAAGATGTTGAGCAGTGGGTGAAGAAATGCCAGAGATGTATTATGACAAAGATGCCACAGCCCAAAATACAGACATCAATGAAACCCTTCCTAGCTTCACGGCCCCTTGAAGTTGTTGCAGTGGATTTCACCATCCTGGAACCTGTGTCTGATGGTTGTGAGAATGTGTTAGTGGTAACGGATGTTTTCACTAAGTTCACTCAGGCGTTTCCTACTTGTGACCAGAAAGTGGATACTACAGCAAAGGTCCTTCTCAAGGAGTGGTTCATGAAGTATGGGGTGCCTGAGGGATCGCCGAGTTGTGTAAGCTTTATGTAGTCAAGAAAACCTTCACAACCCCCTATCACCCTGAGGGGAACGCTCAGTGCGAGAGGTTTAATAGAACGCTCCATGATCTCCTGCGCACACTGCCTTCAGAAAAGAAGCGCCTTTGGTCTGAGCAGTTACCAGAGATGGTGTATGCCTACAATTTGACGCCCCATTCCACCAATGGTTACTCGCCGTACTACCTGCTTTTCGGGGTCCATCGACACCTTCCTGTTGATGCTCTGTTAGGTCAAGAGCAAGTGCTCGACAAGAAACATGACTGGTTGGTTATTCACCAGGAGCGTTTGAACGAGGCACATGAAAGAGCAAGAAAGCACACTGAACTTCACAAAGACAAAGTGTACTGTCCACCCATTGATGTAGGCCAGCTGGTTTATTTACGCCACAGACCTAAGGGTGGAAACAAGATTCAGGAGACTTGGGGTCCTACTGTGTACAGAGGTCGAGGTACAGGGTACTATACATGCAGTCGAGCCGTTAGAGGGGGGGTCTGTAAAAATGGTTCATAGGGTTAATCTAAGGCCATGTGTGAGAGACCATCCTGTCCCTGCTCCTAGGCTAGTGAAGAACAGTGAGCCAGTAACCCCCCATCTCCCCTCCTGTTAAGTCTTTGCCAGAGCCTCCTGAGTTTGTAGTGTTAGAGGAAGTCTCCTATCCTAAGGTAACTAAAGAGGAAAACACAGAACCTGTTGGTATTTTATTTTTATTTTTTTCACCTTTATTTAACCAGGTAGGTCAGTTGAGAACAAGTTCTCATTTACAACTGCGACCTGGCCAAGACAAAGCAAAGCAGTGTGACAAAAACAACAACACAGAGACACATCGGAATAAACAAACGTACAGTCAATAACACAATAGAAAATATATGTACAGTGTGCAAATGTAGTAAGGTTAGGAAGGTAAGACAATAAATAGGCCATAGTGTCGAAATAATTACAAGTTAGCATTAACACTAGACTGATAGATGTGCAGATGATGATGTGCAAATAGAGATACTGGAGTGCAAATTAGCAAAAATAATAAACATGGGGATGAGGTAGTAGGGTGGGCTATTTACAGGTGCAGTGATCGGTAAGCTGCTCTGACAGCTGATGCTTAAAGTTATTGAAGGAGATGGTAGTCTCCAGCTCCAATGATTTTTGCAATTCGTTCCAGTCATTGGCAGCAGAGAACTGGAAGGAATGGCGTCCAAAGGAGGTGTTGGCTTTGGGGATGACCAGTGAAATATACCTGCTGGAGCGCATGCTACGGGTGGGTGTTGCTATGGTGACCATCGGGCTGAGATAAGGTGGGGATTAACCTAGCAAAGACTTATAGATGACCTGGAGCCAGTGGGTTTGTCGACAAATATGTAGTGAGGGCAAGCCAACAAGAGCGTACAGGTCGCAGTGGTGGGTAGTATATGGGGCTTTGGTAACAAAACGGATGGCACTGTGATAGACTACATCCAATTTGCTGAGTAGAGTGTTGGAGGCTATTTTGTAAATGACATCGCCGAAGTCAAGGATCGGTAGGATGGTCAGTTTTACAAGGGCATGTTTGGTAGCATGAGTAAAGGAGGCTTTGTTGCGAAATAGGAAGACGATTCTAGATTTAACTTTGGATTGGAGATGATTCAGTCTAACCAGACACCTAGGTATTTGTAGGTGTCCACGTAGGTGTCCACGTATTCTAAGTCAGACCCATCGAGAGCATTCGATTGAAACCATGCATTTAGTTTTACTAGCATTTAAGAGCAGTTGGAGGCCACGGAAGGAGTGTTGTATGGCATTGAAGCTTAGTTAACACAGTGTCCAAAAAGGGGCCAGATGTATACAGAATGGTGTCATCTGCGTAGAGATTGATCAGAGAGTCACCAGCAGCGAGAGCGGCATCGTTGATATATACAGTGGGGAGAACAAGTATTTGATACACTGCCGATTTTGCAGGTTTTCCTACTTACAAAGCATGAAGAGGTCTGTAATTTTTATCATAGGTACACTTCAACTGTGAGAGACGGAATCTAAAACAAAAATCCAGAAAAATCACATTGTATGATTTTTAAATAATTAATTTGCATTTTATTGCATGACATAAGTATTTGATCACCTACCAACCAGTAAGAATTCCGGCTCTCACAGACCTGTTAGTTTTTCTTTAAGAAGCCCTCCTGTTCTCCACTCATTACCTGTATTAACTGCACCTGTTTGAACTCGTTACCTGTATAAAAGACACCTGTCCACACACTCAATCAAACGGACTCCACACACTCAATCAAACAGCTGTGTAAGGACATCAGGGATAAAATTGTAGACCTGCACAAGGCTGGGATGGGCTACAGGACAATAGGCAAGCAGCTTGGTGAGAAGGCAACAACTGTTGGCGCAATTATTAGAAAATGGAAGAAGTTCAAGATGACGGTCAATCTCCCTTGGTCTGGGGCACCATGCAAGATCTCACCTCGTGGGGCATCAATGATCATGAGGAAGGTGAGGGATCAGCCCAGAACTACACGGCAGGACCTGGTCAATGACCTGAAGAGAGCTGGGACCACAGTCTCAAAGAAAACCATTAGTAACACACTGCGCCGTCATGGATTAAAATCCTGCAGTGCACGCAAGGTCCCCCTGCTCAAGCCAGCGCATGTCCAGGCCCGTCTGAAGTTTG
This sequence comes from Thymallus thymallus, assembly GCA_023634145.1. Taxonomy (NCBI): domain Eukaryota; kingdom Metazoa; phylum Chordata; class Actinopteri; order Salmoniformes; family Salmonidae; genus Thymallus; species Thymallus thymallus. The sequence continues at coordinate 5,275,706 of CM042407.1, read as the reverse complement.
CCAATGACCATCTGGATGATCCAGAGGAGGAATGGGAGAAGGTCATGTGGTCTGATGAGACAAAATTGAGCTTTTTGGTCTCAACTCCACTCACCGTGTTTGGAGGAAGAAGGATGAGTACAACCCCAAGAACACCATCCCAACCGTGAAGCATGGAGGTGGAAACATCATTCTTTGGGGATGCTTTTCTGTAAAGGGGACAGGACGACTGCACCGTATTGAGGGGAGGATGGATGGGGCCATGTATCGCGAGATCTTGGCCAACAACCTCCTTCCCTCAGTAAGAGCATTGAAGATGGGTCGTGGCTGGGTCTTCCAGCATGACAACGACCCGAAACACACAGCCAGTGCAACTAAGGAGTGGCTCCGTAAGAAGCATCTCAAGGTCCTGGAGTGGCCTAGCCAGTCTCCAGACCTGAAAACAATAGAAAATCTTTGGAGGGAGCTGAAAGTCCGTATTGCCCAGCGACAGCCCCGAAACCTGAAGGATCTGGATGGAGGAGTGGGCCAAAATCCCTGCTGCAGTGTGTGCAAACCTGGTCAAGAACTACCGGAAACGTATGATCTCTGTAATTGTCATGTCCTGATATGTTTCACCTGTCTGTGTTTGTCCCCTCCCCACACCAGGTGCACCCTATCTCCATCATTAATTAGTTTGGGTATTTAGTCCCTTGGGTTCTGTTGGGGTTTTGCCAGATCGTCTTGCCTAGTCAGTCGTTTCCAGCACTCCCTTGTATTAGTAACTCTGCCAGTCTGTTTCCCGGTATTTGGACCTCTACCTGCCTGTTGGATTACGTTCCTGTCTAGCCCCTCATGTGCCTTCGACCATCTGATCTGCTGCCAAACGAACTCTGCCTGCATTACGGATTACGAGCCTGCCTACTCCTCTGTACTACCATCCTTCTGATCCCCGGTTACGAACATTGCCTGTCATTGACTACGAACCTGTCCTGCCCCAAATATCATATTAAACAGTCAATCATATCTCTGCCTCCGTGTCCGCTTTTGGGTCCCGTATATCTGTCGCTCTGTCAGAACGATCTGGCCATGACGGACCCAGCGGAGTTGACCCATCTGCAGAACGCAATAGCCCACCAAGGGGTTGTTGTGGGTCGACACGAGGAGGTGCTACGTTCAATAGCAGAGGAACTCAGTGAGCAGAGAGAGAACCAGCAGCGAGCCACCGAATGCCTGCTCAAACACTTGGAGAGATTAACACTGGCACTACCGGCACAGAGCGCTTCCCTCCAGTCTCCTGTCCCACCTATACCCAGCAACCCAACACCTTCCCCGGTGTCCCTAAGAGAGCCACACTTACCTGCCCCCGAACGGTTCTCTGGTGATTCGAGTTATTGTCGTCCTTTCTTGTCCCAGTGCTCGCGTATCTTCGAACTGCAGCCATCCTCTTTTCCCACAGAAAAGTCACGGGTCGCCTATCTGATAACCATGATGACTGGGCGAGCCCTGGCCTGGGCTACGCCGATATGGGACCAGCAACTTCCCGTTTGTGACAATCTAGCAGCGTTCACTACGGAGGTAAAAAAAGTTTTCAATGCTCCAGTATCCGGAAGAGAAGCGGCACGTCAGCTGCTACATCTAAAACAGGGGACTAGCAGCGTGTCGGATTACTCCATTAAATTCCGTACCCTGGCAGCGGAGTGCTCATGGAATTCCGAGGCTCTGCTGGACGCCTTCTACGACGGATTATGTGATCCCATCAAGGATGAACTCGCCGCCCGAGAGGTGCCTCCCAGTTTAGACAGCCTCATCGCCATTGCCATGCGTATTGGCAGTAGGCTTCAGGAACGTAACCGGGAGAGAGAAAATCGTCGTCCTGCCCAGGCACTTCCGCATTTCGGCGGATTGGGTAGCAGAGCGTCACCGGGAGTAACGGCACCACCCGAATACTTCCGAGAACCATCGAGTGAGTCCGAAGTCCTGACATCTGAACCCATGCAGATAGGAAGGACACAACTGACGGCCGAGGAACGTCAACGCAGGATAGACAGTCGCAGCTGTCTCTACTGTGGAAAGAAGGGACATTATGCAGCCGGTTGTCCGTTAAAAAGGGCGGGCTCATTTGTAACTGCAGGAATACGGGTGAGTCAAACCAAAACTCCATGGGTACCCCCGGTTCGTTTTCCTTTTCCTGCCACCATTATTTGGGATTCCCAAACCCTTAAAGTAAATGTCCTTATGGATTCAGGGGCTGACGATTGTTTTATTGATAATTCCCTTCTGGTCAAATTAGGCATTCCTTCACGCCCTCTAAGCACACCCATCGAGACCACTGCCCTGGACGGTCGTTCTATTGGGCAGGTGTCTCAGATATCGATGCCCGTTACTCTGATTCTGTCTGGCAACCACAGGGAGGAGATCCAGTTCCTGCCCCTACATTCCCCTAATGCTCCAATTGTGTTAGGCCATTCTTGGCTTGTTAAGCACAACCCTCACATAGATTGGACTACCGGTTCTGTTATTAACTGGAGCCCTTTTTGCCTTGCTCATTGTCTGAAGGCTGCACCTCATGTTATAACCAGACAGGTTTCACAGGCCACGGAGGACATCGATTTGTCATCTGTTCCCCCCGAATACTGGGATCTAAGGGAGGTTTTCAATAAATCTCGGGCTACCTCGCTACCACCCCATCGGCCATACGACTGTGCCATAGACCTCCATCCAGGCACATCACCCCCCCGTGGACGTCTGTATTCCTTGTCCGGTCCGGAGACTAAGGCCATGGCAGATTATGTGGAGACTTCCCTCAGGGCTGGGATTATTCGGCCATCTTCCTCTTCTGCTGGCGCAGGGTTTTTCTTCGTAGCCAAAAAAGATAAGACTCTTCGGCCATGCATTGATTACCGGGGTCTTAATGACATCACGGTGAAGAACCGATATCCACTCCCTCTGCTGGCCTCCGCTTTTGAATTACTCCAGGGAGCCACAATCTTCTCAAAACTGGACCTCCGAAATGCGTACCACTTGGTACGGATAAGAGAAGGTGATGAATGGAAGACTGCGTTTAACACTGCTAGTGGACACTACGAATATCTGGTGATGCCATTTGGGTTGACTAACGCTCCCGCTGTCTTCCAGGCTCTGGTAAACGATGTGCTCCGGGACATGATTAATCGTTTTGTCTTTGTGTATCTGGATGACATTTTGATTTTCTCCCACTCGGCCCAGGAACACACAGCACACGTACGTCAGGTCCTCCAGCGATTATTAGAGAATCAGCTGTTTGTAAAGGCAGAGAAGTGCGAGTTCCATCGCTCGGTCATTCCTTTCCTAGGTTACATAGTGGCCGCGGGTAGCATCCGGATGGATCCTGGCAAGATCCAAGCCGTCACTGATTGGCCACAGCCCTCTTCACGCCTGGATTTGCAACGCTTCCTGGGGTTTGCCAATTTTTATCGACGATTCATTCGGAATTACAGCATTTTGGCAGCCCCTCTCACTGCCCTGACCTCAACTAAAGTGAGTTTTGTGTGGTCACCCCAAGCAGCCCAAGCATTCACTGCCCTCAAACAGCGCTTCACTTCAGCCCCCATTTTGATTCACCCAGACCCAGCCCGGCAATTTGTAGTGGAGGTGGATGCCTCTAATATCGGCGTGGGGGCTGTGTTGTCGCAAAGGTCGGACAACGATCAAAAGCTGCATCCGTGTGCATTCCTCTCCCGTCGTCTGACACCTGCTGAGGCAAATTATGACGTCGGCAACAGGGAACTGCTGGCGGTCAAGACAGCATTGGAGGAGTGGAGACATTGGCTGGAGGGGGCGGAACAACCATTTATTGTGTGGACAGACCACAAAAATCTGGAGTACCTACGCTCAGCCAGGAGACTCAACGCCCGACAAGCCAGATGGGCTCTGTTTTTTACTCGATTTGATTTCACCCTGTCTTATCGGCCTGGTTCAAAGAATACGAAACCAGATGCCCTCTCCCGGGTGTTCAGTCCTACTGCTGCGGTCCAAGGAAATGAACGCATTCTTCCGGTCTCTTGTCTGGCTACGTCCTTGGTCTGGGGCGTGGAAGAGGCGGTGCGTAATGCGCAGCAGTCGAGCCCTGACCCAGGAGGGGGTCCGCCGGGCTGCCTATTTGTACCTGACCCTGTTCGATCCAGAGTCCTGGAATGGGGCCATTCGTCAAGACTGACCTGCCACCCCGGCGTTCGTCGGACCCTGGCATTTATACGGCGACGATTTTGGTGGCCCACCATGGGGGTGGATGTCCCCTCTTTTGTCTCGGCCTGCACGGTATGCAACCGAAGCAAGACGTCCCGCCAGGCCCCAGCTGGTCTCCTGCAGCCTCTCCCTGTCCCTCATCGTCCATGGTCGCATCTCTCCCTGGACTTTGTCACAGGTCTGCCACTATCTGACGGCAATACCGCCATCCTCACCGTTGTAGACCGGTTTTCGAAGGCGGCACACTTTATTCCCCTGCCTAAGTTGCCATCAGCCAAGGAGACGGCCCAATTGATGGTGCAGCACGTTTTCCGGATCCACGGACTACCCACTGACATTGTCTCCGACCGGGGTCCTCAGTTCACCTCCCAGTTCTGGAGGGCTTTCTGCACCCTTATTGGATCGTCTATCAGCCTGTCCTCAGGATTCCACCCAGAGTCTAACGGTCAATCAGAGCGGGCCAATCAGGACCTAGAGACTGTGCTTCGGTGCCTGGTTTCTGACAATCCCACCACCTGGAGCCGGCAACTTGTTTGGGTGGAATATGCCCGCAACACCCTGCCTTCCTCCGCTACGGGGCTTTCCCCCTTCGAGTGCTCCTTGGGCTACCAGCCTCCGTTGTTTCCGGAGCAAGAAGAGGAGGTTGGCGTCCCGTCGGCCCAGCTGTTCGTCAGGCGCTGTCGTCGGACATGGAGAAAGACTCGGGCGGTTTTGCTACGCACTAATGCCAGGTATCGGCGGCAGGCCGACCGTCGCAGGACCCCGGCTCCCCACTATCGTGTGGGCCAGAGGGTGTGGCTGTCCACCCGAGATCTGCCCCTTCGGGTGGAGAGTCGCAAGCTTTCATCCCGATACATCGGTCCTTATCAGATCTCCCGGGTGGTCAACCGCTCAGCTGTACGCCTCATGTTGCCCCGGTCCCTCCGCATTAATCCTACCTTTCATGTGTCCCGTGTAAAACCTGTCTCTCATTGTCCTTTGTCCCCTGTTCCTAGGCCTGCCCCTCCTCCTCGGGTTATTGACAACCAACCTGCCTGGACGGTGCGTCGCCTCCTGAGAGTCCGTCCCCGGGGCCGGGGTTTCCAGTATCTGGTTGACTGGGAGGGCTACGGGCCAGAGGAGCGGTCTTGGGTCTCTACCAGGGACATCCTCGACCCGGAGCTCATTGCCGACTTTCATCGACGGCATCCCGGTCAGCCAGGTATGCACCCGGGTCGGTCGCCAGGTGGCGCCCGTAGGGGGAGGGGTACTGTCATGTCCTGATATGTTTCACCTGTCTGTGTTTGTCCCCTCCCCACACCAGGTGCACCCTATCTCCATCATTAATTAGTTTGGGTATTTAGTCCCTTGGGTTCTGTTGGGGTTTTGCCAGATCGTCTTGCCTAGTCAGTCGTTTCCAGCACTCCCTTGTATTAGTAACTCTGCCAGTCTGTTTCCCGGTATTTGGACCTCTACCTGCCTGTTGGATTACGTTCCTGTCTAGCCCCTCATGTGCCTTCGACCATCTGATCTGCTGCCAAACGAACTCTGCCTGCATTACGGATTACGAGCCTGCCTACTCCTCTGTACTACCATCCTTCTGATCCCCGGTTACGAACATTGCCTGTCATTGACTACGAACCTGTCCTGCCCCAAATATCATATTAAACAGTCAATCATATCTCTGCCTCCGTGTCCGCTTTTGGGTCCCGTATATCTGTCGCTCTGTCAGTAATTGCAAACAATTACAGAGACCAAATATTAAGTTCTGCTTTTCTGATGTATCAAATACTAATGTCATGCAATAAAATGCAAATTAATTACTTAAAAATCATACAATGTGATTTTCTGGATTTTTGTTTTAGATTCCGTCACTCACAGTTGAAGAGTACCTATGATAATAATTACAGACTTCTACATGCTTTGTAAGTGGGAAAACCTGCAAAATCGGCAGTGTATCAAATACTTGTTCTCCCCACTGTATATAGAGAATAGAGTTGGCCCAAGAATTGAACCCTGTGGCACCCCCATAGAGACTGCCAGAGGACCGGACAACAGGCCCTCCGATTTGACACACTGAACTCTATCTGAGAAGTAGTTGGAGAACCAGGCAAGGCAGTCACTTGAGAAATCAAGGCTGTTGAGTCATTGGCTGCTGCCAATAAGAATGCGGTGATTGACAGAGTCGAAAGCCTTGGCCAGGTCGATGAAGACGGCGGCACAGTACTGTCTTTTATCGATGGCGGTTATGATATCGTTTAGTACCTTGAGCGTGGCTGAGGTGCACCCATTACCAGCTCGGAAACCAGATTGCATAGCAGAGAAGGTACGGTGGGATTCGAAGTGGTCAGTGATCTGTTTGTTAACTTGGCTTTTGAAGACTTTAGAAAGGCAGGGCAGGATGGATATAGGTCTATAACAGTTTGGGTCTAGAGTGTCTCCCCCTTTGAACAGGGGGATGACTACGGCAGCTTTCCAATCTCTAGGGATCTCAGACGATACAATAGAGAGGTTGAACAGGCTAGTAATAGGGGTTGCAACAATTTCGGCAGATCATTTTAGAAAGAAAGGGTCCAGATTGTCTAGCCCAGCAGATTTGTAGGGGTCCAGATTGTGCAGCTCTTTCAGAACATCTGCTATCTGGATTTGGGTGAAGGAGAAGCGAGGGGGGCTTGGGCAAGTTGCTGCGGGGGGTACAGAGCTGTTGGCCGGGGTAGGGGTAGCCAGGTGGAAAGCATGGCCAGCCGTAGCAAAATGCTTATTGACATTTTTGTTTATCGTAAATTTATCGGTGGTAACAGTTTTTCCTAGCATCAATGCAGTGGGCAACTGGGAGAAGATGCTCTTATTCTCCATGGACTTTACAGTGTCCCAGAAAATTTTGGAATTAGTACTACAGGATGCACATTTCTGTTTGATTAAGCTAGCCTTTGCTTTTCTAACTGACTGTGTATATTGGTTCCTGACTTCCCTGAAAAGTTCCATATCGCAGGGGCTATTTGATGCTAATGCAGTGCGCCACAGGATGGTTTTGTGTTGGTCAAGGGCAGTCAAGTCTGGGGTGAACCAAGGGCTATATCTGTTCTTAGTTCTACATTTTTTGAATGGGGCATGTTTATTTAGGATGGTGAGGAAAGCACTTTTAAAGAACAATCAGGCATCTTCTACTGACGGGATGAGGTCAATATCCTTCCAGGATACCCGGGCCAGAAAGGCCTGCTTGCAGAAGTGTTTTAGGGAGCGTTTGACAGTGATAAGGGCCCATTATGAACGCAGGCAACGAGGCAGTGATCGCTGAGATCCTGGTTGAAAACAGAGGAGGTGTATTTGGAGGGCAAGTTAGTCAGGATAATATCTGTGATGGTACCCATGTTTACGGATTTAGGGTTGTACCTGGTAGGTTCCTTGATAATTTGTGTGAGATTGAGGGCATCTATCTTAGATTGAAGGACAGCCGGGGTTTTAAGCATATCCCAGTTTAAGTCACCTAACAGTACAAACTCTGAAGATAGATGGGGGGCAATCAATTCACATATGGTGTCCATTGCACAGCTGGGGGCTGAGGGGGGTCTGTAACAGGTGGCAACAGTGAGAGAATTCTGTAAAGGTGGATTTTTAAGAGTAGAAGCTCACACTGTTTGGGCACAGACCTGGACAGTATGACAGAACTCTGCAGGTTATCTCTGCAGTAGATAGCCACTCCGCCTCCTTTGGCAGTTCTATCTTGACGGGAGATATTGTAGTTGGGGATGGAAATTTCAGAATTCTTGGTGGCCTTTCTGAGCCAGGATTCAGTCATGGCTAGGACATCAGGGTTGGCGGAGTGTGCTAAAGCAGTGAATAAATCAAATTTACAGGAAGGAGGCTTCTGATGTTAACATGCATGAAACCAAGGCTTTTACGGTTACAGAAGTCAACAAATGAGAGCGCCTGGGGAATAGGTGTAGTGCTGGGGGCTACAGGACCTGGGTTTACAAGTGGTTATGGGATTGCACATGCACAGTGTGTAAGAGTGAGAGCAAGTAAACTGGAGAGCTGTTGAAATCCATCATGGGTCAAACGTTACTTTAGATGGGTGAATAATACTTTTAATCTTACTCTTGTACCGGAATATATAATATTTTGCATAATCTGCAGTATATAAATGTTTGTTTTATGCCAGATGGTCATGTTAGCCTGTTGATACTTTTAGATTGACATGAGGATGTTAGGTTCATGCTAGCTGAATACCAGTGCTCTCAGAACCACGTTGTGGAGTTGATGATAACATTATTTGAAGCATGAGTAAATATCAGAATTTCATTATATTTCATGTAAAGCTTCAGTGTGCTGTATTTCGTTTCTTTTTTTAATTGTAACTTATCTGTTGATATGACATTTCCCCCAGTGCGGTATGGCTGAGATGAGGATCAGCTGTTCCATGTGGAGTTTGGGTATCACGTGGACAGTGTGTTTGTAAGTATTCATATTGTTTTGTGACTAAAATGTATTTTTGTTTTTGATGCATAATGTCATTTTGTTTATGGACATCTTGTACCCAGATATTTGAAATGTTAGAAAGTCCGTTCTAACTGAACATTGTGGTCTCTGTATTTTATTGTGTTTTTCTATAGAAAGCATTTCACTTTGTACTTATTGTACTCAGATTATTTGTATGCACTTTACTGATTTATTTAACTTGATTGTGATTTAGACTGAACTTTACTTTAAAGTTTAAAGCTTTAAACCTTGCGGTGAAATTATCCTATTTTAAATTTAAGTTTTGAAAGAATAAACAACCCCAAATTAGTTTGTGTCCTGTGCTGGGTTTACTTTCGTCAGGCTACATATAAAAAAAACTTTGCCACTTACCAACAACGCAGCAGTCTCAGGTTTGACGGTTGACAGCTAATTTAAGCTAGTCAGATTGAATCCCTATCCTGGCCATCTGTCCAATACTGTTGAACAACTTTATGGAAGCAATGGCAAGTACTAAACCACACGTCTTGTCTGAGGATGATGGTCCAGTGGGCAAGTTCATTTTTGCGTGCCTCAGGTGGGTGGGGTTAGCTCCTTTTCGACCGAAGCTTCCAATTGTCTCATCCATTCCCTCTCCTCTCACATGTAACTATTCCCCAGGTTGCCGCTGTAAATGAGAATGTGTTCTGAGTCAACTTACTTACTTCTCCCCACTGTATATATGTACAGTGGGGAGAACAATTATTTGATACACTGCCGATCTTGCAGGTTTTCCCACTTAAAAAGCATGTAGAAGTCTGTAATTTGTATCATAGGTACTCTTCAACTGTGAGTGACGGAATCTAAAACAACAATCCAGAAAATCACATTGTATGATTTTTAAGTAATTAATTTACATTTTATTGCATGACATAAGTATTTGATACATCAGAAAAGCAGAACTTAATATTTGGTACAGAAACCTTTTTTTGCAATTACAGAGATCATACGTTTCCTGTAGTTCTTGACCAGGTTTGCACACACTGCAGCAGGGATTTTGGCTGTCGCTGGGCAATACGGACTTTCAGCTCCCTCCAAAGATTTTCTATTGGGTTCAGGTCTGGAGACTGGCTGGGCCACTCCAGGACCTTGAGATGCTTCTTACGGAGCCACTCTTTAGTTGCCCTGGCTGTGTGTTTCGGGTCGTTGTCATGCTGGAAGACCCAGCCACGACCCATCTTCAATGCTCTTACTGAGGGAAGGAGGTTGTTGGCCAAGATCTCGCGATACATGGCCCCATCCATCCTCCCCTCAATACGGTGCAGTTGTCCTGTCCCCTTTGCAGAAAAGCATCCCAAAAGAATGATGTTTCCACCTCCATGCTTCACGGTTGGGATGGTGTTCTTGGGGTTGTACTCATCCTTCTTCTTCCTCCAAACACAGCGAGTGGAGTTTAGACCAAAAAGCTCTATTTTTGTCTCATCAGACCACATGACCTTCTCCCATTCCTCCTCTGGATCATCCAGATGGTCATTGGCAAACTTCAGACGGGCCTGGACATGCGCTGGCTTGAGCAGGGGGACTTGCGTGCGCTGCAGGATTTTAATCCATGACGGCGTATTGTGTTACTAATGGTTTTCTTTGAGACTGTGGTCCCAGCTCTCTTCAGGTCATTGACCAGGTCCTGCCGTGTAGTTCTGGGCTGATCCCTCACCTTCCTCATGATCATTGATGCCCCACGAGGTGAGATCTTGCATGGTGCCCCAGACCGAGGGAGATTGACCGTCATCTTGAACTTCTTCCATTTTCTAATAATTGCGCCAACAGTTGTTGCCTTCTCACCAAGCTGCTTGCCTATTGTCCTGTAGCCCATCCCAGCCTTGTGCAGGTCTACAATTTTATCCCTGATGTCCTTACACAGCTCTCTGGTTTTGGCCATTGTGGAGAGGTTGGAGTCTGTTTGATTGAGTGTGTGGACTGGTGTCTTTTATACAGGTAACGAGTTCAAACAGGTGCAGTTAATACAGGTAATGAGTGGAGAACAGGAGGGCTTCTTAAAGAAAAACTAACAGGTCTGTGAGAGCCGGAATTCTTACTGGTTGGTAGGTGATCAAATACTTATGTCATGCAATAAAATGCAAATTAATTATTTAAAAATCATACAATGTGATTTTCTGGATTTTTGTTTTAGATTCCGTCACTCACAGTTGAAGTGTACCTATGATAAAAATTACAGACCTCTACATGCTTTGTAAGTAGGAAAACCTGCAAAATCGGCAGTGTATCAAATACTTGTTCTCCCCACTGAATATAAAGATTGCCCTAAACATTCATAGACTGCTTTCCTACACATGGTTTGGGAACATTTGGGAATCATGATAGTGTAGCTTTTTTTGTGTGTGCATAAACTATACAAATGACACTGATGTCCTTAACTTCACACTGAGTTTACCTACCTTTAAAAATATATATATATATTTAACCAGGGAAGTTGACTGAGAATACATTCTCATTTACAGTAATGACCTGGGGAATATTTACAGGGGAGTGGAAGTGGGATGAATGAGCCAATTGGGTAGCATGGATGACATTTAACTTTTTTTTCCTACAAGCATCAAAGTAATCTTTCTTATGTCAAGTTGCACATGCAAAACTGGCAAGGTCCAGTGTCTTTTCCTTTTGGAATATTTTAGCTCTTGAGCATCTCCTCACTTTCCCGCAGTTGAACCTGCGATGGCGTACAGCCTCTGTTAGTGCAGATCCGACACATGGTCATGTTCCAGAGCTTGTTTGGTGGTAAACAGCACTCAAAAGTTGTTTATTTCGTATTTTGGATAAATTATAAGCTACTGCTTATAATAATAAGCAGTAGCTTATTATTATAATTATTATAATTTATAATATAATCTGAGAAAGGTTTGAGCACTCTAGTAACATCATTACTTTAGTGAGTAAGGAAAGAATATTGAAGACAGTCACTAAACAACATTTTAAAAAATTCCTCTAGTAATCAAATAACTGAACTGGCATTTGCGAATGGCATGTAGAAAATATACTGCACAGCAGTGGATGCCTCTCAGAAGAGGAAGAGGAATCAGTCAAATTTCATAAAAATAAATTTAGATAAAACTATACTAAATATATTCATATGTCACCAAATAATTGATTAAAACACACTGTTTTGCAATGAAGGTCTATAGTAACTTCAACAGCACTCTCTGGGGTAGCACCATGGTGTAGCCGGAGGACAGCTAGCTTCTGTCCTCCTCTGGGTACATTGACAACAATACAAAACCTAGAGGCTCGTAGGCCTCACCCCTTCTATAGATCTATGTGGTAATTATGACTACCTCTGGAGGACGACCTCCAACCAATCAAATCTTTTGCAGTATGAACTGACATGTTGTCCATCCAATCATAGGATTAGAATTAGATAATTAACCTAGTGTGTTGTACTGGGGTTGTGCTAAAAGATATGTTGAGAAGCTTGGTGAGTTGGTGACATTATTGGATAGAGATTGGAAAGTGATAGTTGAGCATTTTTGGGATAATAATTCAAATTAGTTTCTTCAAATTACAGGAGATGGAGGAGGTAGATTATAAATTGTTTTCTTGTTTAATAAAAAAAATGTGTGTCCAGTTAGCAATGCAAATTGAAATAAATTGCACTAAATTCAGTAGCAAGTAGCAGTAGCTAGCTATCAGCTCGAGTGTGCAGTTTTCGCCGCCAACGCTATCGAAAATGTTGTTGACTTTTTGTTGAAGAACCCCTTTTATTATCTGGGGTGCACGGAAAAGGTGCGCATTAAAAGTGAGGGTTGACCTCTACCTGAGATCAGTTTCATGAAGAAGGATGAAAAGGTGAGGGTGTTTAATACCAATTGGTATCAAAAGTATGGCTGGTTTGATCAAGCCGCCTGCATTGCTGGCCTTGCCTGCTTTTTAGAAAGTCTGAGCCTGGGTTCGAAAGAGGGGTACAGTGACCTGAAGGACAAAAGCAGGGAGCATATAAATGCCCATATGGGAAAAAGCTGCATCGATCATGACGAAGGTCTGCGTATTCAAACTGCGCAACACAACAAGAAAGTAAGAAGAAACATGGATGTTCTCAAGCTGCTTATCAACACCACTGAGTTTTGGGGCATGCAAGAATTTTAGAGGACACGATGATAGGGACAGTTCCGCCAACAAGGGCAACTACAATGAGCTTGCAGAGGTAATTGCACGTTACGACGCTTTATTTGCTGAACATATCAACCTTTCGACTGTCTTTTCTGGGATGTTGAAATCAATTCAGAATGATTTGATAGCTTCCATCGCATCATCCATTAAAAGTTGTATTAAAGAGAGAAGTTCGTGCTCAAGTAGGCTTTCCACTTTCCTCCGGTATTTATTTAGCAAAAATGATAACACATAATCCCTCCGGACAGACAACAACAGGCGTGCATGATGCATAAAGCAAGCTCAGCCCTGTGCGTTCTATTGTCTATCAGTTGTTGTCTCTGTGTCTGGGTAGAGGAAATCCCCATCCAATCTAGTCTAAACATAATTCATATAAACAAGTATAAGGTTGCTGCAGTTTGACTGGGTTTTCATCCACCCCAGGGCCAGGAAAAACTTGTCCCATCATAGCCCTTATGAAACCTTTTTACAACTGATTAATCCCTGTCATACCTTAATAGGGTCCAGAGTTTTCCTGGTTAGGTTAACAGATAGGGAAAAACTCCAGGCCCCAGGGGGTAAACATTACCCCACCACTCTGGGACCTATGGTGCCACCAGTCTGCTTGCAGATGTCAGTTATCGTCAGGTATGTGGATGATCAGGGCTTTATTCAGGAACGTTTCTTGGGCTACTTTGATGTGTCAAGTGGGTGAGATGCGCAGTCTGTGTTTGACTTTGTGAATTTTGAGATGTCTGAGTTTAACTTCATGAAGAAACTTGTAGTTCAAACCTACGATGGCACAGTCTAATGGTTTGTATCTGCTATTTGTCCCCTTCGTGTTCCCTAATTGAGAGGTGATATCCACTCCACTACCAGTGTCAACTCTCTCCTAAAATGAACTAAAGCCACTTCTTATGTGTCCACTGGCACATGGAATGTTTCCTCTCCAAGCACTGTGAGTACCACTATCAATTTTCTCTCATTACTGTATGTAGAGTCAATCACATACACAAACACAATCACATTATTACACATCAATGATTTACTCCTTGCTTGGACTAACTCATTCTTAGCTCTTTTGTCTGTTTAGTGTGTTGTATTACTGTTTTGTCTTCCCAGTCAAATCCTGTCCTACACTGAAGTTAAGCCTCTGAACACCTCAACTCATGCCCTCATTCAGTCATGAATGAGTGTCTGCTGTGATCCCTTCCCAACACTGTGTAAGTAGCCCTCTCGTTCCCATTCCCAATAATATTGTACTATAAATGTCTTTATTAAATGCTTTAGGTTAAAATAATTTGTCTGACGATTTTTGAAACACACTGCGTTCCGTGCGTTCCATGCCTATACTGTGGGTCTCCCATCCTCCTATCTTGCTCAAGTCACCAGCCTCAACTGCTGCACAGGTGGCACCCTACTCAAAACAGCTTCAGATAGACCCAGCTAGAAGTGTGCTGAACTTGACAGAGTCGACTAGTTCTCCTGTCCTCCATATTCCTGATTAGTCTGGTGTCAGCACCTGCTTAAGACAGTTGTGTGAAGTATGTATGGAAGTGATGTAACATGTTAAAGTACGGTGCAGTAATGTGATATGCTCTGTATTGAAGCCCATGACTGTTATGCTCTTCAGCGTTTAATCTACCCTCCTCAATGAGACTACTTCCTGACTGGAGAGTCTGCTCTCTCCATTATACACTGGAAATGGTCTCTTCGGGCAGGTTCCCTCTATAACAACATCTGGAATATGGGGTGTGTATGTGTTTGGTTTTACTATCCATGTGGGGACCAGAAGTGGGGACATTTCGCCGGTCCCCACAAGGAAAAAGGCTATTTTAGTCTTAGGTGTTAGGTTAGGGTTACAATTAAGGTTAGGGTCTAAGGTTAAGGTCAGGTTAAGGGTTTGGGACATTTAGATTTTTAATGGGAATCAATTGTTTGGTCTCCACAAGGATAGTAAAACAAACATGTTGTCACGTTCGGGTGTGTAGAGAGACCAAGGCGCAGCGTAGCGATAGTTCGACATGTTTATTTAATGAATAAACTATACTGATGCGAACTATACAAAATAACAACTGAAACTGAAACACACGTAGCACGAACACGGGACATACAAGTACAACATAACATAACAATGAACTACCCCAACGGAGTGGAACACAGACATATAAGTAAGATCCCTAATTAGAGGTAATGCCTAGCAGCTGCCTCTAATTAGGGATCCCACACACAACACCACACAGACGTAGAAATAATAGATCTGCCAGACTCTGACCATAGAACTATAGGGAAGCAAAGCTTCTCTATGGCCAGAGCCTGACACATGTACAGTGCCTTCAGAAAGTATTCAGGCCCCTGGACTTTTCCACTTTATTACATTACAGCCTTATTCTAAAATGGATAAAAAAAAAATAATCCTCATCAATCTACACACAATACCCCATAATGACAAAGTGAAAAAAGGTTTTAAGACATTTTTGCAAATGTATTAAAATTAAAAAACAGATACCTTATTTATATAAGTATTCAGGCCCTTCTTTGCTATGAGACTCGAAATTTAGCTCCGGTGCATCCTGTTTACATTGATCATCCTTGATGTTTCTACAACTTGATTGAAGTCCACCTTTGGTAAATTCAATTGATTGGACATGATTTGGAAAGACACACACTTGTCTATATAAGGTCCCACAGTTGCTCCTAGACCTTAGTGCTGCTTTTGACACCATCGATCCCCATATTGTTTTGGAGAGATTGGAAACCTTAATTGGTCAACACGGACAAGTTCTTGCCTGGATTAGATTTTATCTGTCAGAAAGATATCAGTTTGTCTCTGTGGATGGTTTGTCCTCTGACAAATCAGTTGTAAGTTTCGGTGTTCCTCAAGGTTTCGTTTTAGGACCACTATTGTTTTCACTATATATTTTACCTCTTGGTGATGTCATTCGGAAATGCTAAGCGGATAACACACATCTATACATTTCGATGAAACATGGGGAAGCCCCAAAATTGCCTACGCTGGAAGCCTGTGTTTCAGACGTAAGGAAGTGGATGGCGGCAATTGTTTTACTTTTAAACTCGGACAGAGATAATAGTTCTAGGTCCCAAGAAACAAAGAGATCTTCTCTTGGATCTAACAATTCATCTTGATGGTTATACAGTCATCCTCAAAGAAAGAACCTCGTCGTTACTCTGAACCATGATCTCTCTTTTGACGAACATATCAAGAATATTTCAAGAACAGCTTTTTTCCATCTTCGTAACATTGCAAAAGTCTGAAACGTTTTGTCCAAAAATGATGCAGAAACGCTAATCCATGCTTTTGTCATTTCTACATTAGACTACTGCAATACTCTACTCTCCGACTACCCGGATAAAGCACTAAATAAACTTCAGTTAGTGCTAAACACAATCATATTACTCCCGTGCTAGCCTCTCTACACTGGCTTCCTGTTAAGGCTAGGGCTGATTTCAATGTTTTACTGCTAACCTACAAAGCATTACATGGGCTTGCTCCTACCGTTTTTTTTCCTGCCGTCCATACCTACACCACGCTATGGTCCCAAGACGCAGGCCTCCTTATTGTCCTTAGAATTTCTAAGCAAACAGATGGAGGCAGGGCTTTCTCCTATAGAGCTCAATTTTTATAGAATGGTCTGCCTATCCATGTGAGAGACGCAGGCTCTGTCTAGACCTTTAAGTCTTTACTGAAGACTCATCTCTTCAGTAGGTCCTATGATTGAGTGTAGTCTGGCCCAGGGGTGCGAAGGTGAACGGCAAGGCATTGGAGCGACAAACCACCCTTGCTGTCTCTGCCTGGCCGGTTCCTGTCTCTCCATTGGGATTCTCTGCCTCTAACCCTATTACGGGGGTTGAGTCACTGGTGCTTTCCATATCGTCCCTAGGAGGGGTGAGTCACTTGAGTCACTGACGTGATCTTCCTGTCCGGTTTGTCGCCCCCTCAGGCTCGTGTAGTGGAGGGGATCTTCATGGGCTATACTCAGCCTTGTCTCAGGGTAGTAGGTTGGAGATCTGTTGATATCCCTCTGGTGTTGGGGCTGTACTTTGGCAGAGTTGGTGGGGTTATATCCTGCCTTGTTGGCCCTGTCCGGGGGTATTGTCAGACGGGACCACAGCCAGAAGGGGACTGGCCACCCCTCAGAGCCTGGTTTCTCTCTAGGTTTCTTCCTAGGTTTTTGCCTTTCTAGGGAGTTTTTCCTAGCCACCGCGCTTCTACATCTGCATTGCTTGCTGTTTGGGGTTTTAGGCTGGGTTTCTGTATAGCACTTTGTGACATTGGCTGATGTAAAATGGGTTTGATTGATGGATTCATGATGCATGTCAGAGCAAAAACCAAGCCATGAGGTCGAAGGAATTGTCCGTAGAGCTCAGGGACAGGATAGTGTCGAGGCACAGATCTGGGGAATGGTACCAAAAAATCTCTGCAGCATTGAAGGTCCCCAAGAACACAGTGGCCTCCATCATTCTTAAATGGAAGAAGTTTGGAACCACCAAGACTCTTCCTAGAGCTGGCCACCTGGCCAAACTGAGCAATCAGGGGAGAAGGTCCTTGGTCAGGGAGGTGACCAAGAACCAGATGTTCACTCTGACAGAGCTCTAGAGTTCCTCTGTGGAGATGGGAGAACCTTCCAAAAGGACAACCATCTCTGCAGCACTCCACTAATCAGGCCTTTATGGTAGAGTGGCCAGACGGAAGCCACTCTTCAGTAAAAGGCACATGACAGCCCGCTTGGAGTTTGCCAAAAGGCACCTAAAGACTCTCAGACCATGAGAAACAAGATTCTCTGGTCTTATGAAACCAAGATTGAACTCTTTGGCCTGAATGCCAAGCATCACGTCTAGAGGGCGGCAGGTAGCCTAGCGGTTAGAGCATTGGGCCAGTAACCGAAAGGTCGCTGTTTCGACAAGGTGAACTAAAACCTGCCAATGTGTCCTTGAGCAAGGCACTTAACCCTAATTTGCTCCAGGGGCGCAGTACTACTATGGCGGACCCTGTAGGTAGGCCGTCATTGTAAATAAGAATTTGTTCTTAACTGACTTGCCTAGTTAAATAAAGGTTAAATAAAAAATAAACCTGACACCATCCCTACGGTGAGTCATGTGGGTGGCAGCATCATACTGTGGGGATGTTTTTTCAGTGGCAGGGACTGGGAGACTAGTCAGGATTGAGGCAAAGATGCACAGGACCTCAGACTGTGGCGAAGGTTCACCTTCCAACAGGACAATGACCCTAAGCACACAGCCAAGACAACGCAAGAGTGGCTTCGGGACAAGTGTCTGAATGTCCATGAGTGTCCCAGCCAGAGCCCGGACTTGAACCCTATCGAACATCTCTGGAGAGACCTGAAAATAGCTGTGTAGCAACGCTCCCCATCCAACCTGACAGAGCTTGAGAGGATCTGCAGAGAAGAATAGGAGAAACTCAAATACAGATGTGCCACACTTGTAGCATCTTACCCAAGAAGCCTTGGTGCTGTAATGGCTGCCCAACGTGCTTCAACAAAGTAATGAGTAAAAGGTCTGAATACTATATGATATTTATTTATTATTTTTTTAATCTAAATCAGCAAAAAGGTCTATTAGTCATTATTATCAGTCATTACAGTCATGTAGATTGATTAGAAGAAAAAAAAAATCATACATTTTAGAATAAGGCTGTAAGTCTAAGGGTCTGAATACTTTTGGTGTGTGTGTTTGTGTGTGTGTGTGTGTGTTGAATGACACAGTCCAGGGAAGAGTTCTCTTGAAGCCAGAGTGTGCTGAAACACAGAAAGCGTGAAATCATAACTGATTCAAGCAGGGACCCCGAAAGGGTGGAAATGACAGACACAGCTGAAATGTTTTACACTGTGTGTGAGGGGATTATATGTTGGAACTATACAGGCCAACCTATACAGGCCAACCCCCAGCACAACCTTGAAATGCCATTGGTGGAGATGTCAGCTCACCATACGGTAGATCTGTTTAACTTCTGATTCCATCAGCAGCTGTAATTATACCTGGGTTTGTTATCATTTCGTTAAAGATCAGAGAGTCATCAAGTAAAACAAATATGCAACTAGGCGTGTTCCCAACTTCTCTAAGAGATGAGAGGAATTACATGGTCTTTCAATTAAAAAAACATTCAATTTCTGTCAACCATTATTGTGTATCTAGATTGTCCTTGAACCCCTTAAAATGAAAGACAGGTTCAGGGAAAAAACATTTACAGTGCCTTCAGAAAATATTCACACCCCTTGACTTTTTCCCCATTTTGTTTTGTTAGACTGAATTTAAAATGGATTAAATTGAGATTTATCGCTGGCCTACACACAATACCTCATAATGTCAAAGTGGAATTATGTTTTTCAAAAGCTGAAATGTATTGAGTCAACAAGTGTTCAACCCCTTTGTTTTGGCAAGCATAAATAAGTTCAGGAGTAAAAATGTGCTTAACAAGTCACATAATCAAGTGGAATGACCACTTGATGATTTGTACCCCCACACAAACAATTACAGTATCTGTATGGCAAAAGTACACGTTACATTTTGAATGCTTAGCAGGACAGGAAAATTGTGAAATTCAACCCTTATTTTTTTTTATTGAACCTTTATTTAACTAGGCAAGTCAGTTAAGAACAAATTCTTATTTACAATGACGGCCTACACCGGCCAAACCCGGACGAAGCTGGGCCAATTGTGCGCCGCCCTATGGGACTCCCAATCATGGGCAGTTGTGATACAGCCTGGATTTGAACAAGGGTGTCTGTAGTGACGCCTCTAGCACTGAGATGCAGGGCCTTAGACAGCTGCGCCACTCGGGAGAACACGTGGTCATCCCTACTGCCTCTGGTCTGGCGGAGTCTGCTTTGCTTAATATAAGGAATTTGAAATGATTTATACTTCTACTTTTGATATTTAAGTATATTTTTGAAATTACATTTGATACTTAAGTATATTTAAAAACAAATACTTTTAGACTTTTATTCAAGTAGTATTTTACTGGGTGACTTTCATTTTACTTGAGTAACTTTCTATTAAGGTATCTATACTTTTACTCATGTATGACAATTGGCTACTTTTTCCACCACTGCTGTAAGGTCCCTCAGTCAAGCAGTGAATTTCAACCACAAAAACCAGGGATGATTTCCAATGCCTTGCAAAGAAGGGTATTGGTAGATAGGTAAACATAACAAAAACAGACATTGAATATCCCTTTGAGCACGGTGAAGTTATTAATTACACTTTGGATGGTGTATCAATACACCCAGTCACTCCAAAGATACAGGCGTCCTTCCTAACTCAGTTGCCGGAGAGGAAAGAAACCGTTCAGGGATTTCACCATGAGGTGACTTTAAAACAGAGTTTAATGGCTTTGATAGGAGAACTGAGGATAGATGAAAAACATTGTAGTTACTCCACAATACAACCCTAATTGGAAGAGGGAAAAGAAGGAAGCCTGAACCGAATAAAAATGGTTAAAAACACGCATCCTGTTTGCAATAAGGCACTAAAGTAAAAATGTGTCAAAGCAATTCACGTTTTGTCCGGAATACAAAGTGTTATGTATGGGGCAAATCCATACATAGCTGAATACATACAGTGTCAAGAAAAAGTATGTGAACCCTTTGGAATTACCTGGAGTTATGCATAAATTGGTCTGATCTTCATATAAGTCACAAAAATAGACAAACACAGTGTTCTTAAACTAATAACACACCTTGTTTTTTTCTTGTCTATATTGAATACATAATTTAAACATTCACAGTGTAGGTTGGGAAAAGTATGTGAACCCCTAGGCTAATGGTGTCTCCAAAAGCTAATTGGAGTCAGGAGTCAGCTAACCTGGAGTCCAATCAATGAGACGAGATTGGAGATGTTGGTTAGAACTGCCCTGCCCTATAAAAACACTCACAAAATTGTTTGCTATTCACAAGATGCATTGACTGATGTGAACCATGCCTCAAAAAATGCTGGAAATGGTTACAAAAGTATCTCTAAAAGCCTTGATGTTCATCTGTCCACAGAAAGACAAATTGTCTATAAATGGAGAAAGTTCAGCACTGTTGCTACTCTGCAAAGATGACTGCAAGAACACTGCGCAGAATGCTCATTGAGGTTAAGAAGAACCCTAGAGTGTCAGCTAAAGGCTTACAGAAATCTCTGGAACACGCTAACATCTCTGATGACGAGTCTACGATACGTAAAACACTAACAAGAATGGTGTTCATGGGAGGACACCACAGAGTAAGCCACTGCTGTCCAAAAAAAACATTGCTACACATCTGAAGTTTGCAAAAGAGCACCTGGATGTTCCAAAATATTCTGTGGACAGATTAAACTAAAGTTGAGTTGTTTGGAAAGAACACACAACACACTGAGTGTGGAGGGGGGGAAAAGCACAGCACAGCACACCAACATCAAAACCTCATCCCAACTGTAAAGTATGGTGGAAGGAGCATCATGGTTTGGGGATGCTTTGCTGCCTCAGGGCCTGGACAGCTTGCTATCATCGACAGAAAAATGAATTTCCAAGTTTATAAAGACATTTTGCAGGAGAATGTAAGGCTATCTGCACTGTGAATGTTTACACGGTTTGTTCAATAAAGACATGACAACGTATAATGGTTTGTGTGTTATTAGTTTAAGCAGACTGTGTTTGTCTATTGTTGTGACTAAGATGAAGATCACATTTTATGACCTATTTATGCAAAACTCCAGGTAAGTACAAAGGGTTCACATACTTTTTCTTGCCACTGTAGCTGAACACCGCAGCTCAATCAGGCGTAAGAACACTGACTATCAAGGCAGTTAACCCACTGTTCCCCGGGCGCCGAAGACGTGGATGTCGATTTAAGGCAGCCCCATGCACCTCTCTGATACAGAGGGGTTGGGTTAAATGAGGAAGAAACATTTCAGTTGAATGCATTCAGTTGTACAACTGACTAGTATCCTCCTCTACCTTTCCATTTCTATCTAGTAGCAGCTTACTCTGTTGAAGCTAACCATCCTATCTCCTCCCTCAAATACACAGGCATTACTCTACCAAGGAGAGGGGATAACATCGCTACTACTACAGACTGGATTTCCTACCTAAAAACATTGAACCACTAGTGGTCTGAATATTCACTTTGATCTCAGGCCCTTCTTATGAAGAATTATTCTTTCTAGTCTTATACATTAATATATTATTTCTACAGCTTATCAGGATTATCACCCAATATGTTCCCCCTGTTGATTATGCTTATTGTTTATTATCCAGGATCCAGTTGAAGAGGGAGGTGTTTAGCCCCAGGATCCTTAGCTTAGTGATGAGCTTTGAGGGCACTATGTTGTTGAACGCTGAGCTATAGTCAATGAACAGCATTCTCACGTAGGTGTTGCTTTTGTCCAGGTGGGAAAGGGCAGTGTGGAGTGCAATAGAGATTGCATCATCTGCGGGTCTGTTTGAGCGGTATTGCAAATTGGAGTGGGGTCTAGGGTTTCTGGGATAATGGTGTTAATGTGAGCCATGACCAGCCTTTCAAAGCACTTCATGGCTACAGACGTGAGTGCTATGGGTCTGTAGTCATTTAGTCAGGTTACCTTAGTGTTCCTGGGCACAGGGACTATGGTGGTCTGCTTGAAACATGTTGGTATTACAGACTCAGTCAGGGACATGTTGAAAATGTCAGTGAAGACACTTGCCAGTTGATCATTGCATGCTCGGAGTACACGTCCTGGTAATCAGTCTGTGAATGTTGACCTGTTTAAAGCTCTTACTCACATCGAACAGCTGATGCTCTCATGCATGCCTCAGTGTTGCTTGCCTCGAAGCGATTCAATCTTAGTCCTGTATTGGTGCTTTGCCTGTTTGATGGTTCGTCTGAGGGCGTAGCGGGATTTCTTATAAGTTTCCGGGTTAGAGTCCCGCTCCTTGAAGGCGGCAGCTCTACCCTTAAGCTCAGTGCGGATGTTGCCATATGTTTAAACTGTACGCTATACTATTCTTCGGTATCTTAGTCACTTAATCGTGTTTATATACTGCATCACCAATCTCTTATGTGTATTCTGTATACTTTAAAGCTTACTATGCCACTATCTTAGTCCAATGCCGCCCTGACATACTGTATATGTATATATTCTCAATCCATTCCTTACTTAGATTTATGTGTATTTGGGTATATGTTGAGTAACTGTTAGATATTACTGCACTGTCAGAGCGAGAAGTACAAGCATTTCACTAGACCCGCAATAACATCTGCATGTGACCAATAAAATTGTATTTTATTTGAATACTTTCCGGACACACACTCTCTGTGCGACTTTATTTTTATAGCAATACAGCACATTACTGAGTACCACTCCTCATATTTTCAAGCATAGTTGTGGCTACATCATGTTATGGGTATGTTTGTAATTGTTACGGACTGGGGAGTTTTTCAGGATAAAGAATGGAGCTCAGCACAGACAAAATCTCAGAGGAAAATCTGGTGAGGAGTATTTCTGTCTGTATTAAAGCCATTTTGTGGGGAAAAACTCATTCTGATTGGCTGGGCCTGGCTCCCCGGTGGGTGGGCCTATGCCCTCCCACACCCACCCATGGCTGCACCCCTGCCCAGTCATGTGAAATCCATAGATTAGGGCCTAATTAATTAATTTCAATTGACTGATTCCCTTATATGAACTGTAACTCAGCAAAAGGATTAGAAATTGTTGCATGTTGTGTTTATATTTTGTTTAGTATAAATCTGCTTGAAAATCTATGGCAATACTTAAATGTTTGTCTAGCTATGATCAACAACTCATTTGACAGGTGCACTTAGAGACTTACCCAGAAAGACTCAGCTGTAATCGTTGCCAAAGGTGATTCTAACATGTATTGACTCAAGGGGTGTGAATACTTATGTAAATGAGATATGTGTTTAATTTTCAATAAATGTTTAAGGTTTTTCATTATGGGGTATTGCGTGTAGATGGGTGAGATTCTTTATTTATTTAATCTATTTTTAAATCAGGCTGTAACAACAAAATGTGGAATAAGTCAAAGGATATGAATACTTTCTGAAGGCACTGTAAATGTTCCATTATCCAGTAATGTTAATGATTTACTTGCTATATTTAGTTCAAAACCTTTCGGAATTCCAACGGTCGTAAATTTGATGGAACGAAAACCAAAGCTAGACCATCATATGAGTCTTTAAGCAAAATAACAATGACATCTCGCAATTGCTCTCAATCTCCAAAACCTCTCTTAATGGGAGTAAATGCTTCAGAGCTTAGTGTAGGTGAAATGTAATTTTCCATTTTTGATGGCATCCTATTGTCTCTAGGGTCCCCAAGAAAGGGAGGAATGCTTAAAAGACAAAGGCTAAATGGGAAGCAGACATCCGTGGCAGCCATCCAAATGAAAAAAGTGAGAAGGCAGAATAAAAAGAAAGCTCTTGGGCCCAAGAGGACGAATAAGCTTGAAATGTGCTGCGCACATGGAAAGCACAGGCACAGCTGCAAGCCATCTCTCAGCGAACCCATTTCCTTTGATTCCCCTCATTCTTAAAGGGATTTAACATTGCTATTCTGGAAAGACACCAGGCCCTCCAGATGATCCGCAGCGGTGGACAAACGAGTGACGTGGCCATTGGGTCTCAGACCTGGACCCAGGGACTCTCTGGGTACGCTGGCAATGTCAACACAAGAGCCCTCACAGTAAGTTTGATGAGTTAAGAGGGGTTGCCATGAGGGCAACTAGTAATTACACTACGTGTGCAGATGAGCTTCTCATAACGCATAAGCAATACATAACATCGGACATGATAATGGAACAGACTTCTTTAAGCTTTTATATTGATGGCTTTGATGATCTGCTTCCAATCTGCCTACCAGACTGGTCCAACAAATTAGTTATTTTGAAAGAGCGATTAACCTTTTTGTTTGCATAGTAACACGTGACAAGACCGTAATCAACATACAAAGTTAGCGAGGAACATCCCACACCTTAAAGGAAGCCAAGGGTGGCCCCGCCCCCAAATTAAACATCAAGGCCTTTTCTCTCTTTAGTCTTGTTCACCAACTCAAACAATGTTACATCACCAGCGGCCGTATGAACCTGAAGCATCATCATGAGGTTATATTTTAAATTTACACCGTTTCGTCATCCCAGCAAAGTGGATCACACCCACAGGGCACAGACATCAGTTCAATATCTATTTTTGAGTTCTCAACTAATGTGAATTCAACATGAAATTAACAAAAAAATGTCACCATGACACTGGATTTAGGTTCATAAAAGTTGGGTGATAAAAAAAAATAACTAACTATCAGAAAAATAACTAACTATCAAAAAATCCCTAACATTGATGAACTTTTGCAAATCCAATCAGTTTTCCACATTGATGCAACGACATCACATAATTTGTTTTTTATAGAAATGACGTGGAAACAACGTTGACTGAACCAGTTTTTGCTCAGTGGACAATGTGTTTTGAATAACTCACACATATGCAAGAAGCCTGCATGCATGCACCCACAAACGCACCAGCACACATTCGTACACAAATGCACAGACACACACACATTCACACACATACAGATGGGCGCAATCTGGCCCTAATTGCAGACATCCCATTTCGTATGTGAAGAACAGGAATTGAAAACATGCTTCATACTATTGATTCAGGTTTGTTTTCAGATGTTGAACAATAAACCCAGAGGTGGAACCAAGTCATTATTTTTAGAGTCACAAGGAAGTCTGAAGTCACAAGGTATGAGTCAAGTCCAAGTCGTACATGCAATGACTTCTCCAACTGTGTCTATTTATTGAGGCTATCAGAAAGCCCTTTTCATTATTTTGTCTACAACACATTTTGATTATGTAGGCCTAAAGGTAAAATAGGGACCTTGTAGCAGTCATAAGGGCATGAAATCAGAAGAAGGCAAGTCTGGTTGTTGTAGACTTATTTACAGGTTTTGGTGAGGCAATGGTGAAAGCGCCATATCATACAACTTATACACAAGTAGATTTACATGGCAATAGCCCAAAAGAAATAGCCCCTGTATCAGGATTAACCTGTCCTATCTAGGGTTGCACATTTTGGGGAATATTCAGGAGGTGGAAACTTCCTGTGGGAATTAATGGGAATATATGTGAATTAACGGAAATATATAGAAATTTATATTAATACCATTGAAATGTATGTTTTTTGCATTGGAGATACAGTATTTACCATTTCATATGGAGACAGAAACATAAACCTTTTACCTTATCATAGACATCGTAGACATAATTGCAAATAAATAAAGATAGATAGATAGATAGATAGATAGATAGATAGATAGATAGATAGATAGATAGATAGATAGATAGATAGATAGATAGATAGATAGATAGATAGATAGATAGATAGATAGATAGATAGATAGATCCCTGAGGGGAAATTACTTTGTGAAGCACCTACGATAAAAACACAAGGCAGGGGCAAAATGCCAGAACGAAATAAACAAAAGACAGATACAGGATACATGATACATAGTGCGGCAGTATGAAAAAGTATAAAAATCTGCAAAAGAGAGTGCAAAAAGCTATAAAAAGGCATTGCATAGAGTGAATGGCTGAATATGTACACTATACACTGTTACAGTATTAGGTGAAAATAATTATACAAATATTGCAAATATTTGTATAATATAAATAAATAAAACATATTTGTATGGTTAACTATACTATACAGGTCGATGGCAGAGAAAGATACTTAAATAGCTAAATGTGTGTATGATATAGGTGAGGGTAATGATATTTTACTTAATGTACATTCTGGTTAAATGTACAAGTAAATATTGGCATGTTTAAATTAACTGTACAAGTAAATTAGTTTACCTGTACTAAAACTATTTAGTTATGAATTGAACTTTAATTAAGTGAGTTGACTCTTCACATGGGATGATTTCACAAGGTTTTTCACCTTGTCTGCTCTGGTATTCGAACCAGCGACCTTTCAGTTACTAGCCAACGCTCTAACCGCTAGCCTACCTGCCGCCCTTAAAGTTAGCATAGTCCATATACCTGCTCCTGCTCCTTCTCCTGCAGGAGACTATCAAATATGATGACAACACCACCCCAACGGGTGTTGCTGGGCAGCTTCAATGTGTTCCTCTTATTCTTCTCACTTTGCTTGGTGAGGTAGATTGCTGCTATAACTTGATGACCCTTCACATACCTAACCATTTCCTTGGCTCTCTTGTAGAGTGTGTCCATTGTTTACAGTGCCATGATGTCCTTGAGGAGCAGATTCAATGCATGAGCAGCACAGCCAATGGGTGTGATGTGAGGGTAGGACTCCTCCACTTTAGACCAAGCAGCCTTCATGTTCGCAGCATTGTCTGTCACCAGTGCAAATACCTTCTGTGGTCCAAGGTCATTGATGACTGCCTTCAGATTATCTGCAATGTTGAGGGGTGGAGATGATGTAGGTAATTATTCCTTGTCCACGAACATTCGACCACCCATCAGAGATTATTGCAATACAGTCTGCTTTTCTCTATGATTTGCTTCACTTGAACTCTGTTGAACTCTGCATCCAGCAAATGAGTAGATAAGGCATGTCTGGTTGGAGGGGTGTATGCAGGGCAAAGAACATTCAGAAATCTCTTCCAATACACATTGCCTGTGCGCATCAGAGGTGAACCAGTTGCATACACAGCTCGAGCAAGACATTCATCAGCATTTCTCTGACTACGTTCCTCCATTGACTCAATAAAACCTCTGATTCCAGGAGGACCATGAGCTGTTGCTATCGATAAGGTGTCTGACTCATCCTTTTCACGTCGAATGTTGTGATCATTGAGGGAACTTCATGCACTTGGCCAGATGATTCTGCATCTTTGTTGCATTCTTCACATATGATTTGGCACAGTATTTACAAATGTACACAGCTTTTCCTTCTACATCAGCTGCAGTGAAATGTCTCCACACATCAGATAGTGATGATGCCCGTGGCATTTTCCTGTAAAGATTAGAAACAAATGAGTAAAAAAAATATATACAATTCCATGTACAGATAAATAGTTAAGCAGTTAGATTAAACAACTCCTTTGTAAGATACATGTTATAAAATGGAACATGTATGGAAACAGGTGAATTAACACTCCTCAGTTAGCAGGCTCAAACAAGCTAAAAACCCACATGGTAGCAAAAACTAACTAGCAGAAATTATTAACAAGTTATAAAGGATTTAAACACACTTTGCTGTAGGCTACTATTTACTACAAAAAATAATGTGTGTCATATAAAATATATTCACCCCACCCAGTATTGTAATCAAAACTTACCAGAAAGCATGTAGTTCTTGTCTCAGACAGTGTAGTAGTGTGGGCTCAATAGCATCTCATTAGTGTGCAAGATCTTGAGAATCAGCTATACATGTGATGGAAGAGGGCACTGCACATGTGATGGAAAAATGCACTGTGCATGCAGTGGGTTGCAATTCCATTGAATTGGGGATAGTTTAACCAAAATATTCCACAAGACCTAGAACTGCCTTATGTGTATCCTACAAAAAAGGTTCACTGTTATAAGCTAACTTTTTTGATGAATTTAAGCAAAGTTCCCCAAATTCCAGGGCTTAACTTCCCATGGAAAATTCCGTAAATTTACCGGAAAGTTTCCGACCCTTTGCCTAGTCCTATCTGAACGGACACAGTTATAGGTCAAGACTGCACAGCCTCCCCTTGAGAAACCAAATCAAATCTGTCTAACAGGAGCTCAAACAGGCACATACTGTACAGTATAAGCGTATAAGCACTTGGCCCCTTCCAGGGGTCCACCTTAATGATTACTAATGATATTTCATCAGCATTCATACATGAAACAATTATTTTATCTTATTCAATTTACTGACTGTGCATGTGTCTTCCCCCACAGTCCCTTTAGGGTGATTTCTGCCCTTCTCAGCTGTTTATAACAGCCTCCTGGTTTCCACTAATCAGAGTGCTTGAATGCAATGCTCGGTCACTTATAGTTACTGCCTTACATTTAACTGCGCATACAGTACTGTTTGTAACATGCAGCTAATTTTTGTGTATATTACAGATATGATGTCTGTGCCAACATTGCCTTAATTGCATGAGTATATACAGTACCAGTCAAAAGTTTGGACACATCGACTCATTCAAGGGTTTTTCATTATTTTTACTATTTTCTACTGTATGCATAATATGTACGTTTAAGATGGCGCCGACAGACATGGCAGCTCTGCTTCTAGCTCCTGAGCAACTTTGCAGTATTTTGTTTTTTTAGCCCAGAACGTTTTTTGTGTTATTACATACAGCTGGAAATAACTTTTGGATATCAGAGCGGCGGTAACTCACAAGCAATACGACTTTCCTCGTAACACCCAGGGCAATTGAACTTATCCCAGAGGCTGCCCTAAGACGCTGCCGACGGAGAAGAGGTATTCGGAGTGGACTTCTAGTCCGACTCAGGAGGTGAGCACACCATCCACCGCTTCAGTGAATATTACTCGCTAATGTTCAGTCCCTGGACAATAAAGTAGATGAGCTCAGGACAAGGATCTCCTTCCAGAGAGACATCAGGGACTGTTAACATACTCTGTTTCACAGAATCATGGCTCTCTCTGGATATACTGTCCTCGTCCTTACAGCCAGCTGGGTCCTCAGTTCATCGCGCAGACAGGAATAAAAAAAACTCTCTGCGAAGATTAAAGGCGAGGGGGTTTCATGTTTCATGATTAACTAATCATGGTATGATTGTGATAACATACAGAAACTCAAGTCCTACATCTACTGAGAAGACCACTACTTCCGTCAACTGGTTTGCGTCACGAGGCTGGGACCAGCCTGCACGCCAACGATAGGCTGAGTAAGTTTAAACCACACTCAGCCTCTACTCCGACAGATCAGCAGGGAGCGGAAATTATCCTGTCGGGGTATTTAAGGAAGAACAAAGGATAGGGGCGCTCTCTTTCCATGCCCTGACTTGCTGTTTGCCCTGCGTGGTGTCACAGTGAGCCTGTATATACGAACTTCATATTTACCATTGAACGGTTTGTTAGAATAAAATACATAGATGATTTAAACGGCGTAGTAATCTCTTTGTTCCAATACCAGATTTGAATTGACGCAACCCAACACAATAGAACATTTAGAACGAACGACTGGGTCGCATCCATACATACAGCACAAAAAGACAACGACTGGGTCGCGTCTCTGGCAACCAAACCGATAGAACGAACGACCAGCCGGCTTGGGTAATGACCCTAACAGGAATGTTGCTGTCTTTTTACGTGGCTAAATCAACTGGGCTCGTAATTTAACAATTTTATTTGTATTTATGGAGGGAATACAAGTTGGTTATTAAGGAACATGAAAGTTCACATGTTCCAGAAGGCATTTCTGCCAAACAATGCATTTTGATAAAAAAAATACATGTTTACGTTCAAATGCCGCTCCTGTGAAGTAATGCCTTTCGACATACACCTAGTTTCCTGAAACGAGTCACATGTACTGATGGACTTGAACTTGGTTTGAAATGCTATTACATTTAAAATAGTAAATAAATGCATGACTAAATGAATGTTTAAAATACAGGTCTCTTTCTGTAGCAGCGTTATATCATCTTATAAATCACATGCTGGATCACCTGGTAAACAAATAATTTAGGCTAATATGGTCATGGTGTAAAAATGGCCCTAATGGAGAGTAATTGGAATCTCGCTAACACCAGTCTCTTTACATCCTTTCAACTCGCTGTGTATTCACGTGGGTCGCGGGTCAGCCAGTCTAGAGTAAACGTTTTTTAGTGCAATTTATCGTTATCACAATATTTTTTTTTACATTTATCGAGATATGGATTTTTTTCCATATTGCCCAGCCTTCCTGTTTTTACAGAAAACAACTAAATTGTCACGGATCCCCCCCCGGTACTGCTGCTCATTCCGTTCACCAGCTCCAGAGGTCTACGTCACCGGCCTTCTAGATGTCACTGAACTGGATCATTACCACCAACCCCGGACTGTCTTGTTTCATTACACACACCTGGTTCCCATATATATATATATATATATATATATATATACACACACCTGTTTGTGTTGGGCTTCGTCCCCGTCGTTGCATGACATACTTTATTTTGGGTAGAGAATTAAAAACCCCTATTATGTATTCCTGCGTCTCTCTCCTATCATTATGCAACGTGACACCAACTATTAACCCAATGCCTGCAACCCAGCAATTGGGTCATCCAAACCAACCAGCATTTTTTGGTGTAATTTACAACTCAAAGCCATGCATGCAAGAAGCCTTGACCTGTCTGGTGCACATACATCCCATTTCGGGCCTATTCCATTTGAGACTCGGCATCGACTCGAACTCGAGGGGGCTTTATATATGCAGAATCATATTACTCTCGGCTAATTGTACTCGGGCTTCAGCATATCTGGCTGGATTAACTTTTTCAGAATTAGGGCCATCTGAGGTTTTTATTCGGCAGGTGATTGAAGAATAAAAAAAATGAATTTATGTAATAATTTCACCTCTAATTTGCTAGGTCATTTGAAACCTAAATTTCGTCCCATTAGGCTATTGGATGTAGAAGAACCTTAGAGATTAGATTAGATTTTACTACAGATATTTTTGGAGGGAACCCCACTCACACTAATTCTATTAATTTCAGTCTTTCGGACAATCCTGTCTGAATATAATGGCATTAGCGATTTCTAGGCATATGCTGGTGGCCACGTTAGTTATAGGACGACTTGGGATACATGACAGACAGCACATGTCAGTGTCATAGACTATATATAGCATATTTTTCTATGGTAGGCCTATCTGTTAACTCCGATACATCCTGACAGAATACACCATTATGTGTGGCATAATGTAATTTTCGGCACCTGTCGAGAATAAACCCATAACTGATTCAAATGGTTGTATGATCAGGGCTTTAACTCACCATTAAACACAAAAGGATGTTTGAGAGCTTATTCAAATTAGCCTGAATCACTGCAGTTTACAGCCTAGACAATAATTGTGTACTAATAACAATGCATTTCTCATTGCACTGTGTTGTTGTAGCCTAGGAGGTAGAGTCATTTTATTTTCAAAAAACCCGTAGGCCTAATGATATCAATAGTGGAGCATGCCTGCTGACCACAGAGCGCAGCATGGAGGAACGCAAAGGCTAATATCTTCCATTTGGATAATCTGCTACCTAGGCTGAAGGAGTGTTACAGCCTACAACCATGCGTGTTGAATTATTGCAATACCCTATTAAACACAGTTACACATTTAGACTACTGCCTATTGGAATAAAGAACAACCAGCCAGAGAAGATACCAAAAAGTTCAAAATAGGTAATTGTATCTATTGTATTTTTTAGTAGTGTATTTCATCGCACTCACTGATTAGTTTGTGACATTGCAACTAGCTTCATGTCTGGACTGTTCATGGTTGTTGTCAAAGTTTCTCCGTTAACGCCAGCTAGCTATCATAGCTAACTGTTAGAGCAGAGGTAGCTAGCTAAGTCAATACGACTAGGGTCTAGTCTATGTGATATTAGATAGCTAATTGAGCTAGCTAGTGTTTTTGTTTGTAAAATATTGGTAGTCTAGATAAGACTAGGCAAGAAAGCACCTGGTTATCATAGTTAGCTAGCTAACAGTCACAGCAGTGATGATGATGTTGGTTTATTTTGTTTCATGGCAGCTAAACTCTGAATTACAGAAACAATTCATATTTTTGGTGATCAAAAACAAAACAGGCACACTTCAAATAATTCATAAAAAAAAAAATGTACATATGGTCCCGGTGGTTCAGCTACCTGAATTATTTGGATCTAGCTAGTGGTCGACCACAAAACAACAAATAGTTTTGCGAAACTATTCATGGTTGACCCTATACAGTCAACGGGTCAATCAGCTGCTGTCTTCTTTCATTGAAAAGCAAATCCATAAAAAAATAAAATAAACTAAGTGTAATGTAAAACAACATTCTATAGGTTGAATGATTAGTGTTTCCAGCTGATCCCATTACTCACTTGAACCCCATGTAAAGCAATGTGTTGACAATACATCTCTCCACCCTCAGCCTGCCAAATACTATAAATGTAAATCTGAAGGCTGGCACCCTGAGCCTGAGCTGGTGTGGCTGGACAGTAAAGGAGTCAATCTCAAATGTGAAAACTGTTCAAGGGTGTGTAGACTTTCAATAGGCACTGTATACCCATTGATTCTTGAAGAAAATAATTTATAAATGCTTGTTGAGCTTAGTTGAACTGTTCTTCCCCATCAGAACCAAACATAGGCGTGCTATCTGGGATCCTTGGGATGTCCTTACCCTAACCTTACACATAACCAAATCCCTTACCTAACCTTAACCATTTTAAATGTCAACTTCAATGGTGTAGACACATCCAAGGATCTAAGCACGGACCAAATGTTTATCATCTGAGAGCTGTATCCATGAATACTGGCCAGGGGACACAAGATAAGAGAGACGGGTGTGAGAGAAGGACAGTGGCCTGACCATAGAATTAGGAATTAGCATACTATTTTGACAGCCTGTCAATAGGGAAATTGATCTGAGGCCTTAATTCGAGCCACCAGTTGCCCATCCCTGACCTGAAAATTCTGTGCATAGTTCCCCTCTTCTTTCAAGGAACACATTTGCCTCAAGGACCCACAAGGTCTGCCATGATGGATTTTCCGCCATTTATAATTTTTAAAAAACATTTAAAATGACATCTCCTGAACCACAGGGCCGATCTGGATGAAACTTGATATACGGCATCTATGGACCACGGTTTTTTAACGCAATATTTTCCAGACTAGTATGTCAAACAACTGACCAATAAACATTCATGTGGTGTGTCACAAATCAATATAAATCAGACACACATTTACCTACACATACAGTGCTTTCAGAAAGTTTTCAGACCCCTTGCCCATTTCAAAATGTTGTTACATTACAGCCTTGTTCTAAAATGGATTAAATAAGAATGCTTCCTCAATCTACACACCCCATAACGACAAAGCGAAAACAGGTTTTAGACATTTTTGCAAATGTATTAAAAATAAAAAAGCATAAATACCTTAAATACCTTACTTTTTAATTAACCTTTATTTAGCTAGGCAAGTCAGTTAAGAACAATTTCTTATTTACAATGACGACCTACCCCGGCCAAACCCTAACCCGGACGATGCTGGACTCCCAATCACGGCCGGTTGTGATACAGCCTGGAATCGAACCAGGGTCTGGGGCATCTTTTTTCCATTGATCTTTTTATTTTATATAAAAATATATATATAACCTTTATTTAACTAGGCAAATCAGTTAAGAACAAATTCTTATTTACAATGACGGCCTACCGAAATGCAAAAGTCCTCCTGCGGGGATGGTTGCTGGGATGAAACATTTTAATATAGAACAAAACACAGATCACGATAAGAGAGACACCACAACACTACATAAAGAGAGACCGAAGACAACAACACATCATGGCAGCAACACAGCATGGTAGCAACACATAGCAACACATAGCAACACAACATGGTAGCAGCACAAAACATGGTAAAAACATTATTGGGAACAGAACAGCACAAAGGGCAAGAAGGTAGAGACGACAATGATCATCTTTGAGATGTTTCTATAACTTGATTTGAGTCCATCTGTGGTAAATTCAATTGATTGGATATGATTTGGAAAGGCAGACACCTGTCTATAAGGTCCCACAGTTGACAGTGAATATCAGAGCAAAAACCAAGCCATGAGGTTGAAGGAATTGTCCGTAGAGCTCCGAGACAGGATTGTGAAAATTCCTCTGGAGATGGGAGAACCTTCCAAAAGGACGACCATCTCTGCAGCACTCCACCAATCAGGCCTTTATGGTAGAGTGGCCTGACGGAAAGGCACTCCTCAGTAAAAGGACTTTGCCTAAAGGCACCTAAAGGACTCTCAGACCATGAGAAACAAGATTTTCTGGTCTGATGAAACCAAGAAGACAGACAGACAGACAGACAGACAGACAGACAGACAGACAGACAGACAGACAGACAGACAGACAGATCTAGATACTTTATTGATCCACGAGGGGGGAAATTTCTTTCCCCCTCGGGGATCATACTTGCTGGTGACAGCATCATGCTGTGGAGATGTTTTCAGTGGCAGGGAATGGGAGACTAGTCAGGATTGAGGATAAGATGAACTGAGCAAAGTACAGAGAGATGAAAACCTTCTCCAGAGTGCTCAGGACCTCAGACTGGGGCGAAGGTTCACCTCCCAACGACCCTAAGCACTGTTGTGGAAATTCCAACCAAAAGGAAGAGAGAGAGACTAGATTCCGCAAATAGCAATTTTATTATAAGATTAGCAAAAATTGAGCAGTCAACAATCCACTCAACAGTGCAGAGTTAAAAGCCCAACGAACAGAGTTGGCTCGGCTTTTATAGGAAATACAAATACACTTCGTGGCAGTTTACCAGATGGGTGGAAACAGGGCTGGAACATGGTGTGTAAAAGCGATTGGTTTGTCTGTGCAGATTAAGATAGCCCGAGGTTGATAGCATGAGGGCTCAACCATCTAACTGCGTTTGTCACAGTTCACACTTTAATGTGCTCCTTGCTGCAAGTTTCCATACAGCTGACTTCCTACAGATATTAAAACCACGGGATGTCTCACCCAAACGGATCTTAGCTATACGCCCAGTCTTATGCTGCATTCTATACTCCTCTGTAAACTGGTCATCTCTGTATACCCTTCGCAAGACCCACTGGTTGAAGCTTATTTATAAAACCCTCTTAGGCCTCACTCCCCGCTATCTGAGATATCTACTGCAGCCCTCATCCCCCACATACAACACCCGTTCTTCCAGTCACATTCTGTCAAAGCACGCACATCCATGGGTCGCTCCTCTTTTCAGTTCGCTGCAAAAAAGACTCAAACTGGATGGTTTTATTTCCATCTCTTAATTCAAAGACTCAATCATTGACACTCTTACTGACAGTTGTGGCTGCTTTGCATTATGTTTTGTCGTCGCTACCTTCTTGCCCTTTGTGCTGTTGTCTGTGCCCAATAATGTTTGTACCATGTTTTGTGCTGCTGCCATGTTTTGCTGCCACCATGTTGTTGTCATGTTGTGTTGCTACCATGCTATGTGGTTGTTTTAGGTCTCTCTTAACTGACTTGCCTAGTTAAATAAAGGTTAAAAATTAAATAAATTATGACTAAGTCACACAAAAACAAGTTTGTATCCGCTTAGAAAAAAAAAACTAGCATATAACAAGAGACAATTCTCTCAGTAGTAAAACACAGGATAGCATGACTAATTTTGTGATTTTCCCCCACAGCACCCAGCCAAGACTACGCAGGAGTGGCTTCATGAAAAGTCTCTGAATGTCCTTGAGTGGCCCAGCCAGAGTCTGGATCTATCGAACATCTCTGGAGAGACCTAAAAATAGCTGAGCAGCGATGCTCCCCATCCAACCTGACAGAGCTTGAGAGGATCTGCAGAGAAGAATGGGAGAAACTCCCCAAATACAGGTGTGCCAAGTTGTAGCATCCTACCCAAGAAGACTCAAGGCTGTAATGGCTGCTAAAGGTTCTTCAACAAAGTACTGAGTAAAGGGTCTGAATAGTTATGTAAATATAATATCTCAGTTTTTTATTTTTAATAAATTAGCAATAATATCTACAAACCAGTTTTTGCTTTGTCATTCTGGGGTATTGTGTGTAGATAAAAAAAGATTTTAGAATAAGGCTGTAATGTAATGTAATATCATAAAATGTGGAAAAAGTGAAGGGGTCTGAATACTTTCCGAATGCACTGTACATACATGTAAGGGATAAACATTATCTGGAAATAATGGACGTCTTGGTACTGCCCGAGTTTATTAGTTCCAGATAATATACAGAGCAGAAGCGTTTATCCTACCTATACCACGGTTGCCAAAGAAAACAAGCACACATTTACTGGTAAAAAGGACGTTTTCATTGAGATTTTATCCTTCCACTAAACTTAGTTTTTAGTTCTAGCGGTTAGTTTGCTAGAAAAGTGGACTTGTTGTTCATTCTATTTGTTTGATTGCTATGCAGGCTGACAATGTTCTTATCCCTTGCTTGTTAGCTAGCCAGCAATGGCTAACACAGTTGCGTCAACTCTGCAGATAGAATAACATCAAAGTAGCTACATTTGCGTTTGTTTAAGCTGTTTTCTAGTGACATTTATTTGGTTACATCCATACTACTGTACATATTGTACGTAATGCCTGTTGAGGGAGGACACACACACAAAGTAAATTTCATATATTTAAATTGAAGCCACGTATTCACCTAAAAATGTGTGTTTAGGCAAATAATTAGTTAGCTTGCTACCTATCACATATGAGAAGTTTAATAAGTTAGACACTTTGGTTGGTAGCTATCTAGATAGCTTGGTTTCCATTTTCCAACAGATGTTTCTAATCCCCCTGATTGGTCGTCAATGGTTACTAGTCTTGGAACTCGTGTTCACTAGAGAAACGGCTTCTGGTCAACTGTTTGCCATTAGTGGCAATAAATATTATTGTTGCCAAAGGTTTGCAGCAGCTTTACCGCTAGTGGCAAACATTTGCAAACTGACACAGGTCTGTCAACCCTGACACATGTCTTGTGTCTGTGCTGTTGAAGTGCGACCTGTTTAATTGCCTTACGAGGAGAATAGCTATGTTGTTTGTATTCAACCATATTCCCAGTCACCTTGCCATGGTTAAATGCGGTGGTTCGGCTTTCAGTTTTGCGTGAATGCTGCTATCTATTCACGGTTTCTGGTTCGGTTTGGTTTTAATAGTCACAGTGGGAACAACATCCCCTACACACTTCCTGATGAACATCAATGTTATTCTCAAAAGCTACCTGGCCTCAGGATATGTGGTTTCCAGTTTACATAAATCAATCACACCATGAGTAGTTAATCATGAAACATACACCACCGCCTTTCTTCTTCTCTGAGAGTTCTTTATTCTTGTCTGCGCGATGTACCGAGAACACAGCTGGCTGTATGGATGAGGACAGTATATCCCAAGAGAGTCATGATTCCGTGAAACAGAGTATGTTAACAGTCCCTGATGTCTCTCTGGAAGGGGATCCTCACCCTGAGCTTGTCTACTTTATTGTCCAGAGAGTGAACATTAGCGAGTAATATACTCTGAAGCGGTGGATGGGGTGCACGCCTCCTGAGTCGAACTCGAATTCCACTCCGAATACCTCTTCTCCACTGGTGGCGTCTTGGAGCAGCCTCTGGGATAAGTTCAATTGCCCTGGGGGGTGCGAACAAAGGATCCAATTCGGGAAAGTCGTATTCCTGGTTGTAATGCTGGTGAGTTACCGTCGCTCTGATATTCAAATGTTATTTCCGGCTGTATTTAGTAACACAAACGTTCTGATCTAATAATGTAAGAAATAAAACACACACAAAAAAATACTACAAAGTTGCTTAGGAGCTCGAAGCAGAGCTGCCATGTGTGTTGGCGCTATCTTCACCCGTTTCGACTGCTATGTTTTGAGTGTTTCATTCGATAAAAAGAAATACATGAAAATAGCCTAGTGCCCTGATACAATACATAGTTTATGTAGGATAGGCTAATATAAAATCAGTCTAAACTGATGTTGCTTTGATGTATTTTTTTTATTTGGATGAAAGGATTATTTATACATTAGAAAATGTCCAAGAATCATTATTCAATTATTTCTCTTTGATCAAATTCTGTTGGATTTACAGTGCTTCTTTGGTGAAAATCACTAAAAGGCTCACTATCACAGTTAGACACGTGATGGACACATTTCCATATCCATTTGCGTTTGGAGGCACTTTCTGGAATATTCCTCTGAGCTTTCCCATGGCCAACTTCAGGATCTATTACACCTGTCCCTGACCACACCTCCCCCACATGATGGGGAGACAAACTCAAATAATCATTAGGTTTCAAACATGGAGGGATTATCTAGACAACAGGGACGGACTGTCTAATAAGAAACACTTATTTTCATTTTGAGTTGTAAAATGTTTAAACGTTTTACCATTGTATGCCGTTATGAACAAGCTCCAGTTATTGCACAAAGATTGTTTTAACAGTTTGGTGAACTCAATAAGTTAGTACTGCAATGTATTAGCCAGCTAACTTAGTGGTACGGAGCTATTGTGAAATGTTAACTTGTTTTCGAATGTTTTAGCTCGCTTAGTTATTAACCCTGATTAATTTAACCTCTGCTAGGCCTAATATTGACAGACAACTTTTTGTAAGACCTTTCTTACTGTAGATTTGCATAAACCCTTCTTACATTTTGTAAAACCAAGTAACTTTTTGGGCTCTTGCACAAAAAGAGGCTGGGACAAACAGTTTTTCCAACAGTAACTGCTTCTGGTGTATCACATCTCCCTCTCTTCTTGCCAAGTGAAGCCACACAGCCTCCCACCCCTGGTGGTTCATTGACTCCCCACTCGGACTGAACAATGCCCACCATTGAAATCTCAACGGGTGTCTTTAATTGACAGCTGGAAATCATTAATGCTGAGCCCGGTAGCCATAGCAACTCCACAATAACTTTGACATCCATATTTTAAGCCCAGTGCAATGGAACTAAGATGGAAACATCAGACTTTGTTCGGTGCAGCCTGTGACTAAAACAGTGTAAGTGGCCTTGAAAAGAGGCCCTTCAGTGTTTCAGCATTTTTTGGAGCTGAGTCACTCGCCTTTTCCACCCCTGGTTCGCGAGCACTATTTACCCTTAGGAGTTATAATTTCCATGATTTTGATAAATGGGGCGACTGGAGTACATCTGGTAACCATTTTGTTCATCAGGCTTATAAGTGTGTTCTCTCTTCTACTGTATGTCTTGTTAGGGTACTGTTACTGTAGAAGGAGGAAAGACAGAGTTTGCTCCTTCAGGAGAAATTGTCAATGAATTGTACAGGATGTTACCAAACCTCTTCTGGTTTGCAAAAGTGAAATAAGCTGCTTCATCATAATATTGTGTTATTCTTTTATTATTGAAGTAAATAATAATTTATTCAAAATCAACCAACATGACATAGAATGAGGTTCCATTGAAGTTGTCACATGAAAGACTTTACAGTGGAGAAGACGAAGTTTATTGAGCACCATTGTGAACTTCAGTTCACTGAGATCAACATCTAGGACTCACCATCCATACAAATATACACTACATGACCAAAAGTATGTGGACTCCTGCTCATCGAACATCTCATTACAAAATCATGGGCATTAATATGGGGTTGGTCCCCCCTTTGCTGCTATAACAGCCTCCACTCTTCTGGGAAGGCTTTCCACTAGATGTTGGAACATTGCTGCAGGGACTTCTATTCAGCCATAAAAGCATTAGTAAGGTCGGGCACTGATGTTGGGCGATTAGGCCTGGCTCACAAACCATTTCTGTATGGACATCGCTTTGTGCACGGGGGAATTGTCATGCTGAAACAGGAAAGGGCCTTCCCCAAACTGTTTCCACAAAGTTGGAAGCACAGGATTGTCTAGAATGTCATTATATGCTGTAGCGTTAAGATTTCCCTTCACTGGAACTAAGGAGCCTAGCCCAAACCATGAACAACAGCCCCAGACCATTACTCCTCCTCCACCAAACTTTTCCACTGCTCCAGAGTCCAATGGCGGTGAGCTTTACACCATTCCAGCCGACGCTTGGCATTGCGCATGGTGATCTTAGGCTTGTATGCGGCTGCTCGGCCATGGAAACCCATTCCATGAAGCTCCCAACAAACAGTTCTTGTGCTGACGTTGCTTCCAGAGGCAGTGTTGCAACCAAGGACAAACGATTTATACGCATTACGTGCTTCAGCACTTGGCGGTCCCAAGGATCTCTTTTTAAGGACACCTCGCTGTCTCTGACATTCACTTTTTCTCTGTAGTAGCTGCTCCTAGGTATCTAGTCCCTCATGGCCGAAAGCGTACCACCCACCTCACAAGAGAGACAGAGGAAGAGCGAGACACTGTCAAAGTTTTAGATATATGTAAGGATAACTGCAGTCTGAAAGTACATTTTGATTACCTCCTGCTGGTTCTCAGTAGGGCTGTTACGGTGACCGTATTATCGCCACACTGGCAGTCAGGACCAGTCATAACCACAGTCAAATTCCACGTGACCGTTGAGTCACGGTAACAAGTCTTCTCCAAAACTGTGCTTTGATGCCTATGATGGTCATTAGTGGCCTAGCAAACTTCCTGGCCAGTCGCTAATGGCTTGTACTCAGACAAGATTCAATTGAGAATAGTCTGAATGGTGAGAATATTATCACTTGTGAACGCTGCATTTAAAAAAACTTTTTCCAATCATAGTTTCATGCATCAAGTAGCCTAGCCCATATGCCTATATGTTTTGCTAATGTTTGTATCACAACTAAAGTGGCCAAATAACTCCAAACATAGCCTATAGGCCCAAGACCTTGGAACATGGTTGGCTAGCCCATAGTATACAGAGCCTAGTGAACCATGTGTTCTTATAAGCCCAGTCATTGCGAAATCCTGTGTGAAAACCAGAGTTTTGACTGGCCACTATTTAAAAACGTATACCAGACTTCTCGTGCTGCTATATTTATTACTAAATTCTTTAAAATTAAGCACATTAATCCGCTTTACAAAAGGTGTAGCCTACCTGGCATATTAAAAAAGGAACTGCATGTAACCTGCAGACTACGGAGGACATTACATTTTTCATGGGCCATTGTAAATAAATGATTCCACTCTTTGTAAAGACCAGATGAAATTAAGAATATGGCTTGGGAATATTTTCAAATGCTTGTCAAATTGTGAATGAGAGACTAAGTTTAAGTCTGTGCAGCCTGCCTTTTATACAACTTTTTTCAAATCATAATTTGTTGCATCACGCAGCCTTAAAATATATTAAAACATATAGCCTAACGTTTATCTATCACCGTTTCAGGTAAAACCCAGATGCAGATAACATTGAACAAAAGTTTATTATTCGAACAGGGGCAGGCAAAAGGACAGGTCAAGGGCAGGCAGAGGTCAGTAATCCAGATAGGTGGGGAAAAAGTACAGGACTGCAGGCAGGCTCAGGGTCAGGGCAGGCAGGATGGTCAAAACCAGGAAAACTAGAAAACAGGAACTATAGAGAAACAGGAGCAGAGGGGAAAACGCTGGTAGGCTTGACGGAACAAAACGAACTGTCAACAGCCAAACACAGAACACTAGGATAAATACACTGGGGATAATGGGGAAGATGGGCGACACCTGGAGGGGTGTGGAGACAATCACAAAGACAGGTGATACAGATCAGGGTGTGACAGTATCCCCCCCCCCCCACCGGCATTCTACCTGGGGCGCATACCTGGTTGACCTGGGTGCCCGTGGTGAAAGTTGGTGATGAGGGCCGGGTCCAGGATGTCTTTAGCTGGGACCCAGCACCTCTCCTCCAGGCCATAACCCTCCCAGTCAACCAGTTACTGGAAACCCCAGCCCCGTGGTCAAACACCCAGGAGACGTCTCGCTGTGTACACCAGATGGCCACAGGGAGGAGGGGTGGACCTGGAAACAGAAGATAAAGGACTGTGAGACACAGGTTTAATCCTAAACACATGGAACGTAGGGTGAATACGGAGGGTACAGGGTAACACAAGACGAACAGCAGTGGGGCTAAGGACTCTAAAGATGGGGAATGGGCCGATGAAACGTGGGGAAAGTTTGCGGGACTCCACCCGAAGGGGCAGGTCCCGGTCGGAGAGCCATACCTTCAGCCCGAGCCGATAGCGTGGAGCAGGGGTCCGGTGGCGATCCGCTTGTCGCCTATACCTGGATGTGGTCTTCAACAGAGCGGCCCGGGCTCTCTTCCAGTTATGGCGACAGCGGCCGATGAACATCTGGGCAGAGGGATCGTTGACTTCCTCCTCTTGCTCGGGGAAGAGCGGAGGCTGATATCCCAAGGAACACTCAAATGGTGAGAGAACCGTGGCAGAGCAAGGAAGGGTGTTGCGGGCGTACTCAACCCATACCAGTTGCTGACTCTAGGTGGTAGGGTTGGCGGAGACTAGGCAGTGAAGAGTCGTCTCTAAGTACTGGTTGGCTCGCTC
Source organism: Thymallus thymallus (assembly GCA_023634145.1). NCBI lineage: Eukaryota > Metazoa > Chordata > Actinopteri > Salmoniformes > Salmonidae > Thymallus > Thymallus thymallus. The sequence continues at coordinate 5,232,864 of CM042407.1, read as the reverse complement.
CGATTGGCTATGGGTAGAATCCCGAAGACAGGCTGGCCAACAACCTAATGAGCATGCAGAACACCTTCCAAAACCGGCACGAGAACTGAGGACCCCGGTCGGAAACCATGTCCACCGGGAGTCCGGAAGACGTGCTGCACTATAAGCTTTGTCCGTCTCCTTGGCCGTGGGTAGTTTGGGGAGAGGAATGAAGTGGGCGGCTTTTGAAAACCGGTCGACCACAGTCAGGATGGCAGTGTTGCCCTCAGACGGGGAGAGACCTGTGATGAAATCCAGCTATATATGGGACCAGGGAAGATGAGGGACAGTCAGTAGTTGAAGAAGACCAGCCGGAGCTTGCCGAGGAGTCTTGTTCGGTGCACAGACCTTGCATGCGGCGACAAACGTGGCAACACCTGGAACCATAGTAGGCCACCAAAAGCGTTGTTGCACGAAGGCCAGGGTTCAACGGCAGCCCGGGTGGCAGGCAAGCTTGGAGGAATGGGCCCACTCCAGGACCGCAGAGCGGACAGCATCAGGCACAAACATGAGGAAGATGGGCGACACCAGGAGGGGGGTGGAGACAAGCACATAGACAGATGAAACAGATCAGGGTGTGACAATATCACAACTAAAGTTACATTAATAACTCTAAATGATGTTTCTTTGTTAACCGCTCAACATAGAATTGCCGCATGTGCGCACACTCCCTTGAAAATAATTTGCGGAAAAATGTATTTTCTTTTTTATTCAGATATGTTCCATTGTATTGATCTTACTATAAAATAGTATAAAATAATGCCATGGGAATTCTAAGCAAATATTGCCTGCTAAATGAACTATTGTAGCCCATAGCCATATGGCATAGCCAGATCAGGTCCTAACATAAGGATGACTCAGAATATGTTATTCTGTTCTTCTGAAATAGACTACATGTTTCATGCAACAATTTCAACGATTTTACTGAGTTATAGTTCACATAAGGAAATCATGCGCACAGACACATACATGCACGCAGGCACATACAGTAAACCAATGTCATATGCTCTCATCTATAGCAGCGCACTTTCTCACTCAGCTGTTCAGCTCAGATAGCATCATGTGTGGGAGCCAAAAAGTCTTTATGTTCTCATGCAATCCCAAATGACCTAGTAATCATTTTGCAAATTGTTGCAAATTGTCCCTTAAGTGAGACAGTATTCAAACAGATCCTATAACCTTTTTTTTTTTCACTTTCTCAAAACTGCTGGGGCCGTTAATAGCCAGCAGTGCCCAGCTGGATGTGTGAAAGGAAAAGCCATCCAGCACAAAGCTCCATAACTTTAAAAGGGGAATTCCCATAAAAACGATTATTTCTACCATCTCCAGCCAAACGTTCCCCTATGCATCAAACCAATAATTCTGGGATGTTCTAACAGTGTTAGAAAAAGTACTCAATTGTCATACTTGAGTAAAAGTAAATTTTCTTAACAGAAAATGACTCAAGTAAAAGTGAAAGTTAGCCAGTAAAATACTACTTGAGTAAAAATGTTAAAGTATCTGGTTTTAAATGTACTTAAGTACAGCGGTAGAAAAAATACTAAATTGTCATACTTGAGTAAAAATACATATTAAAAGTAAATGCTATACATCAAATTCCTTATATTAAACAAACCAGACGGTACGATTTTCGTATTCTTTTTTATTACGGACAGACGGGCACACTCCAACACTCAGACATCATTTACAAACACATTATTTGTGTTTCGTGAGTCCGCCAGATCAGAGGCAGTAGGGATGACAAAGCGTTATATTGGTAGGTGGCATAATTCTGTTCTGCTTGAGCATTGTAAATGGAACGAGTACTTTTTGGTGTCAGGGAAAATGTATGGAGTTAAAAGTACATTAATTTCTTTAGGAATATAGTGAAGTAAAAGTAAAAGTAGTCAAAAATATAAATATTAAAGTAAAGTACAGATACCCCAAAATAACTACTTAAGTAGTAATTAAAAGTATTTTTACTTAAGTACTTTACACCACTGGGTGTTAACAGCGTTATTAAGTTATTAAGGTTTACTGACGGTCACTAAACAAGGAAATCACAACCGTATGAGACTTCGTATTTTGTCAAACATTTCTCTTCAAAAATGTTTTCATCATTTAAAGGCCTATTGTATATTAGCAGATGAATGGTCGTCTGTGGATGACATGGTCACCACCAGTTCCGTGTTACTGATGTGAACACATTTTGATCTGACGTGGGACATTCAAGGCAGACCAAGTACTCAGTCAAACTGCGAGAAATACACAGCATTTCAAGGTGGGATGATGTGAGGCTTGGTGCACTGCTCAACTTTGGGACCCAGTGAAGGAATGTAACCATTTCCTGCTGTTTTTTCTGACATTGATAGGCATCGTTTTCTGGTTCATCAGGTCCTCTTCCTGTTTTTCAGTGATTACCGGAAAAGGGTTCAAAAATTTAAAGGGCAGAGCAGGAAATAACTATTTAACAACTCCACATACCCTGTCTGCTTCTATCAGCTTGTTACAGTAGCAGGGCTAACCTAGAGGATCATTAAGCATTTCAATAAGTAATTTTCAGTACTGTATAACTGGCATAGTGCATTATGTGTGCAGGGTGAGTGTATTGGAACAGACATACACATTATAATAGGCATTGTTGTACAGATCACATTTCCATCAACATTTTCATACAGAGTGCTCATCTTACCAATAGGGGGAGTCCCAAAGCAGACCTACAACCAATTGATCTCTGTATAACTCAATAACAAACTTGCATTGTTGAGTTATTGGCAATTTGCAGTTCAGAACACCAGTAAGCCATTTGGTGTATTTATGTATGTCTGTCTGGTCATAATCAGGGTTGTAGTGGAGGGTAAACGTACGTAAACACTGTTTACGCACCTTTTTATTTGTGAAATAGCATATACTCACATTTTAATTTAATTAATTATCGTTTACCTACTTATTACCGCGTTCCCAGCGTTGCTCAGGCACGCAAAGTATGCTCGTTATGTTCACCTGCGCATGCTCGATTTGCCTTGCAAGCGTGCACTGATTCATCTATCCAACAGAAAACTCATCCACGTGCACGCTATACAATGACGATGTAGAACTACCCATGTAGACAATAATTTTTAATGTGGTCGACATACTGACTTCAATTAGTCAAAATGATTCATTTTATTTGGTTTTCCGGCAAGTGTTCAGACAATGAGTCCTGCAAGCAAATGTGATAAACTGCAAATATTAGTTGTCACCGGTTTCATGTGTAACAGTTATGTATTGTACATGAATACATTGTTTATCATCACATATTGTATCCACAAAATACTTTGTATTTGCAGTGTAGCTCATATCAGATAATTATTAATGTGAATAAAAATATTTTAATATCAACATTTGCAAATCATATGTTTGGTGGAATGTGTGTTCAGCCCAGATGATTATTTTTTAGATTAATAACCTGATTAATTACCTACATTAGGCCTTCCTTTATAGTAGACTTGCATCAAATGCAATTAATTTATACTGTTTAAAAATTGATGAATGATTTGTCGTATCAAAATTATCCGGAGTAATCCATAGTTTATCCACCTTTATTTACCACTACATCACTGGTCATAATGTATTGTGATGTGTGTGTGATGCATGTTATGTACCACTACATCACTGGTCATAATGTATTGTGATGTGTGTGTGATGCATGTTATTTACCACTACATCACTGGTCATAATGTATTGTGATGTGTGTGTGATGCATGTTTTTTACCACTACATCACTGGTCATAATGTATTGTGGTGTGTGTGTGATGCATGTTATTTACCACTACATCACTGGTCATAATGTATTGTGATGTGTGTGTGATGCATGTTATTTACCACTACATCACTGGTCATAATGTATTGTGATGTGTGTGTGATGCATGTTATGTACCACTACATCACTGGTCATAATGTATTGTGATGTGTGTGTGATGCATGTTATTTACCACTACATCACTGGTCATAATGTATTGTGATGTGTGTGTGATGCATGTTATTTACCACTACATCACTGGTCATAATGTATTGTGATGTGTGTGTGATGCATGTTATGTACCACTACATCACTGGTCATAATGTATTGTGATGTGTGTGTGATGCATGTTATTTACCACTACATCACTGGTCATAATGTATTGTGATGTGTGTGTGATGCATGTTATTTACCACTACATCACTGGTCATAATGTATTGTGATGTGTGTGTGATGCATGTTATTTACCACTACATCACTGGTCATAATGTATTGTGATGTGTGTGTGATGCATGTTATTTGATATAGTATATTGAAAGCAGGTGCTTCCACACAGGTGTGGTTCCTGAGTTAATTAAGCAATTAGCAACCCATCATGCTTAGGGTCATGGATAAAAATGCCCAGTTGCCCATTATTGTGGCTAGCAGAGATATCACTGACTTTGAAAGAGGGGTCTCAAAGGAGCATAGGGGGTTTAAAGTGTGTGTCAGTCTCAGTCAACAGACCTCAACCCAATTGGAACACTTGGAAATTCTGGAGCAGAGCCCGAGACAGCGTTTTCTACCACATTCAATAAAACACAAAATTATGTAATTTCTTGTGGGAAAAAGGTGTCACATCCCTCCAATAGTTTTCCAGACACTTGTAGAATCTATGCTAAGTCACATTGAAGCTGTTCTAGGGGCTCGTGGTGGCCCAACACCCTATTAAGACACTAAAATAAACACCCTATTTAGGTGTTTATTTTATTTTGGAAGTTACCTGTATATCAAATCAAATCAAATTTATTTATAAAGTCCTTTTTACATCAGCCGATGTCACAAAGTGCTATACAGAAACCCATCCTAAAACCCCAAACAGCAAGCAATGCAGATGTAGAAGCACGGTGGCTAGGAAAAACTCCCTAGAAAAGGCAAAACCTAGGAAGAAACCTAGAGAGGAACCAGGCTCTGAGGGGTGGCCAGTCCTCTTCTGGCTGTGCCGGGTGGAGATTATAACAATTCATGGTCATTAAGGCCAGTTTTTTCTCCAAGATGTTCAAATGTTCATAGATGACCAGCAGGGTCAAATAATAATAAAAGTAGTTGTGGAGGTTGCAACAGGTAAATACATCAGGAGTGAATGTCACTTGACTTTTCAGTGCAATAGAGCGCAGGTGCAGCAGCACAACCAGGTGGACTGGGGACAGCTAGGAGTCATCAAGGCAGGTGGTCCTGAAGCATGGTCCTCCGGGTAGGCTCAGGTCCTCCGGGAGAGGAGGTAGAGTGGGAGAGAGAGAGAATTAGAGGGAGCATACTTAAATTCACACAAGACACCGGATAATAACATCAGATTTAACAAACTGACCCCAGCCCCCCGGCACATAGACTATTGCAGCATAGATACTGGAGGCTGAGACGGGGGGGTCAGGAGACACTGTGGCCCCCTCCGACAATACCCCCGGACAGGGCCAAACCAGGCAGGATATAACCTCACCCACTCTGCCAAGCACAGCCCCTACACCAATAAAGGGATATCAACAACCACCAACTTACTACCCCGAGACAAGGCTGAGTATAGTCCACGAAAGATCCCCTCCACTGCACAAGCCCGAGGGGGCGACAAACCGGACAGGAAGTGACGCACCCCTCCTAGGGATGGCATGGAAAGCACCAGTAAGCCAGTGACTCAGCCCCCGTAATAGGGTCAGAGGCAGAGAATCCCAATGGAGAGATGGGAACCGGCCAGGCAGAGACAGCAAGGGTCATATTACAGTATCTGTTTGCCAAGTATGCCAGCCTGTAGATTGTTGGAAAGCACATTTTCCCATAGGAATGTGACTTTATCTAGGACAGTAGACATTATTGTCAATTTCGCAACAGGTGCAATGACCCAAGTAGTTGTAATATTTGCATTATTAAAATATAAAATAACACAAGTTACAGTGGGGCAAAAAAGTATTTAGTCAGCCACCAATTGTGCAACTTCTCCCACTTAAAAAGATGAGAGAGGCCTGTAATTTTCATCATAGGTACACTTCAACTATGAGAGACAAAATGAGAAAATAAAATCCAGAAAATCACATTGTAGGATTTTTTATGAATTTATTTGCAAATTATGGTAGAAAATAAGTATTTGGTCACCTACAAACAAGCAAGATTTCTGGCTCTCACAGACCTGTGAGCATTTGGATGATCCAGAAGAGGATTGGGAGAATGTCATATGGTCAGATGAAACCAAAATATAACTTTTTGGTAAAAACTCAACTCGTCGTGTTTGGAGGAGAAAGAATTCTGAGTTGCATCCAAAGAACACCATACCTACTGTGAAGCATGGGGGTGGAAACATCATGCTTTGGGGCTGTTTTTCTGCAAAGGGACCAGGACGACTGATCCGTGTAAAGGAAAGAATGAATGGGGCTATGTATCGTGTGATTTTGAGTGAAAACCTCCTTCCATCAGCAAGGGCATTTAAGATGAAACGTGGCTGGGTCTTTCAGCATGACAATGATCCCAAACACAACGTTTTTTCTCCTCATTTTGTCTCTCATAGTTGAAGTGTACCTATGATGAAAATTACAGGCCTCTCTCATCTTTTTAAGTGGGAGAACTTGCACAATTGGTGGCTGACTAAATACTTTTTTGCCCCACTGTAAGTATGTCAAGATGTTACTTTTGTTATTGCTGCTGTTAGAAAACAATTGTTTGGTCATTCCTTGGGTATTTCAGTTGTTGAGGTCATCAGGAGGCAGGTTTCCATTGACCGAGGTTTATTCGACAAGAGCAATATCACAAAACAAAATATGTGTGATGTTTAATGGAAATGGCAGATATAGGATAAATAAATGTTTTTTTCCTCTAATAAATGATGATCGACTAATACTTTTGAAGGTATGCAGGGCACGTGATGTCAATACGTAACTAGTACAAGATGGCACCGATAAACTTGGACGCCCTGTTCCTGGCTCCTAAACAACTTTGCAGTATCCGACTCAGGAGGCGTGCATACCATCCACCACTTCGCAGTATATTACTTGCTAATGTTCAGTCCCTGGACAATAAAGTAGACGAGCTCAGGACGACATCAGGACTGTAACATACTCTGTTTCACGGAATCATGGCTCTCTCCAGATAAACTGTCCCTATCCATACAGCCAGCTGGGTTCTCAGTACATTGCACGGACAGGAAGCAATAACTTTCATGATTAACTACTCATGGTGTGATTGTGGTAATATACAGGAACTCAAGTCCTTTTTTTCACCCGACCTGGAATACCTCACTATCAAATGCAGAACACACTACCACCAGAGATAATTTTTGGTCATTGTCACAACCGTGTATATTCCCCCTCAAGCTGATACCATAATGGCTCTCAAGGAACTACAATGTACTTTTTGCAAACTGGAAACTGCATATCCTGAGGCTGCATTTATTCCTCAAATCTGAGGAAAACTGAATTTTTTTAACAGATTGCCTACGCTATTCGTGCCTCAAAAACTCTCTCCCTTCTGGGACAGCTACAATGCCTTCCATCACACTTCCTTCTGCAAATCAGATCACACCTCCATTCTGCTCCTCCATTCCTATAGGCAGAAATTCAAACAGGAAGTACCCGTGGTTAGGTCAGTTCAATGTTGGCCAAACGTAATCTATGGTTCAAGAATGTTTTGATCACACGGACTGGGATATGTTCTGGATTACCTCTGAGAATAACATTGACGTATACACTGACTCAGTGACTGAGGACATCAGGAAGTGCATAGAGGATGTTGTGCACACTGTGACGATTAAACCTTATCGAAATCAAAAAACGTGGATAGATGGCAGTATTTGTGCAGAACTAATAGCCAGAATTAACACTTAACCACAGAAAGGTGACTGGGTAAGTAATTATACTTCAGTGTACCATAGTAACATAAAGATCTAAGAACACTGAAGCAGCAAACTTTGTGGAGACCAATACTTGTGTCATTCTCAAAACTTTTGGCCAAGATTTTATATTGGGTAATTAGAGATTTTGTGTAATAATAAGGATCCATTTAATTTATTTAACCTTTATTTAACTAGGCAAGTCAGTTAAGAAAAAAATCGTATTTATAATGACAGCCTACACCGGCCAAATTCGGACGATGCTGGGCCAATTGTGCGCCACCCTATGGGACTCCCAATCACAGCCGGTTGTGATACAATCTGGATTCAAACCAGGTTGTCTGTAGTGACACCTCTAGCACTGAGATGCAGTGCCTTAGACCACTGCGCCACTTGGGAGCCCAAGGCTATTAGAAAGCATGGGTGCTGAGCCCTCTAGGACTAGGTATACCACTGGAGGTGCTGATCCAACGCACCCACACATAGACGTACGTAAGTGGTGTAAAAAGTATATCCAAATAAATGTTTTTAGTATCAGGGTATGGAAGGGGGAAAAAAAGCCAGCAACAACTTTTTGATGGTCCTAGCAGATTTGTTAAACAGGTTTCATGTGTTAACTAGTTGATGTCCCAGACACAGAAAGTACAGAACACAAGCCATACCTCAATGCAACAGGTCTAGTTAAAGGAGATTACAAGAAAGGAGGTCTGGGATTGTTTACTTTAGAAGGTGCATATTCCGCTTAATGGGACCCTGTCCAAGGAGATTGGAATCGCAACGGAGAGGAAAAACTCAGGATAGGCACGCCCCTTAGGGGAAACAACATCCTTGATACAGGGTAAAAGTAGACCAATATAGTCCAAACATTATTATTAAGGACCGGGACTTGACCTACCCCTAATCAATAAAACTATAACCGCTTATGGGATTTCCTCCACCCCGGTTATACTTTTTGGGAACAAAACCCATTACCTGTTCTATAGGACCAGTAAACATTGAACAGGATTTCCTGTATTCACCCACTCAACCATTTAATTTACTTGGAAGAGACTTGCTAACAAAACTAAATGCTACAATTTATTGTACTGCCAAATACAAATACAGTACTTGTTGTTGATATCCCTAACGATGGAATTATAAACCAATTCGTGAGTAGGCAGATTTGAACCACTCCCCGAGACAGAGTGGGAAACTGTCTCTCAGTCTATTATGTCTCAGGTGCCAGACTCATTACGGTCAGAGCACTCCAATGACAGTCGACTGATAGGCAGTGCTAGCCCAGTTATAATCCCAGAAAGAAACTCTAAGTCTCGAGAGCTATCTTAAAAAGGAAGCTTCCTGCAAAGTTTCTCTCCCCTTCTGAGTTGGCCGATTTGTATTTTATAATTTCAGCGCATTACATATTCATCTCAAAATAAGACATTTTATGAGTGTGAAGCAGAAAGTTATTATCCAACGGAAATTGGTAATAAATATATAGAGTAAAATGCAAACAATGCATTCCAATAAGGAGAAAGTAAACGGGGACAATGGCGTCCCGAAGATGAACAGACAGACAGAAGTTATCATGTTTGTTTTGTTTTTTAAAACCATACAATAGCGGTAAAAGCAGAACATCGTTTGAGAGTGATCCGTGTGTATTAGCGGTAGTGATTGAGAGGGTTTTCCTATTGGGAAGAGTAGAAGGGTCCTAGTGGAAGGAAATAAATATGGAGACTAGTGAAAGTAGTGATAAAGACAATAAATGGAAAGATTCGTGGTACTCATTGTCTGTCAGTTGATATCAAACGTAATGAGTGTTGCCAGAATGTGAACACTCATTACGTTATTAGTGGCTTTCAGATAGCACTCTAATAATGCAATATCTTAGTAATTTAAAGGAGCTAAGGTTTCAATACAGTCACATGATGAACAGAGGGATTAAGCCTTGGGGCTGATTAGACTGAAATTAGAGGCTGCCATCTGGTGTTTGGGTTAAAGAAAAGTTTCCTGTGAACGCTTAGATAAGCCGCCAGTGAAAGTGAGTGGTACTCACTGAACTCAGGCTGTAAGGGACACCGTGGGAAAATCTGGAACAGAGGTATGAATAATTGAATAAAGATACATTTTTTACGATTTCTCAATTAGATAGTTTGAAAAAGACCAGTGATTTAAGTAAGAAGGTAATGTCATCTAAAAAATTATAATCTGTTTCCATTACATGGAACACTGTCCAAAATTGGAAACAGTGAGTAGATCCAAATGAAAGAACTCACTTAAATGTTTTTGAATTACCTCTGTTCTGACTTTCTGGTGAGGTCTGATCAGCTAGAAAGATCAGTGACATTGGTTGAAATGTAAACATAATATGTAAACGCTGACATTTTTCTTTACCCTTTATACTATCAATACTATCTAATTCTTATTAGGACGGGCGAGAAGGAGCGAGAACTAAATGGTGTTTGGGGAACCTGTCTCTAGTCTATTTGACTATTACTTGAAAGACCTTATGGGATAAAATTATTTCCTTATGGAGTTCTCAAGGGTTGTAATTAACATTTTATTCAGATTTATTTTGTTGGGGCATCCCGAGTGATGCAGTGTTCTAAGGCGCTGCATTACTACAGATGCGGGTTCGAGCCCCGTCTGTGTCGCAGCCGGCCGCGACCTGGAGACCCATGAGGCGACCCACAATTGGCCCAGTGTCGTCCGGGTTAGGGGAGGGTTTGGCTGGCCGGGTTGTCCTTGTCCCATCGCGCTCTAGCATCTCCTGTGGCGGGCCGGGAGCATGCACATTGACTCAGTCGCCAGGTGTACGGTGGTTCCTCCGACACATTGGTGCGGCTGGCATCCGGGTTAAGCGTTCATTGTGTCAAGAAGCAGTGCAGCTTGGTGGGTTGTGTTTCGGAGAACGCACGGCTCTCGACCTTCGCCTCTCCCAAGTCCGTATGGGAGTTGTAGCGATGGGACAAGACTCTAACTACCAATTGGATATGACGAAATTGGGAAGAAAATGGGCCCCTCAAGGACATTCAAAGCCACTCCTGTGTTGTCTTAGCTGTGTGCTTAGGGTCATTTTCCTTTTGGAAGGTGAACCTTCGCCCCAATCTGAGGTCCTGAGCACTCTGGAGCAGGTTTTCATCAAGGCTCTCTCTGTACTTTGCTCCGTTCATCTTTCCCTTGATCCTGACTAGTCTCCCAGTCCCTGCCACTGAAAAACATCCCCACAGCATGCTGCTCCCACCACCATGCTTCACCTTAGGGATGGTGCCAGGTTTCCTCCAGACGTGACGCTTGGCATTCAGGCCAAAAAGTTAAATCTTGTTTCTCATGGTCAGAGAGTCTTTAGGCAAACTCCAAGCGAGCTGTCATGTGCCTTTTACTGAGCAGGGGCTTTTGTCTGGCCACTCTACCATAAAGGCCTGATTGGTGGAGTGCTGCAGAGATGGTTGTCCTTTTGGAAGGTTCTCCCATCTCCACAGAGGAACTCTGGAGCTCTATCAGAGTGACAATCAGGTTCTTGGTCACCTCCCTGACCAAGGCTCTTCTCCCCCGATTTCTCATATTGGCCGTGCGGCCAGCTCTAGGAAGAGTCATGGTGGTTCCAAACTTCTTCCATTTAAGAATGATGGAGGCCACTGTGTTCTTGGAGACCTTCAATTCTACAGACATCCTGTCTCGGAGCTCTACGGACAATTCCTTTGACCTCATAGCTTGGTTTTTGCACTGACATGCACTGTCAACAAGGGACTAAATACTTTTAAATTTGCAAACATTTCTAAAAACCTGTTTTCGCTTTGTCATTATGGGGTAATGTCTATAGATTTGAGAAAATGATGTATTATCTATTTTAAAATAAGGCTGTAATGTAACAAAATGTGGAAAATGTCAAGGGGTCTGAATACTTTCCGAATGCACTGTAGGTTGGTAATGGGTGAGTTATTCCAAATGGATTGAAGCCTTCCCCACATCAAATGAGGAAGCAAGGACTGTGGCTAAGTGCCTGTTACAAGACATTGTTCCACAATTCGGTGTACCACAAAGTTTAGATAGCGATAGGGGAACACATTTCACCTCGAAGATAATGAAATAACTGTGACATTATGCAAGTTTTTTTTTTTTACCTTTATTTTACTAGGCAAGTCAGTTAAGAACAAATTCTTATTTTCAATGACGGCCTAGGAACAGTGGGTTAACTGCCTTGTTCAGGGGCAGAACGACAGATTTTTACCTTGTCAGCTCGGGGATTCAATCCAGCAACCTTTCGGTTACGAGCCCAACACTCTAACCACTGGGCTACCTGCCGCCCCAAGCCCCTTTTATTGTTTTTAACTCTATTAACCTTTATTTAACTAGGCAAGTCAGTTAAGAACAAATTCTTATTTACAATGACAACCTACCTACAGGGTCAGCCCTTGGAGCAATTTAGGGTTAAGTGCCTTGCTCAAGGACACAGACAGGTTTTTTCACCTTGTCGGCTCGGGTATTCAAACCAGTGACCTTTCGGTTACTGGCCCAACACTATAACCGCTAGGCTAGCTGCCGCCCCTATGACCCATGAGGACACCTGCATCACCACCAGCTGCAGTCCCTAATCTGCATCTATTGGATGACACTATGATGAAGTACCGTATAGCTCTGACTAACTTTGAGCTGTTCATTCACATGTCTCTGCTGCCCAAACTCCCCCAGACGACCGTAAGCATCATGATCTCCAGCCTGGGTAATGTTCAGGAGGCACGAGGAAAATAACCTTTTGAAAACTCAGGTGGAAGGGACCACACCAGCTCGCCCTTATCACCCCAACAGCGGTGAAGTGCTTAGGGAAAGACACCTGGATCTACGCCTCCCATTTTAAGCAAAATAGCAGAGCCAGTAGATGTTACTCCTACAACTCAGTAGGACTCTGCTTACCCTGAGACTCGCAGCTATTGTGCCTGTGGGCATCCTCTGGGTGGTAGCAGACTTTTAGCAAGAGGCGGGTAAATTTATGTTTATTTGTATTTATTAAGGATCCCCATTAGCTTCTGCTACTCTTCCTGGAGTCCAGCGACATTAAGGCAATTATATAAAATTGAAAATGTTACATGACATTACATTTCACAACACATTAAGTGTTGGCCACTACTCTACAATACAACATCCATGTGTACCTGTGTGTCTTATGTGTATGTGTAAGCTGTGAAGCATGTCAACACTTCTTACAAAAACAAGTTGTGACGAAGTCAATCTCTCCTCCACTTTGAGCCATTAGAGATTTACATGCATGTTATTAATGTTAGCTCTTCCGAGGTCCCTCTTTGTGGCACCTGACCACATGACTGGCCAGTAGTCCAGGTGCAACAAAACTAGGGCCTGTAGGACCTGCCTCGTTGATGGTGTTGTTAAGAAGGCAGAGTAGTGCATTATTATGGACAGACTTCTCCCCATCTTAGCCACTGTTTTATCAACATGTTTTGACCATAACGGTTTACAATCCAGGGTTACTCCAAGCAGTTTAGTCACCTCAACTTGCTACATTTCCACATTATTTTTTACAAGATTTAGTTGAGGTTTAGGGTTTAGTGAATTTGTTTCAAATACAATGCTTTAAGTTTTTTAAATATTTAGAACTTAACTTATTCCTTGCCACCCATTCTGAAACTACCTGCCGCTCTTTGTTAAGTGTTGCAGTGATTTCACTCGCTGTAGTAGCTGACGTGCATAGTGTTGAGTCATGCGCTTTACTCAAAGACAGTAGCATGTCATTAGTAAAGATTGTAAGTGCCTAGACAACTGTCACGGCTTGTATGGACGGGACGATACACAGAGCGTTGGTGGAGTGACATTCCTTTTTATTATGTTCTTCATTGACACAAAACAACAAAGGAGCGACAACCGTGAACTGGAGTGAAATGTGACTGACATTGACACACACAAGAATCCACACCCAAGGTGGAAAACAGTGAACATAAATAGAATCCCCAATTAGAGACAACTCGAGTCAGTTGCCTCTAATTGGGGATTGAAATCAAACTAAACATAAACCCCGGTATACTGCCAAGCTCCAACTGTGGTCCTACAGCTCCCCCCTAGAGGGAGCCAAAGACCAAACCACAGTCAGAACCTGACAACAACTGCCCTGGGAAATTCCTGATTCTACCTGGATTATGTTGGACAGGCTTCCATTAAAGAACACCCTCAGACAGGTAACTATTTTTTCCAATATAGCAGGGGGTGTAAAGCAATAACACATGTGTTTTTCCAGCAGCACACAATAATCAATAATGTCAAAAGCTGCAGTGAAGTCTAACAAAACAGCTCATCAATTTCTCTCAGCCAGTCATCAGTAATTTGTGTAGGTGCCGTGCTTGTTGAATATCCCTATAAGCATGCTTAAAATCTGTTGTCAATTTGTTTACAGTAAAATAGCATTGTATACAAAAGTTTATTAAGGGTTGGTAACAGGCTGATTGGTCGGCTATTTGAGCCAGTAAAGAGGGCTTTACTCTTCTTCGGTAGCAGAATTACTTTTGCTTCCCTCCAGGCCTGAAGGCACACACTTTCTAGTAGGCTTAGATTGAAGATGTGGCAAATATCGTCTGCCATTATACTTAGTAATTTTCCATCCAAGTTGTCAGACAACAATCATTTTTTTCACCTCTTCCACACTCACTGTACGGAATTCAAAATTACAATGCTTGTCTTTCATAATCTGATAAGTTAGACTTGGATGTGTGGTGTCAGCATCTGTTGCTGGCATGTCCTGCCTAAATGAGCTAATCTTGCCAATGAAAAAATAAGTAAATTAATTGCAAATATCAGTGATGAATGAGCCAATTCATTTAAGGTGCTCCAAAGCTTTTTACTATCATTCTTTATGTAATTTATCTTTGTATCATAGTGTAGTATAGTTTCTTCTTTTTATTCAGCTTAGTCACGAGGACACAGGGGACTGTTACGTTTGCCATCTGGTTGTGCAGCCAGACTTATTTGCCGTTCCTTTTGCCTCATCCCTTTGAACCATACAATTTTTAAATTCCTCATCAATCCACAGGGATTTAACCGTTTTTACAGGAATTTTCTTAATGGGTGCATGCTTATTAGTAACTGGAATAAGCAATTTCATAAATGTGTCAAGTGCAGCATCTGTTTGATCCTCATTACACACCACAGACCAATAAATATGGTCACTACATCAATTATTGTATGACCTCTTATACACTATATTAGGCCCAGCCTTTGGAACTTTGGTTTTCCTACATATGGCTACTATATTGTGATCCGATGGATTTGGATAATGCTTAAAAGCACATTTCTGAAGCAATAGTAAAGATGTGATCAATAGATGTTGATGATTTGATTCCTGTGCTGTTTGTAACTACCCTGGTAGGTTGACTGATAACCTGAAACAAGTTGCAGGCAATGGTTAAAGTTTTAAGCTTTTTCTTGAGTGGGCAGCTTGATGAAAGCCAGTCAATATTTAAATCACCCAGAAAGCATAACTCTCAGTTGATATCACATACATTATCAGGCATTTCACACATTATCCAGATACTGACTGTTAGCACTTGGCGGTCCATAGCAGCTTCCCACAAGAAGGCAGATGGACCTGTAGCCATATTACTTCAACAGTATTTAACATGAGATCCTGAACAGGAATGTGGTTCTGTATATAAAGCATCAACACATTCACCATTGGCATTTCTGTAGATGTTATAAACATGTATTGCTACCACTATACCAAAGGTATTATCTAAGTCAGTTTCAGACAGTCAGAATATTAATGCAAGATATTGATTTCATGAACCTTGTTTCTTAAGTTACATATGTTAACATGGGATATTTTTAGCACTTTTCTGGGATGCTTGATTTTTTTCATTGCTTTACTGGAAAACTTAGCAGAAGTAGATATGCTCATGTTATTTTAGTTAGTGGACTTCCTCCTAGGGCACACCGCCTCAGTGCTAACAGTATAACTCTGGTTCATAAGTACATGATTACTGCATACAATAGCTGTAGGATCAGCAGAGGCATTCAGGGCAGTTAGCGGGAAATCCATTAGGTTACTTACACTGTGTCTACCAACGCCCCTGGTATAATATAAATTTGCTGAAGCATTATGATTATGATTATGACTCAGCGACACAATGGTAGGGATTAATTGAGCTAGGCTTGGGTCATTGATAAGCCATTGTCTCAATGCAGCCTTATAATGTTGTGAAAGGATTCAGGAACCTAAATTATTCGGGTGGATCCCATCATCCTTATAAAACGTGTTTGGTTTCCAAAAGGAATCGAAATTGTAAATAAAAACGTAGACCCGTTGAGCTGCAATAATCACATAGCCAGTTGTGAATAGAAAGAATCCTGCTAAAGCGTTCAATGCCACGATTCAGAGGGCACAGGAACAGATATGATGGGTCTTTTATTGTCTAGCAGAGAATCAATCAGCTTTTTAAAATCCAGTAAACTGTTCAGAGCTGCCCTTCAAAATGTAATTAAAACCCACATGGACTACGATAGAATCGATTTCCATGTCTTGGCGTAGAATATTAGGGAGCTAGTGTTTTGCGGGTACTATTTAATGACGCTGCCAGTTGGGGACTTGTGAGGCGTCTGTTTCTCAAACTAGGCACTAATGTAATTGTCCTCTTGTTCAGTTGTTGTCACGATTGTGTGTGTGTGGAGAGACAAAAGCGCAGCGCAAGGATAGTAGTTCGACATGGTTTTTATTATACTATGTACCTAAGTTAACAAATACTATGTATATACAAAAAGGGAATGACGAACTAACGAACACAAAAAACAAAACACTAAGGAAAAACGTCACGTTAACAAAACACACTAATTAACGGACGTAACGAAAACACACTTACTTGCACCGTGACTGCGAATTATAACGACAACAACCCACACCAGGGTGAAGGACAGACTCAACATATATGGTATCCCTAATTAGAGACAATGCGGTGCAGCTGCCTCTAATTAGGGATCCAACCCGACCATAACTACATAGAGAAGCCTATTTGCTTCTCTATGGCCAGAGCCTGACAGTACCCCCCCCCCCCCCCCCAAGGCGCGGACTCCCGGACGCCAAAAAAAACACACAAAACAAGGGGGGGTTAATTAGGGAGGGAAAAACTAGTCCTTTGGGGGCGGCTCTGGCTCCGGCGAAGTGGACAGTTTACTCCCATGGCCCTTCCTTATGGCTGGGCCCGGACTGGGTACCGGTGGGGCAGACGGCTCCGGCCATGGAGTGGGGAAAACAACCGGGCCCGGACTGGGCACCGGTGGGGTAGACTGCTCCGGCCATGGAGCTGGGAAAACAACCGGGCCTGGACTGGACACCGGTGGGGCAAACGGTTCCGGCCATGGAGCTGGGAAAACAACCGGGCCTGGACTGGGCACCGGTGGGGCGGACTGCTCAGGCTCAGAAGCGGGGCAGACGGCTGAACCCGGACTGGGTACCGGTGGAGCGGACTGCTCTGGCACTGGAGCGAAGCAGACGGCTGAACCGGGATTGGGCACCGGTGGAGCGGACAGCTCTGGCTTAGGAGCGGAACAGACGGCTGAACCCAGACTGGGTACCGGTGGAGCGGACTGCTCTGGCACTGGAGCGGAGCAGACGGCTGGACCAGGAATGGGTACCGGTGGAGCGGACTGCTCTGGCCCTGAGGCGGAGCAGACAGCTGGACCCGGATTGGGTACCGGTGGAGCGGACTGCTCTGGCACTGAGGCGGAGCAGATGGCTGGACCCGGATTGTGGACCTTCGCTGGAGGTTCCGGGCTGCTGACCTTCGCTGGAGGTTCAGGGCTGCTGACCTTCGCTGGAGGTTCAGGGCTGCTGACCTTCGCTGGAGGTTCAGGACTGCTGACCTTCGCTGGAGGTTGCGGGCTGCGGACCTTCGCTGGAGGTTGCGGGCTGCGGACCTTCGCTGGAGGTTGCGGGCTGCGGACCTTCGCTGGAGGTTGCGGGCTGCGGACCTTCGCTGGATGTTGGGTGCGGGGAGCCGGCAGGGGTCGTACCGGACTGGGGAGGCGCACCGGAGGTCGGATGCGTGGACCTGGCAAGGGACGCACCTGGCTAGACGCAGGCACTGTCGGCCGGGTGCGGGGAGTAGGGCAGAGGTCCGGACTGGACATCGGTGAAGCGGATTTCTCTGGCCTGGCAGGTGGAGTAGATTACCGGACCTGGACTGGGTACCGGTGGAGCAGACTGCTCCGGCCTGGGAATGGAGTAGATGACCGGACCTGGACTGGCCCACTCCGCCATCTCCCTCTCGACCTCTTCCTCTATCTCCACCAATTCCCTCAGAACCTCCCCAAAATGCTCCTCCAGCTCCTCCCCCTGCTCCTTGCTCTGAGCCCCCCATTGGTAGCTGGGCCTCCCCATGGTCCACATGGGGAGTGGTGTTGGCTCCTCCAGGAGCCCCCACGGGTGAGGGAACCGAAGCACCTCGTCGTCCTCCGACGAGTCCGACTCGAACCCTCCGAGGAGTTCGGGGTTGGTGAAACGAATCTCGCTCTCCGTCTCTCCCCATTTACGCTGCTTGGTCTCGTACTGGTGGGTCGTTCTGTCACGATTGTGTGTGTGGAGAGACCAAAGCGCAGCGCAAGGATAGTAGTTCGACATGGTTTTTATTATACTATGTACCTAAGTTAACAAATACTATGTATATACAAAAAGGGAATGACGAACTAACGAACACAAAAAACAAAACACTAAGGAAAAACGTCACGTTAACAAAACACACTAATTAATGGACGTAACGAAAACACACTTACTTGCACCGTGACTGTGAATTATAACGACAACGACCCACACCAGAGTGAAGGACAGACTCAACATATATGGGATCCCTAATTAGAGACAATGCGGTGCAGCTGCCTCTAATTAGGGATCCAACCCAAACCCCACACAGAAACAGAAAAGAACGACACTGTCAGACTCTGACCATAACTACATAACGAAGCCTATTTGCTTCTCTATGGCCAGAGCCTGACAGTTGTGCACCGGGGACTCCTCTTTCTATTCTGGTTAGTTCTGTTCTGTGAAGGGTGTAGTACACAGCATTGTACGAGATCTTCAGTGTCTTGGCAATTTCTCGCTTGGAACTTTCAGAAGAAAGTTATTTGTTTCTGGCCGTTTTGAGCCTGTAATCAAACCCACACATGCTGATGCTCAACTAGTCTAAAGAAGGTCAGTTGTATTGCTTCTTTAATCAGCACAACAGTTTTCAGCTGTACTAACATAATTGCAAAATGGTTTTTTAATGATCAATTAGCCTTTTAAAATGATAAAATTGGATTAGCTGACACAATGTGCCATTGGAACACAGGAGTTATGGTTGCTGATAATGGGCCTCTGCACGCCTATGTAGATATTCCAATTAAAAAAATAATTTGTTTCAAGCTACAACAGTCATTTACAACATGTCTATACTGTATTTCTGATCAATTTGGCGTTGTTTTAATGGACAACAAATTTGCTTTTCCTTAAAACAACGAGGACATTTCAAAGTGACCCCAAACTTTTGAACGGTAGTGTAGGTCGAGGTGCCTTGTAAGGCCAGTGGCCTTTACCATCAGTATTACTAGCCAACGTACAATCATTGGATAATAAATTAGACGAGGTACGATCACGAGAATCCTACCAACGGGACATTAAAAACTGTACTATCTTTTGTTTCACCGAGTCATGGCTGAACGACGACATGGATAACATACAGCTGGCGGGATTTACGCTGCACCGGCAAGATAGACCAGCAGACTCCGGTAAGACAAGGCGGTCTGTGTATATTTGTAAACAACAGCTGGTGCATGAAATCTAATATTAAGGAAGTCTTGAGTTTTTGCTCGCCTGAGGTAGAGTATCTCATGATAAGCTGTAGACCACAATATTTACCAAGAGAGTTTTCATCTATATTTTTCATAGCTGTATATTTACCACCACAAACCGATGCTGCCACTAATATCGCACTGTATAAGGCCATATGCAAACAGGAAAATGCTAATCCAGAGGCGGCGCTCCTAGTGGCCGGGGACTTTAATGCAAGGAAACTCAAATCCGTTCTACCTAATTTATACCAGCATGTAAAATGTGCAACCAGAGGCAAAAAACCCTAGACCACCTTTACTCCACACACAGAGACGCGTACAAAGCTCTCCCTCGCCCTCCATTTGGCAAATCTGACCATATGCTAAGCTACAGGACTGTTTTGCTAGCACAGACTGGAATATGTTCCGGGATTCTTCTGATGGCATTGAGGAGTACACCACATCAGTCACTGGCTACATCAATAAGTGCATCGTTGACGTCATCCCCACAGTGACTGTATGTAAATACCCCAACCAGAAGCCATGGATTACAGGCAACATCCGCACTGAGCTAAAGGGTAGAGCTGCCGCTTTCAAGAAGCGAACTCTAACCCGAACGCTTATAAGAAATCCCCCTATGCCCTCCTACGAACCATCAAACAGGCAAAGCACCAATGTGGCAGGGCTTGCAAACTATTACAGACTACAAAGGGAAGCACAGCCGTGAGCTGCCCAGTGACACGAGCCACGAGCCTACCAGACGTGCTAAATCACTTCTATGCTTGCTTCGAGGCAAGCAACAATGAGGCATGCATGAGAGCATCAGCTGTTCCGGCTGGCTGTTTGATCAAGCTCTCCGTAGCCGATGTAAGACATTTAAACAGGTCAACATTCACAAGGCTGACCAACTGGCAAGTGTCTTCACTGACATTTTCAACCTGTCCCTGACTGAGTTGACGTGCCACCCCCAGGTGGTAAGGGTAGATAACAACACATCTGCCATGCTGATCCTAAACTCGGGGGTCCCTCAGGGGTGCATGCTCAGTCCCCTCCTGTACTCCCTGTTCACCAATGACTGCATGGCCAGTCACGACTACAACACCATCATTAAGTTTGCAGACGACACAACAGTGGTAGGCCTGATCACCGAAATTGATGAGACAGCCTATGGGGAGGAGGTCAGAGACCTGACCATGTGGTGCCAGGATAACAACCTCTCCCTCAATGTGATCTAGACAAAGGAGATGATTGTGGACTACAGGAAAAGGAGGACAGAGCTCGCCCCCATTCTCATCAACAGAGCTGTAGTGGAGCAGGTTGAGAGCTTCAAGTTCATGGTCCAAACACACCAAGACAGTCATGAAGAGGGCACGACAAAGCCTATTCCCCCTCAGGAGACTGAAAAGGTTTGGCATGGGTCCTCAGATATTTTCAAAAGTTCTACAGCTGCACCATCGAGAGCATCCTGACTGGTTGAATCACCGCCTGGTATGGCAACTGCTCGGCCTCCGACCGCAAGGCACTACAGAGGGTAGTGCGTACAGCCCAGTACATCACTGGGGCCAAGCTTCCTGCCATCCGGGACTTCGATACGAGGCAGTGTCTGAGGAAGGCCTTCAAAATGGTCAAAGACTCCAGCCACCCTAGTCATAGACTGTTCTCTACGGCAAAAGGCTTCTCAACAGCTTCTACCCCCAAGCCATAAGACTCCTGAACAGGTAATCAAATGGCTACCCGGACTATTTGCATTGATATGGATCAAAGCAGGTAACCTTACAGACAGAGAGCTTGATTGGGTGGAGGATAGGGTGTTTTATATGAGCATATTTGGATTTTAATAATACGTTATTAACTAAAGAATGTCAGTGTGTATGCTGAACCTACTTCCTCAGTAAATGGAACTATTTACGTGTGTGGGGGGAAAGCATACTATTATCTGCCTACGAACTGGATCCTGCTATGCTGCCTATGTTGTTCCTGCAGTGCGTGCTACCAAAGTACCCCCAAAACTGCCACTGCTTTGGAAGCATTAACTGTTGAACTTGTAGCTACATGAACCATGGTCTTATAAAATGGTTTGGCTTTGGATATGTTGAACAAAATCAAAGCTGTAATGCATCCTGATGACTTTGTTTGCTGGTTCAGTTTGGGCCCCCAGAGACAACTGCAGGTATTGACAGGTGGTCTAGCAGTCGGCAACCATCTTCTGGTAGACAGACCACTCACTCTGAACAAGCATGAGATGCAGCTCTTGCTTCTTCAGTTTGTCTTATTTAGCAGATTGGCAGATCTGAAAACCTGATTGTTGTTCCTCTGGCACTGCCAGCATAAGGTCTGTCATGGGCTTTAGTGCTTGAGATGTGGGGTAGCAATTTTCTGTTCAAATGTTAATGAAACACAATAGATGGCCGTAATCACCCCCAGACAACTTGATGGGTCATGTAATTATCTGGCTGTAACGAATGCCCGCGCAGAGCTGCGGTCCCTCCTCCTCTCCAGCGCTCATCCTCGCCGGCATTCTAACCGGCGGTCGTGGGAAGATGGTAGCAACACCCACACTCATCAGGGTCACTATTTAGATTTCTCTGTTTGAGGGATATTGTCTTTCTTTGTGTATTGCCGTCATTCTATTAAATCTATTCATTTTCGCTGGGTGCCTTTTGTCTAATTCACCTCCTCTCTCACTTTCACCCCTCGCAATATCACACTGGCGAAGTGGAGTCTATTGTTTAAGTTAGCTAGCTGGCTAAACAATGAACCATAATCCCAACCCATACAATACTAGAAATACAAACCGATTGTCATAGCTAGCCACCATGCAAGAAATGCTGTAGTATGAATCTGCAAGTAGCTAAAGCTAACCAATTAGGTTAAATAGATTGGCAGACCATTCACAAAAACTGTAGCTCTATAGGAGAAAGTTTTGTAGGTTAGCAGTAAAACCTTGAAATAGATAGATAGATAGATAGATAGATAGATAGATAGATAGATAGATAGATAGATAGATAGATAGATAGATAGATACTTTATTGATCCCCTTTATTGTCAAGCAGCTACAACAAAACACAGGGCAGGTGCAAAATGCCACAACGAAAGTACACAAAAGACAGATACACGGTACATGATACATAGAGCGGCAGTATGAAAAAAGTATAGAAATACAAGATATCTGGAGTGCAAAAAAAAGCTATAAAAAGACATTGAATAGTATGAGTGGTTGGCTGAATTTGTACACTATACATTGGTGGATGTTGGATGGTTAACTATACTATACAGGTCGATGGCAGAGAAATACTTCAGTAGCTAAAAATGCGTATGATATGAGCGAGGGTAATAATAGTTTACTTAATAGACAGACTTGGTAAATGAACAGGTAAGTGAAAAATTTGCATGGTTAAATTAGCTGTACAGTTAGGTATACAATTATATTTACAGATAAGTGAATACTTGCATGTTTACACAAACTGTACAGTTAAATGACAGGAAGAGATACTTTAATAGCTAAATGTGTGTATGATATCATTTGGGGTAATAATAGTAATTCCCTTAAAATACAGTCCTTAGTGCGCAGGGTTTATCACAAATGAATTTCTGAGATACAAATAATATTACTATCATTGTTTCTTCCCCATCACTGTCATCAGGTCTGGTTCAATAAATGTTTTTACCTAAATCAGGGATTTTCTCATCGTCTGATTAATTTTCAGAGTCAGCGTGGCATGATCGTCCGCCAGAATGTAGTCCATCTCAATTTTCCCACTGATCTTTGTTGGTAGCGTCTTCTAAATTCAGGGCAGCAATGTTGTTGAGAGCAGTAGCAACACTTTTGCAGTTCTCTATGATATCTTTTAAAAAAAAAGCTCCGGTAGCAAGGATTATCTAGACATACTGAGCAGCTCAGAAAGCATGCTACATGGCAGATCAATCCAAACTAATCTCTCGACATGTCCAGCCGATCTATTATCTCAGCCAGTCATGGCTATCGAGAAGGTTCCTTTATTTTTCCTTGGGTAAACCAACTAGGCTCGTAATTTTAACAATTTTATTCGTATTTACAGATTACATACCAGTTTGTTATTAAGGCACATGAAAGTTCATATGTTCCAGAAGGCATTACTGACAAAACGAAAAAAGTTTACATTAAAATGCCTCTCCTGTGAAGTAGTGACGTGCGACATACGCCTAGCTTCCTGAATGGGTCACATTTACAAGCGACATTGTGCAAATAAACAGTACTGGCTCTGGAGCAGTATGTGTACATGTGTGGATTCTGGAGTCACTAGGGGCAATGGGCATGTCTACTCTGCTCGGAGAAGATGGTGGGAGGAGCAGACGGCCGAGAACAGAGAAGAGAAAAAACGCAAGGAAATCAAAAGATATCAGTGGCAGCTGTACAGATAACTCAGAAGATTGACTTCTCAAACACAGCAGAAAGCCAACACAATATGATGCCCAGTCACCTTATTAATTCAGCCACTTACTTAGATTACTATCAAGTTAAACTTAGGGCGTTAATGCAGAATTCTTGTTTTTCACGCAGGTAAAACTTATAAAACGCATAAGAAGTATCTTGCTGCATTTTGTAAACGCAAATTAAAATGCTTATTGTAATTTCTGCTCGGCCTCAGACTAATTTTGTGCTTCAGTTACACTTCTCCATTCGGATGATAATTCACAAACAGGCATTCTATCAGCAGACAGTGACTGATGTGTAGCTACTTTTCTCCAGTACTTTTATTGGTGTAGCCAGCCTACTTTTCTCAGGTAAAATGCAAGATTAACTTTAATAAAAATATTAGGAAATGTAGCTGGCTGATTTATTTCTATGATAAACAGAATACTATGGTCAAGCATAGTTTTTGCAAAAAATACCTTGCTTTTTAATTGTAAACTCATTTAGCCTACCTGTGTCGCTGCCAGCCAAATAGAGTTGCACTTCTGTTGTCATCTGATGAAAATGAAGCTATTTTCTGCTGAATGTGTTGCACTAATGTATTTTCTGTGAAGGTGAACTATAGTTGCACGTCCCTGATCACTCTATTGACGCAAATAACACTTGACTTTCAATATAAAACGCGACCCCTGTCAATACACAGCTGGACTCACCTGCTCCCGCTTTCACCCGTTGTGCTGTTTACAAACAAACACGTGACTGGCTCAACTTTCCTGGGGAACTACGGTAAGCTTCATAATGTAAAATAATGTGACTGGTGAAAGCCTAATATCAACAAAACAAAGGAGCTGATTGTGGACTTCAGGAGACAACAAAGGGAGCATGCCCCCATCCACATTGACGGGGCTGGAGTGGAGAAGGTGAAAAGCTTCAAGTTCCTCGGCGTACACATCACTGACAATCTGAAATGATTCATCCACACAGACAGTGTGGTAAAGAAGGCACAACAGCGCCTCTTCAACCTCAGGAGGCTGAAGAAATCCTGTCGGGCTGTATCACTACATGGTACGGCAACTGCACCATCCACAACCGCAGAGCTCCAAACGTTGGTGCGGTCTGCCCAGCACATAACCGGGGGCTAGGGCTGGGCAATTTGGCCCAAATGTGTTTAAGGTATTTTATGTTTTTTTATAATACAAGTTAATACAAATATAACAACATTTGCTTTATGGGTAGTGCATGACCCTAGAGTGGCAACACATACATGCAATGGTTCTTTCTCCATTCTGATTGGTTTATACTGTTCAATTCAACCATAATAATTTTCTGCATTTCCTGCACTAATTTCAGCTAATTTCCACACTGACACGTAGGGCAGCACGATCTGGGTAAACAATATGGGCCTTATTTTTAATTGCAATTTAGGTGAACTGTTGGAATCATGGAAATAGAATGATTATTCAAATTCTATAGTTAGAATATAATAGTGGGCACTTTAAATACAGTGTTGTTGTCAGGCTCTGGCCATAGAGAAGCATATTTGCTTCTCTATGTAGCCATGGTCAGAGTCTGACAGTTCTATTCTTTCTGTGTCTTGTGGTGGTTTGTGTGGGATCCCTAATTAGAGTTATCTCTAGTGCATCGTCTCTAATTAGGGATCCTACAAAGGCTTGTAATTTTCACACTGGGTTGTGGGTCGTTGTCGATCATTTCGTAAGTCACGGTGAAAGTAAGTGTGCCACTTTACGTCCGTTCATTTGTGTTTGTGTTGGTGAACGTGACATTTATATTATCGTGTTTGTTTGTTTGCACTTTTGGATTGTTTTAATACATAGTATACTTAAATAAAACAATGTCGAACTACAGTCCCTGCGCTGCATCTTGGTCCATGTATGCACCCTCTCGTGACAGAACGACCCACCAGTACGAAACCAAGCAGCGTAACTGGGGAGAGACGGAGAGAGAGATGTCTGCGCCCAGCCAGGTGCTTCCTGTGCCGGCTCCATGCACCCGACATCCGGTGCACCTCCCCAGTCCGGTACGTCCCGTGCCGACTCCCCACAACTGACCTCCAGTGCGTGCGCCCAGCCAGGTGCTTCCTGTGCCAGCTCCACGCACCCGACATCCGGTGCGCCTCCACAGTCCGTAACGTCACGTGCCAGCCCTCTGCAGCCCGGAACCTCCAGCAAAGGTCCGTCGCCCGAAGCCTACAGCAAAGGTACTCAGCTTGCAACCTCCAGCGAAGGTCGCAGCCCGGAACCTCCAGTGAAGGTCCGCAGCCCGGAACCTCCAGCGAAGGTCCGCAGCCCGGAACCTCCAGCGAAGGTCTGCAGCCCGGAACCTCCAGCGAAGGTCTGCAGCCCGGAACCTCCAGCGAAGGTCCGCAGCCCGGAACCCCTAGCGAAGGTCCGCAGCCCGGAACCCCTAGCGAAGGTCCGCAACCTGGAACCTCCAGCGAAGGCCCGCAACCTCCAGCGAAGGTCCGCAACCTCCAGCGAAGGTCCGCAGCCCAGAACCTCCAGCCGTCTGCTCCGCTCCTGAGCCTGAGCAGTCCGCTCCACCGGTGCCCAATCCGGGTCCAGCCGTCTGCTCCGCTCCAGGGCCTGAGCAGTCCGCTCCACCGGTGCCCATTCCGGGTCCAGCCGTCTGCTCCGCTCCAGTGCCAGTGCAGTCCACTCCATCGGTGCCCATTCCGGGTCCAGCCGTCTGCTCCGCTCCTGAGCCAGAGCAGTCCGCTCCCCCGGTGCCCAATCAGGGTCTAGCCGTCTGCTCCGCTCCACCGGTGCCCATTCCGGGTCCGGCCGTCTGCTCCGCTCCAGGGCCAGAGCAGTCCGCTCCACCGGTGCCTTGTCCTGGTCCGGTGGTCTGCTCCACTCCATGGCCGGAGCCGTTTACCCCACCGGTGCCCAGTCCGGGCCCAGTTAATTGCCCAGCCGGGCCCGATTGTTTTCCCCGCTCCATGGCCGGAGCCAGTTGCCCCACCGGTGCCCAGTCCGGGTCCGGTTATTTGCCCAGCTCCATGGCCAGAGCCATTTACTCCACCGGTACCCAGTCCGGGCCCGGTCATAAGGAGGGGGCACGGGAGAAAACTGTCCACTTCGCAGGAGCCAGAGCCGCCCCCGAGCCGCTCCCGACGGACTAGTCTTCCCTCCCTATTTTGTTTGGCGTCTGGGAGTCCGCGCTTTGGGGGGGGGGGGGTACTGTCAGGCTCTGGCCATAGAGAAGCCTATTTGACACAACGACAGATATACGGGACCCAAAAGCGGACACGGAGGCAGGGATATGATTGAATGTTTAATAAAGTATATGGGGCAAGACAGTCTCGTAGTGAATGACAGGCAATGTTTGTAACAGGGAATCAGAATGGCAGTAGTCCAATAAGGGGAGTCAGGCTCGTAGTAGTAGTTCAGGCAGCGTTCGGTACCGGGAATCAGAAGGATGGTAGTACAGAGGGGTAGACAGGCTCGTAATCCGTAACACAGGCAGAGTTCGTTTAGCAGGAGATCAGAAGGTCGAAGGCACAGGAGGGGATAGACAGGCACGTAATCCAAAAGGCAGGTAGAGGTCCAGATACCGGGAAACAGACTGGCAGAGTTAGTAATACAACCAGAGTGCTGGAACGACTGAACTAGGCAAGACGATCTGGCAAATGCCAATAGCACCCAAGAGGCTAAATACCCAAAATGACTAATGATGGTGATAGGGTGCACCTGGTGTAGGGAGGGGACAAACACAGACAGGTGAAACATATCAGGACATGACATATTTGCTTCTCTATGTAGCCATGGTCAGAGTCTGACAGTTCTATTCTTTCTGTATCTGGTGGTGGTTTGTGTGGGATCCCTAATTAGAGGCAGCTGTAGCGCATCGTCTCTAATTAGGGATCCTACAAAGGCTTGTAATTTTCACACTGGGTTGTGGGTCGTTGTCGAGTCACTGTGAAAGTAAGTGTGGCACTTTTTGTTACGTCCGTTCATTCGTGTTTGTGTTGGTGAACGTGACGTTTGTATTATCGTGTTTGTTTATTTGCTAGTTCGTACTTTTGGATTGTTTTAATACATAGTATAAACAATGTCGAACTACAGTCCCTGCGCTGTGTCTTGGTCAATGTATGCACCCTCTCGTGACAGTTGTTTGACATGACAACAAATGAAAATGCCAGGGAGGAGTTATTGTGACAGGGTAGGGAAAACAAAGTGTTGTTAAGTTTCCTAGGGTGCCCTATAGTGGCTACATTGAATGTTTTCTCTTAGCTACTTCATGTAGCTAACATACTCATGCTTTGCATATTCCTCTTTGATGCTTTTGCACAAACAACACCATCACTGGTATTATCAGACTGTATAGCTTACGTTTTTTCAGACTCAGCACATTTATTAGCTGGCTAGCCAGCTAACTTGAGATTAGCGTCTTACAAACTTTAGGCCCAACTTGCTAAGAAAATACAAACTAGCTGTTTGCAGATGTAAGAAACACAAACTAATAGTGTAATTATAGAAGCTAGTGGATTTATATTAAGAAGCAAAGTGAAAACAGTATCGTTGTCATCAATATTTTGTTGCATGTGCTGTTTGGACTATGCAGACTGAACGCAAGTGTCTCATGGTCGAGGAACAACAAATGCGTCCTTGAGAGACCGGGGGATTAAGTCTCTGTGGAAAGTGGCATGGAGAGAAAGAGTTGACTCAAGTAGCAAAGTAAACTATTAAAATGGAAGCTACAGACGGCGTATTACATTTAACAAGCCAAACGTTCAAATTCAAATACCGTTAAGTAAAAACGCCAAACCGGTCAATCGTAAAATACAGTATACTGCCCAGCACTACCGGGGGCACACTGCCTGCCTTCCAGGACGTCTACAGCACCCTGTGTCTAAGGAAGGCTAAGAAGATCATCAAGGACCATAACCACCCATGCCACGGCCTGTTCAACTCGCTACCATCTAGAAGGCGGGTCAGTACAGGTGCATATAAGCTGGGACAGAGAGACTGAAAAACAGCTTCTATCTCAAGGCCATCAGACAGTTAAATGTTTACCACTAGTCTGCCTCGCACAGTATCCTGCCCTGAACTTTAATCACAGTAGGGATGGTGCCAGGTTTCCTCCAGACGTGACGCTTGGCATTCAGGCCAAAGGGTTGAGTCTTGGTTTCATCAGACCAGAGACTCTTGTTTCTCATGGTCTGCAAGTCTTTAGGTGCCATTTTGTGGGCTGTCATGTGCTTTTTAATGAGGAGTGGCTTCCATCTGGCCACTTTACCATAAAGGCCTGATTGATGGAGTGCTGCAGAGATGGTTGTCCTTCTGAAAGGTTCTCCCATCTCCACACAGGAAATTCTGGAGCTCTATCAGAGTGACCATTGGGTTCCTGGTCACCTCCCTGACCAAAGCCCTTCTCCCCCGACTGCATCTTGGTAGTTCCAAACTTCTTCCAAATAAGATATGATGGAGGCCACTGTTCTTGGGGACTTTCAATGCTGCAGACATTTTTTTTGTACCCTTTGTACCCTGTACCCTGTTTCCATCTCTGCAGCACTCCATCAATCTGTTTCTGGGCACTCTACAGACAATTCCTTCAACCTCATGGCTTGACATGCACGGTCAACTGTGGGACCTTATATAGACAGGTGTGCGCCTTTCCAAATCATGTCCAATCAATTGACTTTACCACAGGTGGACTCCAATAAAGTTGTAGAAACATCTCAACGATGATCAATGGAAACAGGATGCACCTGAGCTCAATTTTGAGTGTCATAGCAAAGGGTGTGAATACTTTTGTAAATAAGGTATTTGTAATACATTCTGTAAACATGTCTAAAAACCTGTTTTCGCTTTGTCATTAAGGGGTACTGTGTGTATATTGATGAGGAAAACATTTATTTAATACATTTTTGAATAAAGCTGCAACGTAACAAAATGCGGTAAAAGTCAAGGGGTCTGAATACTCTCCGAAGGCACTGTATATATTTATATTCCGAACTCTGACATTACATTACCATTTCTTTTTAATTTTTAGATTTTTGTGTATTGTTAGATATTATACAACGGGTGGGTCTAATCCTGAATGCTGATTGGTTAATGTCAGGCTCTGGCCATAAGGAGTACCTTTTGGCCATGGTCAGAGCCTGACAGATCTAGTTCACTAGAACTATGTGTTTTTCAGGTTGTGTGGAATCCCCAATTGGAGACAGCTGTGAGACGTTGTCTCTGATTGGGGATGCCATTTAAGTTGCTCAACCCCACACGTTTGTGTGGGTCATTGTTCGGGTCTATCTGCATGTTGCGCCAGACCGTAAGTCACTTTGCTTTTGTTTTGTATTAGTGTTTAGTTTATTCATTTACTCTCCTTTGTTATTTGAAGTGCTTCGTGAGAACATCTCACTCTAATAAAAAGGATGACACTCCACGAACGCTCCATATATCGTCCCATGTTTCCACATCGTGACAGAATGACCCACCACCCTGGGACGCAGCGGGGTTTGACATTGGGAGATATCCTCCTCGGTATGGTGAAAATTAACGAGGAGGAAAACTCCCATTATCGTTCAGTGGAGCAAGGCTGGGGTTCGGAGCAGCGGCGCCGTAGTCAGGGCCAGAAAGGCTAAGGACCAGCCTGGAGCCCAGAAAACCTCCCAAACTGATTTTGGGGGTTGGGGGCTATGGGGGTGGTCGGGGATTGAAGGAGAAGAGCCCCGACCTCTGCACTCGTGGGGGTTCCAGGAGGAGCCCCTACAGCCATGGGAGCAGGAGTACAGAGAGGAGTCGGAGGAAGATGACGACGATGTGCTTCTGTTCCCTTACTCGTGGGGGTTCCCGGAGGAACCCTCACAGGATGGGGATTGGCGGTGGAGAAGGGATGACAGCAACAGTCGTGCTCCAGCGCCAGTTCCCAGTCCGGTGCCTCCAGCGCCGGTCCGGAGACGAAAAAGTCAGACTCAGCGCACCACACCATCGGTGCGCACCAACAGCCCGGTACGGTCTGCGCCAGCTCAACGCACCAGACCAACGGTGCGTGTCCCCAGTCAGGTACGGTCCGTGCCTGCTCCTCGCACCAGTCGAGCGGTGCGTTCCCCCAGCCCGGTACAGCCCGTTCCTGCTCCTCGCACCAGACCAGCGGTGCGTTCCAGCAACCCAGAACCTCCAGCGAAGGTCAGCAACCCAGAACCTCCAGCGAAGGTCAGTAACCTTGAGCCTACAGTGAAGGTCCACAGCCCGGAACCTTCAGCGAAGGTCAGCAGCTCGGAGCCTCCAGTGAAGGTCCGCAGCCCAGAGCCTCCAGTGAAGGTCCGCAGCACGGAGCCGCCAGCGAAGGTCCGCAACCCAGAACCTCCAATGAAGGTCAGCAAACCAGAACCTCCAGCGAAGGTCCGTAGCCCAGAGCGTACAGCGAAGGTCCGCAACACGGAACCTCCAGCGAAGGTCAGTAACCCTTAGCCTTTTATTTCACCTTTATTTAACCAGGTAGGTCAGTTGAGAACAAGTTCTCATTTGCAACTGCGACCTGGCCAAGACAAAGCAAAGCAGTGCGACAAAAACAACACAGAGTTACACATTAAACAAACAGTCAAAAAAAAAAAAAAAAAAAAAAAAAAAACACAATAGAAAATCTATATACAGAGTGCAAAATGTAGTGCAAAAATGCAGTAAGGTTAGGAGGTAGGACAATAAATAGACTATAGTGGTAAAATAAATTACAGAATTATCATCATTAACACAGGAATGAAGGATGTGCAAATTTTGATGTGCAAATAGAGATACTGGAGTGCAAGATTAGTGAAATAAACAAAAATAAATATAGGGATGAGGTAGTAGTGTGGGCTATATACAGAAGGGCTATATACAGGTGCAGTGATCGATAAGCAGCTTTGACAACTGATGCTTAAAGTTATTGAGGGAGATAGGAACCTCTAGCTTCAATGATTTTTGCAATTCGTTCCAGTCATTGGCAGCAGCGAACTGGAAGGAATGGCGGCCAAAGGAGGTGTTGGCTTTGGGGGTGACCAGAGAGATAAACCTGCTGGAGCGCATGCTACGGGTGGGTGTTGCTATAGTGACCAGTGAGCTGAGATAGGGCGGGGATTTACCTAACAAAGACTTGTAGATGACCTGGAGCCAGTGGGTTTGGCGACGAATATATAATGAAGGCCTTATAGGGGGCCCCATGCCAAGTGTCAGCCAACGGTCAAGTGGTCTCAGCAGTCGCAGGAAAAAATGAGCTGCTTAGAAATTAGGAATCCTGTGATTTTTTTTTAGGAGGACGAGGGAGACACACTTTGGCTGCATGCACACAGGCAGCCCAATTCGGATATTTTTTTCACTAATTGGTGTTTTGACCAATCAGATCAGATCAGAAAGAAGATGTTGGGAGAGGTACACCTCACTTTAGCTGCGGTGTGATTTACAGCTCAACCACTTTAGTTAGCCAAAAGAAGCCACAAGGAGTCGCTAGAGCGCAATGAGCCAGGTAAAGCCACCCCCCCCCCCGGCCAAAGCCACCCCTAACCCGGACAACACTGGGACAATTGTGCGCTGCCCTATGGTTCTCCCGATAATGGCTGGTTGAGATACAGGCCCGGGATCGAACCCTGGTCTGTAGTAATGCCTCTAGCACGGCGATGCAGTGCCTTGCACCACTCTGGAGGCCCTTGAAAATCTTTCTGTTTTGGTTTGGTTGTCGAAGTGACTTTGTTAGTTCCCTTTTCTGGAACGTAACAAAATGGGGCTCCTCTGGGATCTAGTTATCCATGAGTATGGTAGTCGCTATAACGACCTACTCTTAATCTCTACTGTGCCCAGATATGAGTGTTTAAACAATGCTTTCATTGTCGAGTTTCAGTCACTGACAACCAACATAGTGGTTATTGCATAAGTGCACAAGAAAAAAACAAAACACAGACTTTGGTTTGGAAGCATTTGTGGAAAATATTACTTGGGAAATATTAGATGAATGTACGGAGACAAATCTGATAATTATTGCAAAGCCTTATAACAGTGTGAAAGCTGCCCATCCAAAAGCAGTAATCAAAAAGTTGCTTGATGCTGCTTTGGTGGAGAAGGAAATCCTTCAGGAGAGCGAAGCTGATGAAAAGGGCGCAACGGGTAGTAGGGTCTTAAACAGGCAACTGAACTAAAGCAACAGACAGAGTTTGGGAACAGGAAAGGGGAACTTTGAGTAAGAGCACATAGAAAAGGAAAAAGAATGTGCAGCCAGACTAGTACACGAAGAACAAGCAGAAAAATAACAATAACGTGAGCATGAACCATTATTTGTAACTAGACACAGACTATTACTTGAGCCAAGTTGTCATTTTTACGATGTGTGAATTGTATAGTTCGATTTTTTATAAACAAATGCTATGTCTTCATTTCCGGTCATGTTCCAATTAGCCAGTCACTGGGATCGGCTCGTAACACCAGCTACCCTACACGATGAAGGTTCAACATTTATTAGTCAGTCACCTGTATCGGCTCATAACACCAGCTACCCTACACGATGAAGGTTCAACATTTATTAGTCAGTCACCTGTATCGGCTCATAACACCAGCTACCCTACACGATGAAGGTTCAACATTTATTAGTCAGTCACCTGTATCGGCTCATAACACCAGCTACCCTACACGATGAAGGTTCAACATTTATTAGTCAGTCACCTGTATCGGCTCGTAACACCAGCTACCCTACACGATGAAGGTTCAACATTTATTAGTCAGTCACCGGGATCGGCTCGTAACACCAGCTACCCTACACGATGAAGGTTCAACATTTATTAGTCAGTCACCGGGATCGGCTCGTAACACCAGCTACCCTACACGATGAAGGTTCAACATTTATTAGTCAGTCACCAGGATCGGCTCATAACACCAGCTACCCTACACGATGAAGGCTCAACATTTATGACACTGCTAGAACTTTGTCGAAGCCTACAACCGCACGTAGTGGTATTTAAATCCTGTCAGACTGAATGAGCCAATACGTCCGACAATTGTTTACGACCTAAGAATTTGCCCACAATGTCTGGAACAACAAAATCGTAGCATAAGACAGCTAAAATCATACAGTTGGTGCCGGACTTTAGGTAACAGGTTTTTAAGGGAAGGTGGTCAGTTCAGTCATCTGGCTGGGCTTGTAACATAGGAGAGGGGTGGAAGAAGTGCCCTAACCCTTCCCTAGTGCACCTTAGCCTTCATGATGAAGTATCTTCCAGTTCCACCTTGAAACACCCCACCGCAGGCAGTCACCAGTCAGTGGTGAGATGTTGAAGGTCAAGTGTACTAGATTTCCAAATCGACCTGTCATTATAACCTATAAAGTGAGGATCTGTTGAGAGAGCTATTGTTTTGCCTTTCAGCTGTGTATTGAGTGATTTGCTTAAGTTAGTTTGAGAGAAAGTAACAGGACGTCCTCCTGTCATGTCATGAAATGCCCATGAGGGAAACAGTCCCAACACTTTGACACATTGTATCGAGGCACAATCACTAATACCATGCACTCACTCACACTCAGCCAAGGCTCACTTGAAAAAGAGAACTTCCCTGGTTACATAAAGGATAAACACATTTTTTTTTATAAATATACTCAATTATACTATGCTATTATTGGCCATGCTTCCTAATCGATTTTCTAAACTGAATCAATATGAATAACTTAGGAAAGGTTGTTCATATAACTTATATTTATTTAAGGCTTATTAAGGCTTAATAGGGCCTACCTCTTATGTCGACAATAGAGACAAGTTCAAATAGGAAGCCTGAATGAGCCTGACCTTTTGAAGTAAGGGCAGGGAGGCGGAGACTTTTTTCTCTCTTGTTAACAAGACATGTGATTAACATTGCTGGACTTGCGCCCTAATGCAGTTGGTCTGTCAAGTTCTCTCAAGGGAATGAGCCACAGGGAAGACTACGAACGAAGTTAGCGCGCAGGTCAAGGTAAGTCATATTCTACAGCATTACTGTGCTAATAATAGGCTACATTACCGCTTTGTAGATGTATAGGCCTATATTAATGGCCCTGATGTAAAATAGGTATTACATTTTGCCTTCTACATTCCCAAATGCAACATGAGGGATGGCGTGATAAGGTCCCTGTTTTGAGTTATTTCAGCATTCCCTTTGAAAGTGCGACTTTGATCATTTGACAAATTGATAGATATACTACTTTACTGAATTACTGTCAACATTGTTTTTAGTTGGACAGATGTGCTTTCTTGCCCCCAAAATATTAATTCACTGATAAACGCGGTTTATGTGGCATTTAGCCAAATTGTGTAGTCGGAATTTGGTGAATTAAAGTATTTTGAGAGATTTAGCATTTTATAATGACAAATTTCCCATAAATGCAAATATACAGTATGTTCACTTCACACATCATACTTTTTGCAAATAGTGAAATGATACTGAGCACATGTAGCCTAAACACCTGTTACATTCTGCCGCCGGCCCAGTGTTGATGTGTGGAAACCATTATTATTGGTCTGATACAGTATGCTTGTTTCCCATCAGTTATAATGACTTTCGAAAAAATGTGGATGTTGTTTTGTTCATAGCAGTATTTAAAATAAAGTCACATCTTTGTTCAAATATACCTTGCCATGTGTTGTTCCCATGACCTATAGACTGTGAGCAAGTAAAGAAATGCATCATCAATACATCACATTGTTGCATGAATCAATTTGCATCAATTTCCAAGGCTCTATTCTATACATAGCCATAGTGATATGCTTACTCACAACATTAGCAGCAGCCTAGCTCCAAAAAAATGAGGTCATAAAGTAATTTGACCTGTTTACTCAGGTTATCGGATGCTCCGTGCGTGTGCGTGTGTGGGTGCGTCCGTGCGTTTGTGTCTCTGTCTATGTCTGTCTGTGGGCATGAGTGCAAGTTGCCTCTTCTTCAATTTATCTCAATAAATGTATTGTGAAGCCTGGGTCTGGGAAGAATGTGCACAGTCTAAATTGCATGGAGTCCAGACAGACTGGCTGTAATGCCCTAATCCCCTCCGCTGGAGAGTGACGTGATGGTTCTGAGTTGTACCAACGCTAGGTCACATGATAGCGCTGGGTGCAGCAGACAGATGAACCTTTCCCCACAGACAGAAGCAGGGAGTAAAAAGGTATTTGAAAAATATAGGGGAATGAGTTGTGATTATGATTAGTGTTCGGCACCAATATTGATCATTCAATATGATATCGATATCATTTGATATGGTAATGGCTGAGGCATGTTGTGATATTGTTCAATACTTATTTTACCCACTTTCTACAATCTTTTGTAAAACAAACAAAAAAAAAACATTTATTTTGGACATTTCCTATGGCCAGATGTGGGGCGGCAGGTAGCCTATCTTTAGGCCAGTAACCGAGAGGTCGCTGGTTCGAATCCCTGAGCTGAATATGTGAAAAATCTATGTGCCCTTGAGCAAAGCACTTAAACCTAATTGTTCCTGTAAACCGCTCTGTATAAGAGCATCTTCTTTCAATATCCTGACTATACATTGCATATCTGTGTTTTCTCAGCATGTTCAATATATTAAGCTATATTGATTACAAATATGCTTCTCTTGGTTGAGGTCCATATACGGATCTAGCTATACTTTTGATATGCAGAAAATAAGGACGATTTCTGATGCATTTCATAGTATTCAGCACATTCTCAATAACTTGTCAAATTAGCATATTTTTCTTTCATGCTCAAATCATTTTTTGATATCATACATGGTATGGCCGGATATTAACTCATTGGATATGCTGAGATATATTATTATTTTTTGTATATGATGACAAATACTTACATTAGGACTACATAGTATATGCATTTTGCTATGCTAAGTAAGGAACATTTCTGATGCTTATTTGAGTTTTGAGGACATGTTCAATAATTTGACAAATATTAACTCCATATAACCCCGGCCAAACCTGGACAACGCTGGGCCAATTGTGCATCACCCTATGGGACTCCCAATCACGTCCGGATGTGATACAGCCTGGATTCGAACCAGAGACTGTAGTGATGCCTCTTGCACTGAGATGCAGTGCCTTAAACCACTGCACTACTCGGGAGCCCATGGGTCGTGAGCCGTGGGAACTTGAAAAAGGCTCTAGATGGATCATATGCCTGAAATGTTTGGGAAATCCTGAAATAGGTTACTGACTACTAAGTACACATGGCTACACATGGATTATCTTGAAATTATACTGTGCAGTAGGCCTAAACTATAAAAAGTACACAAACGGTTAAGAATACCAAACATTCTTCAGATGCTTAAGTAATGCGGTATTTCATCTTTCGCCAAATTTATTCAAATGAATGTTACATTTTCTAATAACTTTCATGAATAAGCCATAATAAATGCTTATATATGTTTATAAATGCTTATGTAGCCTAACAAAACATACTATAAACAGATCATTTATTGTAGGATTAGCCTACTGTCTGTCCAATGTTTAGATTAAATGAATTGCCCAAATTCCTTGGAGGCCTTACACTACTGTAGTCCAGAACGCTGCTGTTAAACTCAGATTTTTTTATGCAATCTGTTGGGATTTATCACCACCTTAATGGGAGCAATTTTAAAAAACTGCCAACTATGGGACTAGTATTGTATGAGGATACAGTGGTAATGTGTGGTTATACAACGGGTGTGTCTAATCCTGGATGCTGATTGGTTAAAACCTCATTCCAGCAAGGTGTTTACTCCACAAGTTACCAACGCTAAATCTATAATAATGTTGAAATGCCTATTTACTCTGTTCCATCTGATTGCGCAATCCACTGTCTCATCAGCCCAGCCAGGCAATTTATATACTCGATCTACTCTGTAAAAAGGATGTAGATATAAGGGGGGGGTCATAGCGAGTTGAACATATGTTTAACCCTTTATCGTGGTTGGTGTCTTGATGGATTTGGCCAAAATAGCGTGACACAAAACATTACTTTTCGATCCTTGCATTTATGGCAATGTCAGTTGTTGTTATATTATATATTAAGCATTAATCAGTTCAATTAGACATTGAACTTGAACCCTGTAAGAACCCTGGATCTAGCTGTCAGACAGTTTTTTTTTGTATGGAGAGCTCAGAAATGCAGGGTAACTACGTAACATTTTATGTCTCCTTACGTTATGTGGTGAATGTTTTCATGGACACACAAATCCAAAATAATAAATACGATTGAAAATTGAATGCTTCTTACCTTGATACTTAAAACCTAAATCGATACTGTCATTAACGTGGTTCTTCAATAATTATGCATAAAACTTTATGTTGAGCTGTTTAATTACGCTGTTATATTTTCAAACGTCTGATCCAGGAAGGAATTTTCCTAATGACAGCTTTTAGACTAGCATTTGGTTTCCAACAACGGAGATTTGTAATAATATTGTTGTCTGTTTCTCTGACATTTGCAACATTATTTCAATATTGAAATTCGATCTCCAGCTGTTCTATGGTAATGAACGTGTCGTGAATGTGGATGAGACAGACAGGCTGGCAGATTTTCTCAGCCAGTCGAAATCATGAATCAGCATAATTTTTATGGATATAGACAAAGAAATGCCAATAGAAAAACACGAAATGCAACTAGTTTGCTGTCAATCCAGCTTCAGTTTGAAGTGATTGTGTTAGCTGTGTAGTTGGCTCTCTTCTGAACAGTGGCCTGGCAAGAGAGCAAATGTTTTTTGCCAGAAGAAATCACACATTATTAGCTCATTGTTATGGACATATCCCAAAGAAACTCAGGAAAACAGCTGCCAGACAGTGGTGATCATTCTAGATGTAATATAGATGTTGTCCACCAGATGGCAGCAGTGTGTGTGCAAAGTTTCAGACTGATTCAATGAAGAATTACATCACTACACAATATTTTGTATCAAGTCTGCCAGGAGTTTTCCCAAATGTGCCCCAATTGGTTTTCAAGTACATAACCATAGAGAACCTTCAAAAATGCTATGTTAATAAAACATGTAAGTTTGCACACTCCCAGGAATGTCATACATGATGAATCATTAGCTTCCATACAGGAAATAAACTAACCTTCACACATGGCCGGTCAGGGTGTGGGTGGAGCCAGAGGTCAAGCTGTAGAACCCAATTTCTACATTTTAATATAAAAATAAATTTTTCAAACAAAACTACGCTACATTTTATCTTTTGGACCCTCAGGATGACAAATCAGAGCAAGATTACTGAATGTAAGTACATTATTTACCTTCAGAGGTGAATGTACCAAACCAGTTGCTGTGATAAAAGGATTTTGTTGTTTGGGAGTCTACTACCCTCAAACAATAGCATGGTATTTTTTCTGCTGTAATAGCTACTGTAAATTGGACACTGCAGTTAGATTGACAAGAATTTAAGCTTTCTGCCAATATAAGACATGTCTATGTCCCGGAAAGTTGTTTGTTGTTTACAACACTATTCTAGTCACATATCGCATATTGAGCAGCAACCGTCCCGGTTTAGGGACACCGATCCCCTGGAGGTAAAACAAACGCAAATGCAACTACTTTGCTGTTATTCTTACTGCACTGTTTGACGTGACTGTGTTAGCCAAAGTTGGCTAGCTAGCAAGCAAGGGATAAGAACGTTGTCAGCCATCATGGCAACAGAGCATTTTGATCAAACGTCTGGGTTTCGTCCATAGATTTAGGACATAAAGACTTAACGACTAGGTCGCGTCTCTGGCAACCGAACCGATAGAATGAAAGACCAGCCGGCTTTGGTAGCAACCCTAGATTTGTGTCGGGACTAAATCTCGTGCAAGGATGAAATAGTATGAATAAATTAATCAAAATAACATTTTTTATGAAAATATGTAAACTATTATTTTAATATGTAACAACACCCGTGCCAATATCCTCCAAACACTGGCTTCATGGGCATTATCACTTAAATAAATGAGGCTGCACTGGGTTGGGAGAAGGCAACTTAGCAAGACATCTAAACTAAGTGTAGGATTGCTTGAATGATTATGCTTTTGACAATAAAAAACAAAAACCTACTGAAAATTTCACACAAGATTAATATGTTCCTTTTGCCATTCACAAATGTTTTTTTTTTACTTTCGTGCTTGGTTGACCTAGCAGCTGGCTCTTTTTTAATGTAATCCTTAGGTTATTTTCAGGAGGAGTGGCTTATTAGATCCAGTCTTCTGATCATAACTCAATAACCCAGCACCAATAACCCAGTATCATCAATGGAACCTTTCTCTTTTTAAAGAAAACAACCCAACTAAGTGACCCAATGCCTGCAAACAAGCAGTTGGGTCAACCAAACAACCCAGAATGTTTTAGTGTACTGCGTTCCCCACCTCCCTTATGTAGTTTTGTCAGTTACACTGTCTGCAAGCATTTGTATTACTTTTGTTGCAATAGAAAAACAGACGTATTTTCATGTGAGTGGATGACAGGAAGTGAATTGCAGCGAAGCAAAGCTTTTAGTTATTTTCTTTGTCAAATTGCTGTAGCTTAACTACTCCATCCAGCTGTGTAACACATTGACTTTGGAACATCAGCTGTGGTTGAGTTTCTGTTCCATGTCGTTTTTGTCCTATATTTGATGCCACTGTCGTTTTGTATTAAAATGGTTTTGAGTAAACATTTGTGTCTTTCTGTTGCGCTACGGTGGCAATCTAACTGTTTTTCAGTGAATAGTTCCCGGGCCCCCAAGGTGACCATGATGCCTACCACCGCTATGGGGAAGAAGCTGGATCTCTCCACACTGACAGAGGAGGAGGCCCAGCACGTGTTTCAGGTCGTCCAGAGAGACTTTGACTTGAGGAAGAAAGAGGAGGACAGACTAGGGTAGGCAAACCCCTTTTCATTTGATGTATTATTTATCCTACTGTTATTTGAACATAGAGGTTTGTTGGTTCACAACAAAACACATCTCTACTTTGTTGAAATGAAAGCAAACATTTCCAAGAGCTGGACTCATACCAAAGGCAGGGGCTCTCTTATATGTTTCAATTTAAGAAGGTTGTTTTTATGTTGCCAAATTGTTGGTTTGACTTCAGTACGTTATATTGAAGTAGCATGCAAATATTATGCATATTGGATCATGTTCGCTATTTATCACTACTCTGTCTGCCAGTGACTGATCTCGCCTAAGAATTCAACAATGTCATATCTTAGTAACAATCTACTTGAGTTAGTGGATATGTTGAAATGTCATAGGTTTACTGCTCTGTATTCTGGAACAACAACTTTAAAGATCACTTACCATGCAGGATCAATCAGTAATTCTTTATTAATTTCATGTAATTATTTTGATACATTTGACCATATTTCGGAGTCTATAGACATTACATAAAATTTGAATAGGGATTATCATTCCACTTTGTTGAGGGAATCATACTTTCTACCCAGAGAATAGCAGAGTTGGGTCCAGCTGACAAAGGCTACTTTTGAAGATATCCCCCCTTGAATGTACACCACTGTGTGATCACGTAGATTAATAGTGTAGATTAGTGCAGATTAGGATATTTGGTTGGTTCAGACGGCTCTCTCTCCAGGAGACGGGTTAATCCGTCTGATTTTACATGCACTTTTCTGTAGACTGGGATTAGAAATGACCTCAAGGTTCACCTCAGAGTCAAAATGCAGTATACAGCACATACTATACATACTTGTTGTTCACTTAACTCCCTCTGGACATCCTAAGGCGTTTTGTTGATATTTGATGTCAAACAAGCGTGTTTGACTAACGTGAAATTAACTAAAGCCTTGACGCCTGTGGTTTCAGACAATTTTTCAAATCCAATTTGATTTCCATGTTGATCCAATATTGAAAAGACGTTATAGCAATGTCCTTTCAACCTGTTTGTACCCACTGGGTAGGCATGATAGTAAACACTGTTAGAGGACCTCGATATATCTAAGCTCTACTGGGATGCCTGTGAGTGAATCACAGATCACATGACCTGTACTGAAGCCCTGTGTAATGCCAGATAATTGGCACATTCCTGATGTCCCAGTGTGTTTTTTTTCTCAGGTAGAGATTGAGTCTACTAGTCAGGTGATTGGGCAGTTCATGATATTATTCCATAAAGGCAAGGTTGCATGATACAATTGTCGTTTGGCACTAACATTTGATTCACTTGAAGTTTCACCTCACTTGTATGGTTTAGCATTAATTAAACAAAATATGTAAACCCCTTAGAACGTTTAGCAAAAATGCCCTTCTATAGTTGATCAATTGGTTAAAAATATACAGTACTAGTCGAAGGTTTGGACACACCTACTCATTCAAGGGTTTTTCTTTATATATGAAATAACTCATGTAGTAACCAAAAAAGTGTTAAACAAATCAAAGTGTGCAAAGCTGTCATCAAGGCAAAGGTTGGCTACTTTGAAGAATCTCAAATATAAAATATATTTTGATTTGTTTAACACTTTTTTGGTTCCTACATGGTTCCATATGTGTTATTCCATAGTTTTGATGTCTTCATTTGAATGAGTAGGTGTGTCCAAACCTTTGACTGGTATCTTATTTTTGGTAAGATGCATTGATTCTCATAGGAGTCAGGTCAGAGCTAGCAATGTTATGAAGAGCATTGACTCTCCCTTCCCACGCTGTGTGAGTTTCTAGGTAATGAGTCTCAGGACTATCTGTGCCATTCAGGAGTCAGCAGACGATGTGGACTGTCCAGACTGCGGGAGGCACTCCTTCGGACCAGCTCGGCCATCACATGTCTCTCTGGAGTGCCTCTGATGGCATGGAGCGATAAGCATGATGGGATTGGGATAATGGGACCTTTCCTGGCTGTGTCGTTGATTAGTTCTGCTGGGTCAAGTCTAAATCTTGATCATCCAATATGCAGAACTGGTCCATGTAACCGCTGGTCCAGGGTCAGATTTGTTTTAATGGTGAAGGTTAGGATCTGGGGTTGGATAATAGATTTGTTGTATTTAACTACCATTTGCATGAATTTGTTACTCAAAGGGATGCACAGTGCTTATGATGTGTTCAAACGCCCTGCAAGATGGATTTATGCAAGGGTATTGACTTACCTTAATTCCTTGCCTTTGTTTCTTTACCTCTACCAATTTGCAGTATGCAGATCTTAAACCAACCACTTGGATTTACACATTTTGACATCACAGGCCTCTGATGGAGTATATGCCATGTTGGATTTCAACGCGACTCCAGTTCAAGTTAGGGATACTACTTTGATCAGCAAACAATCAACCCTATCACTTAGCATGTTGTGAATAATTATATTAGGCTACTATGTGTCATCACACCAGAGAGGTATCCTACGAAGCAAGGTAGATCTACTCAGGGTTTTCTAAAGCTAACCAGCTTCAGTTAGCATTCACATTCCAGCTCAGGCTTAATCCATACTACGACGGTGGCTATTGCTTGTCCGCCTGCCTCTAACTCTAGCAGGTGTGAAACTGTGCGTTCAAGTTGTTTAGGGTTACTACTGAAGGGTTCGTTGCCATAGAAATGTACCTGGCTAAAAGGTGAGACACTTTCATATGACCTGTTAAACTCCTTTGACCAAAGTTACCTCGCTAACTCCTCAAACCTGCTTCATACCCTTCTGGTCAAGTCTTTTACAACATTAGCCGAGTGCTTGTGACCCAAGCCACTCGTTTCCATCGGAAAAGCTATCTCTGTCCCGAATGGCACCCTATCCCTTTTATAGTACGCTAGTTTTGCGTGGTGGTAGCCCTGGCTCCGCGGCTGTAGCCGCTCCTAGGATGGGGGGAGGGGGTTACTGTCATGGTTCCACCTGTCACCAGAGGGCGGCAGAGACCGTCCTAGAGACATTAACGACACTCAGGTGTGTCCTATTGACTCATGATGATTTCCCTGTTAAAAGAGGTGTGTTTTCTGTTGTCCTTTGCCGAAGCTTGAATTGTTTGCCTTGTGCGTTTGTCTCCTGAGTGAGTTTTCGAGACTTAGTGTTTGTTGTTTTTCCAGTGTTACTGTGAT
Organism: Thymallus thymallus; assembly: GCA_023634145.1. Taxonomy (NCBI): domain Eukaryota; kingdom Metazoa; phylum Chordata; class Actinopteri; order Salmoniformes; family Salmonidae; genus Thymallus; species Thymallus thymallus. The sequence continues at coordinate 5,188,913 of CM042407.1, read as the reverse complement.
CCTTCGGTCGCCGTTTCTCAGTAAGGCATTATGTTCATCCTTAACCACTGATTCCTCGCCTGGTCTCTTCTCTGCGCCTGGGTCAAACCTCACCATGTCACAGTTAAATGCATTGTCTGGTTTTTCCAATTGTATGTCACATACTGTATATTACATTAAGCATTTACATGGTTGTAATTCTTTGGTGGTAACAGGCAGAGATGTAGGATGATTCATCTTAGATATGGAATACTGATGTTCCACAGGTGTTTGGGTATGCCTGGGGCGGGCACACATATGTACTGTACATGTGCATCTGGCCTTATTTGTGCTTATGGTTGGGTTTGAGAGGGACAGACAAGGGAGGGACATACAGAGAAAGAAGCACCAGTTTGGCACAAGCCCTGCCCTTTGGTCAGAAATCTAACCTGATCTAATCAACCAATCATT